>OZ022422.1:12821443-13227970 GCA_963989365.1 Rhimphoctona megacephalus | reverse complement strand
GTCCGGGCGCGTCTATCGACCGAAAGCCGTATAGATCATATATGAATCAATTTTGTTGAAATTTATTATAAAAACTTTGCTTTCTCTATAAAATATGGAAAAGATCTCATGAAAAATCATTGTACAAAGCGAATGGTGAAAATCTCAGGTTAAAATCATTCAAAAAAGTAAGAAAATTTTACATTCTAAATTTAAGTGTTTTTATTTCAAATTCAAATGCGATCGCGCGCCAGAGTCACAGCAGCCAATTGCGTAAAGTGGCCAATCAACTCGTACCGCAAGCAGCGAATCAGAAAAATACTCATTTATTATTGGCCATAACGAATTTTCACACTTGCGCATTACTAAATACGATCTATTCAACCAATCAAAGAATTTTCACGAATAGCAAATCAGAAAAATAATCGATTACCATTCGCGACCGCCAAACATCAATCATAAGGCAACCAATAATAAGTAACGTCGAGCGAACGAAAACCAATCGATGGAATTCGTGAAAATAATTAGGCTCAAGAGCGAATCAGGAAAAAGGGCGCAATCCCGCCAAATCATTATCATTATTTTCTATTGTTTCGATGAGTATAAGAAGGGCAAGTACAGAGGGCTAAAGGCAGTCTAGTCCTCATCACGCTAGACTCGCTTACACTACTCGTGAGTACTGGTCCTTACCACGCCAGGCTCACTTACGCAATTCACAGGTACTGGTCCTCATCACGCCAGGCCTGTTAAAACTCATAATCAATCAGTCTTAGAGAGATACTCTCAGACGACCAACTAAAAAAAAAATTAATTCCACCACAGTGAAGAGGGCGGGTTCCATGCGGCTCCGTGTGGAAACCAGATTCTTCCTGTGAGCACCCGATCTAGTTCGGGGGGGCCGGGGCCATGCGATTCCGTTTGGCCTCAAGATCCCTGATAGATTTCCCGTAACCTTAAGCTCCTACCTTATCACGTCTGGAGGGCTGGGGCAGTTCGGGGACGTTCGGCCCTAAGATTCTGGACGTTCCACCTTAAGTAAGTTGTCTGAGTAGGTTTTAAAAGTTGTTTAAATAAATTGAAAAAGAAAATATAATAATTTAAAAGTTAAAGTTTTTAAAAAAAAGGAAAATATGCATTACGGCTGATTGATTACAAATTCACAACAGCCCAATTATTAAAGAGTTTAAAATTTAAATTGTGAAATAAAAATTAGTTTGCGAAATTATCGGGAATTTAAAATTAGTTTGCGAAATTAAAAATTGGTTGGCGAAACCAATGGGAATCTAGAAACTAGTTTGCGAAACTAAAAATTAGTTTGCGAAGCCATTGGGAATCTAAAAATTAGTTTGCGAAATTATCGGGAATTTAAAGTTAGTTTGCGAAATTAAAAATTAGTTTGCGAAACTATTGGGAATTAAAAAGACTAGTTTGCGAAGCCATTGGGAATCTAAAAATTAGTTTGCGAAACTCAAAATTAGTTTGCGAAACCAATGGAATTTAAAAATAAGTTGCGAAACCATTTGGAATTTAAAAATTAGTTTGCGAAACTATTGGGAATTTAAAAATTAGTTTGCGAATCCAAAATTCGGATGCGAAATTATTTACGAAATAAAAGTTTGGTTTGATAAGTCATCTGCGAGGAAAAAGAGTAGTTGCAGAATCAGTTATTAATTGTGAAGCAAACTGCGAATTTCAAAATTTGATTCATTAAAATTGCGAGATTGTTAAATCTATAAAATTAGTTGTTATATTTAAATTCATGGCGAAGATTGTTAAGTTATGTAATCGAATTAATTGCGAATCCAAAATTATTGCGTGCGATTTGAAATTAAAATTTTGAGAAAAATACCGGAAGTAAAGAAAAATTTGAACAAAGACAATTCTATGTTTTATACAATACACACATACAAAACAATATTTGATTGAATAAAAATTTTGTTTGTTTTTGCACCAAAATTTCATCACACTCTTGTTCTTCTTTCATGCCCGCTCCTTTATCTTTTAAGAAGCTCGAATCTACGCGTAACGGCGTGCTCTAGCACAATCGTACCGTTACAATATATATATATATATATATATATATATATATATATATATATATATATATATATATATATATATATATATATATATATATATATATTGTTGTGCCCCGCATGGCAACATAAAATTAATTAAATTCAATTGCAACATAAATTGATTGCCAACAGGAAGCCAGCATAAATGTAATTGTAAGATAGCACATTCGTACGATCGATCACCGCATGGGTATATCGACCCTGAGCGAGCTCACCCCAAAATGCTGACGGTGCATCACGCCACCGATCGCTCGAGAATATTAGATAGCCAATTAAAATATAGTATGGGTAAAATTAATACCATTTGGGGGAAATACACGAATCATTAAAAGTCTCGACAATGCCAAAAATCAGCAGTCTGCGACAATCTACGAAATAATCTAGAACGATTGGTCTCAAAGCAAATCACCTTGACTTTGTACACCTTTTTAACTTCACTATTCTCAATAAACCTACGTTAACTTGTTTTTAAATATCGAGTTGGAATTTCGGCTCATTCATTGGCAAATAATCTTAAAATACCCGTCCTCGATAATTCGTCCCCACGTGACGGTCTTCGCGGGCACAATATTGGTGGAAGCGGTGGGATTGCCACAACTCGAGAACAATACACGTCTACGAGGTCAAACGGAAAGGAAGAAAGGACCAAAGAGCAAAAGACCAGACGAGAAATTCGAGCGAATAATCCGAGCATCAAATCGACAAGGACCATAGCAGTTCAATTCGACAACTTGGAAGCCGTCTTTCGTCTCATCGAGTAGCCGACCGATCAACATCGCAGATTCACGGATCGAAACTGACCCGACGACAATTCAACTGGACTACAAACAATATGCGAGCGAGCATCATACTGTAAGTGACGGAACATTCATTAATTTGTAATCCGCCAAAGCCAGCGCGTATAAGAAAAAAAAAAATTTATATGTTTAATGACGAGTTAGTCGACCGTCTTAAATTACCGGGCGTAAGCACAATTTCGCGGTCGCTCGATTCTTTCTTTGGAAATAAAATTATATATAAACAGTCCACGGATGAAACCGATGACGAGCCTGCATTAAATTGGAGAAAATGAAAAAATAGCACAGATACTTTAAATCAGACTTTTACGTCCGAAGACGATTATTTAGACGCAGATTCAGAAAGTGAATTTAGTCCCACAGAAATCCCTAGAGAAAATCCATTTGCCCAATCTACCCTTAATCCTACCACAATAACAATGGTAGAAACCGTAAATTTAGACGAAACCGCGACCGCGAGCGGTAGCGGCACAAATAATTCAATTAATGGCCGAAAAAACGAAAATAGTAACGGAAATAGAGATCAAGCGAATGCAACGGATAACGCACCCTATATACCACCGAGAAATCATGGGTCAATGACTCTTAAAGAAGCGCGATCCTTAATTCCAATTTTTGACGGATAAGATCCAAAATGAGCGAAAAGCCTACTTGACGCATATTGATTAGCTAACAAACATATAGACGATCTAGACAAACCTTTTCTTCTCGAAACTGTTTTAGCCACTAAATTAACCGATCAAGCGCATGAAGACGTACGTTATAAAGAAATAGATTCATTTGAAGCATTCCGAGAACTCATTACAGAATTATACGGGGAAAAACGCACGATAGGAGCTTTGCAGGTAGAAACGCACACATGCAGACAAAAACCCAGCGAAAGCGTATTAGAATTTGGCATAAGGTTAGAAGTTCTCATGATGGAATTAATCGAAGCAAGCACAGAAGATCAAGCATCAGTAAGCGAGAAAAAAGTAATAGAACAATACGTCAGAAAACTAGCTCTATCTAGCTACGAAAGAGGACTCAAAAAGGAGTTCAAAATATTAGTTAAAGCTAAGGGGTACCCAAATTTAAGAGCAGCAATAAAAAGGGCCCTAGATGAAGAAAAAATACAACAAGGTACCGAAGAAATGGCAAAGCAAACAAATTCGCAAAATTCATCGTCAGTTACTTGCCACAAATGCCATAAAAAGGGTCACATAGCGCGAGAATGCAGAAGTACTGTATCGAACAACGGACGAAATAATTTACCCGTTCCAACAAAAAATATAAGCCCTATATATTGCAATTTTTGAAAAAAGCAGGACACGTCTACGACGATTGCTGGCATAGAAATGGGAATAATGGCCCAGGAGGTAAAGAATCAAGTCGAAATAATAATAATAATTACAACCAAGGAAATCATCGCAATCAGGGACAAAATTATCGAAATCACGGAAATCAAAATTATCAAAATCGCGGAAATCAAGGTAACAGAGGACAAAATCATGGGTATAGAGATAATCGTAGAAATCAAGGACATCAGGGTAATAGCAATCAGAATAATGATCAAGGAAATAATCCAATACAAACATCTGGAGACAAAAATGCGGACGACGGAAAGAAAACACTTGGGTCATTCAACCTTAGTATCCTCACAGCGACAGCCGCGCGAGAGAATACGAGCGTTAGTAAAAGTAAAGCAGCGAGAGCTACAGACTCACACAAAAAGTTGGTATAAAAGCAACCAAAAATTTATGAGAAATAAACGTCGTAAATCCAGGGGATATGGCGAGTGATTTTCATGTATCATCGCCACACGCGATAAATACGGTTCTCACATTAAAGGCCGACACAGGAGCGCAATGCTGTCTAATAAAAAGGAGTGCTCTCCATAGAGACACGGAAATAATCGATGAATTGGGGGAAAAACATTCCATGCTCTATGCAAAGTGGAGTTAGTAATCGAAACCCCTGCGGTAAATATCCGCCATGGATTTTTCGTAATCGACGATGCTATACCAATGGAAATTGATGGAATCATAGGTATGGATTTCATGCGAAAACATAAGGTGGACATAATAAGTGGCCAATATATAAAAATTTATGGTCACACCGAGTTATTAATAAACGCGTCAGAAGAAACGAACACGGTATCATATATAACGTCGCCAACGTTAAACGTAGGATGCTTCGTCATCATAAAAATAAAGCCAAGCAAAAACTTAAGCGAGAATATTGTCAAAACGGAAGGGCATGCCAGCCCTAAAATTATCAGGAACTCACAGGAAAAAGGGTTCATAACAAAAAAAAATAAAAAAGAGCCAAAAAAGGGCTCTAAAGAAATGGAAAAAACCGAAAAGGAGCCGAAAAATGACTCTAGAAATTTAAAAGAAATCCAAAAGGAGCAAAAAGGGAACTAAACGAAAATAAAAGAAATAAAAAAAAGAGCCAAAAAAGAACTCTAGAACCATAAAAGAAATAAAAAAAGAGTCGAAAAAGGACTCAACGAAAATGACAGAAATTAAAAAGGAGCCAAAAAAGGGCTCTAAAGAAACGAAAGAAATCCAAAAGGAGCCGATAAAAGGCATCAAGAAGAAACAAAAATTAATGCGATATACGCAAGAGATGAGGAAGGTAGATGAATAAAAGTTCGAAATGAAATTGGAAACCATGCGCACTCAAACATGGAAAGGGAAAAAGTCGCAAATGAATTTAGCGAGGAAACACATGTACATACGAGAAAAGGATCTGTACCGATAAATACTCAACAGTACAGATCACCTGAGACACACCAATCAGAAATGCTAAATGAGGCAAACAAAACGTTAGAATACGGTATAGGATGCCTAAACAAAAGTCCATGGAATGAACCACCATTAATCGCTTCGAAAAAGGGGGAAAGAATTTAGGAAAATTAATAGACTCATCAAAAATGAGAATCAAATAAAGAAAAAAAAAATTTGTGTCAAATAGATAAAAGCGGAAAGAGAATATGATTAACCGGAAGATAATAAATAAGAATAAATAAGAAATTAATAATAAATAATAAAAATCGAAACATACTAATGACAATTTAGAGGATAAAATAAAAAGAGAAATAAAAATGAAACGAAATAAATAAAACCTATGTAGTAAATAAAACAAATTTCTAATCATAGAAACTTGAATAATACACAAAAATAAAAATAAAAAAATCTCAAAATTAAATAAATAACAAAGATGGTTTCATGTCGTAATAAGACACGGCTAGTAGTTGCGAATCAAGCTTTCCAAAATAGAAATTTGGTATACAAAGGTTTTTAGGGTTCCTGATTACGAATCTGGCATCATAATTTCCAAATTCAAGATGGCGGATCCAATATAGAGGCGTGTATTTTTGAAATATTTACAAACTGGATATTTTTTGATGAAATTACGCATACGGGGGTTTTCGAGGTCGCTGATCCCAAATCTTGCATCATAATTTCAAAATTCAAGATGGCAGATCCAATATGGCGGCGCGTATTTTCGAAATATTTACAAACTGGATATTTTTTGATGAAATCACGCATATAGGGGTTTGCGAGGTCCCCGATGACAAATCTGGCATCATAATTTCAAAATTCAAGATGGCGGATCCAATATTGCGGATTTTATTTTCGAAATATTTACAAACTGGATATTTCTTGCTGAAATCACGTATATCAAGATTTGGAGATCCCTTGGAGTCCTCTAAATTCAAGATGGCAAATCCAATATGGCGGACATTTTTTTATGTAAAATTGCAATTATTTATTCAATTATATATTTGTTATAAAAAGTTGGCTTATTCAAACAAAATTTTGAGTATTTCAGGCAATGCATTTGGAACTAGTTCCTTCCCACGTCCACATCGTTAGTTCCGGGTCACGCTAAGAGGGAGGAATAATAGCAGTAGTGGACCTCTTCTGGTTTATGTAATTGTGGCGCCAAAATCGTCATTAGCGGACTCAAAAATCTCCGTGTACTCATTTCTTTGTAAATTGAACAAAAACGCAAGGTTAGTCCATTACAGTGGCCATATTGGATCCGCCATTTTGAATTTCGTGATTTCGATTTCAAAATCGTAATCAGCGACCCCAAAAACCCCTGAGTACTAATTTGTTTGTAAATTCAACAAAAAATAGTAAAGTTAGGCGATCACAGTAGCCATATTAGATCCGCCATTTTGAATTTCATAATTTCGGTTTCAGAATCGTAATCAGCGACCCCGAAAACCTCCGTATGCTCATTTCTTTGTAAATTGAACAAAAAACACAAAGTTAGCCCATTACAGTGGCCATATTGGATCCGCCATGTTGAATTTCGTAATTTCGACTTCAGAATCGTAATCAGCAACCCCAAAAACCCATGAGTACTAATTTATTTGTAAATTGAACAAAAAATCGTAAAGTTAGGCTATCACAGTGGTCATATTGGATCCGCCATTTTGAATTTCGTAATTTTGAGTTCAGAATCATAATCAGCGACCCCGAAAACATAAAGATCACTGATAAATGTTTAAATTCGTTGAGCAGAAAAATGTGCCCCTCAAAGGGTTAAACTCCAACTCAATACTTAAAAACAAATTAACAATAAGTTTGTTGAGAAAAGTTACAAAGTCGAGGTTTATTTGTCTCGAGACCAATCGTTCAGAATTTCGTCGTCATACTCCGAATTTGGGCTTGTCGTGACTTTTAATAATTCGGTGAATTTCCCCCAAATGACGTTAATTTTACCCCTACTCTATTTTAATTGGCTCTCTAATATTCTCGAGCGATCGGAGGCGTGATGCTTTATCAGCTTGGGGTCGATAACCTTATGCGGTGATCACGGTGATCGAGAATCGCGTGATTTCGCATTTTAGTGTATTAAGCATTTTACATTAAACGTTTTTTATACAAGGTGTCACAAAAGTAACGGGACGGCTGAATATTTCCGCAAGTAAGACAATTTCCCGAAATGTTAAGGTCGTTCTTGAAGTAACTTTTCCCAAGGAATTCAATGGTGACCTTCATTTTGACTTTGGCGATGTCCTTCAAGGTTATTTACAAGGTTTAAAAACAAAAGTGGACCTTGGTCCACTTTGTTTTTCAAATGGGAATCCCCTTTTTTACATCGGCAATCGATAGAGCGGGAAATTTTACATACAGATATGCACTTAAGTCACCAGTCCCCTTTGACCTTGATGGTCACTGCAGGGTTAATTAAACTTAAACACAGTATGGATACCTCGGACAAGAATAGAAGCTTCTTAAATTCAATCGTTAAGACCAAAGTTATCAATTTTAACAAGGCGCATCTAGTGGTGACCTCGATCATGACATTGACCATGACCTTCAAGGTGATTTCATGGTCAACTTTTTTTTGTAATAGAAACTTCCTTTTTGACATTCGCAATCGATAGAACGAGAAATTCGACGTACAGATATGTACTCAAGTTATCGGTCGAATTTGACATTGAAGGTCACTATAGGGTTAATTCAACTTAATCACAGTATGAACACCTCTGAGAATAGAAGCTTTTTAAATTATTTCGTTACGACCAAAGTCATCAATTTTAACAAGGCGCATCTAGTGGTGACCTCAATCGTGACCTTGACCATGATCTTCAAGGTGATTTCAAGATCAATTTTAACCCTTTAAGTCCCAGCGGTTTGGATCGAAACAACTTTTGGATTCAAAAGTTCATAACTTTGTCAAAAATCAATATATTTTTGATTTCTAAACGCCAACGACCCACAAATTTGGACTACTTTGTAGAAAAAATTTATAGTGCAATAAATTAATAACAATTTTGTAATTATAACAATATAAACAAATGAATGTTTTTGGTAAGAATTGCAAAAAAAATGCCAATTATCAAATTACGTTGAGCTAGGTTCATAAAAATGATCACTCGGGGTTGCAAAAAAAATTGCAAAAAATTGCAAAAAAATTGCAAAAAAAAATGCCAATTATCAAATTACGTTGAGCTAGGTTCATAAAAATGATCACTCGGGGGTTTTCGGGGTAGCTGATTACGAATCTGATGTCAGATTTTCAAAATTTTCAAAATTCATAATGGCGGATCTAATATGACGGACGACTTTTTTAAAAATCGATCCAATTGGCCTGAAACTTGTCACTCAGGGATTTTCGGGGTCGCTGATTTCGAATCCGATGTCAGATTTTCAAAATTCAAAATGGCGGACTCAATATGGCGGACGACTTTTTAAAAATCGATTCATTTGGCCTGAAATTTGTTACTCGGGAGTTTTCGGGGTCGCTAATTACGAATCCGATGTTAGTTTTTCGAAATTCAAAATGGCGGATTCAATATGGCGGACGAAAATTTAATAAGTTCACTTGCGCTCCAGAAAATGACCACTCAAACTTTTACGGGGTTACTGTTCACAGCTGACATAGGATTTGTAATCATCAATAACAAAAACCCTAGAGTAATCATTTTTATGAGCATAGATCCACTTTCTTTTTTCTGTCCGCCATATTGAATCCGTTATTTTGAATTTCGGAAAACTAACATCAAATTCATAGTCAGCGACCTCGAAAACCCCCAGATAGTTATTTTCATGAGTGTAGATCCATTTTCTGATTTTCTCATCCGCCATCTTGGATCAGCCCTTTTGTATTTTTAAAAACTAACATCAGATTCGTAATCTGCGACCCCAAAACCCCCGAGTAACATATTTTAGGCCAATTGGATCGATTTTTAAAAAAGTCGTCCGTAATATTGGATCGGCCATTTTGAATTTTGAAAATCTGATATAGGATTCGTAATCAGCGACCCCGCAAACCTCCGAGTAACAAGTTTCAGGCCAAATGAATAGATTTTTCAAAATTCATCCGCCATATTGAATCCGCCATTTTGAATTTTGAAAATCTGACATCGGATTCGTAATCAGCGATCCCGAAAACCTCCGAGTAACAAGTTTCAGGCCAAATGAATCGATTTTTCAAAATTCGTCCGCCATATTGAATCCGCCATTTTGAATTTTGAAAATCTGACATCGGATTCGTAATCAGCGACCCCGAAAACCTCCGAGTGACAAGTTTCAGGCCAAATGAATCGATTTTTAAAAATTCGTCCGCCATATTGAATCCGCCACTTTGAATTTTGAAAATCTGACATCGGATTCGTAATCAGCGACCCCGAAAACCCCTCGATAGAGAATGTAACGAAAATTGCGTTACTTTAAAACGCAATTTTGTTACTTCAATTGCGTTACTTCAAAACGCAATTGCGTTACCCCAAAATGTGAGAGGCACGGGGACTCACGCTAATCAAGCACCCTAAAACGTGAGAGACACGGGGACTCACACTAATCAAGCACCCCAAAGGGAACAGAATTTACTGTGTCCACGTCGTTGTTCCTGGGTCATGCTAAAAGTAAATCAAATTTTGACCTTCAATGTCAAATTCGACCGATGACTTGAGTACATATCTGTACGTAAAATTTCTCGCTGTATCGATTGCCGATGTCAAAAAAGGGGGTTCCCATTTGAAAAACAAAAGTGGACCTTGAAATAACCTTGAAGGACATCGCCAAGGTCAAAATGAAGGTCACCATTGGATTTCTTGGGAAAAGTCACTTCAAGAACGACCTTAACATTTTGGGAGATTGTTTTACCTGCGGAAATATTCAGCCGTCCCGTTACTTTTGTGACACTCTGTATACTGACGATTTGTTAGATGTAGACGAAACTTCATTTTGGCTATTTATTTTCCTAAAAATTGGCAGTATTTTTAAATCGATCTCTCAGCTTACAATTTTGTTTGTGGTATTTCGTTTTTAATTACAATTGTTCGCGTTTACATAGAACCAGTAGGACTTGGTATTGATCGGGTTACAGGTTGTAAGACGATTTTGTTTTCTTCAAAATTGCTTGTTACTCGCGTTCTGGGTCTCTTAATTGGTCTTGACACATATGTTGCAGCTAATTCGACATCATTTACTTGCTGGGTCAGTTGTACGCGCTGACAGTGCTTTATTTAAAAAATGTATAATACGATAGTGATGATAATTAATAGAATTATAGCTGATGCGCTCACTGAGTAGTTTCCGATTATGTGATGGGGGTGTGTCCATATATTTGACTCTTTATCTAATTTCGTCTTCAATGTTTCGATATGTTCGCCTAGGGTATTAGTTTCTAATGGATTTATTATTATTTTATTAGGTATGCTGTAATTGAAAACAGGGTGATTCGAGTTTACTTTTCCTATATCATTTGTCAAGTTATACAGTGGTACGAACGTGATGAATTCGTTTTGGGTATTTTCTCTTAAAGTTAACAATTGATCGTAAGCGGATGTGACGGAACATTCTCCGTCCAAAGCCAGTATTCCAGTACCGCAAATTGTTGTATGTAAGGTAGTTTCGTTGTTGCAATCTACTCTAATATTTTCTGGTTTTGGCGCTACGAATAGCCATCTACCTTCTTGTTCTAGTGTGATTATTATTGTTTTATCTAATTTTACAGGGTGTCCAATAGGAAGTTGCTGAAACTAATCAGCTGTCATTTCAAAACGCGTGCACAGAATCAGAAAAGCAAAATTGCTTTAAATAGAGGAAACTCTGCAGTTTTAAACGCACATAAATAAAATCCAGTCAAATATTTTTTATGTCAATTTATTACATCTTATAAAAATAACGAAAAAGTACAATGATTAATGATAGATATTTTCGAAGTGCGAACCGTTAGATTGTGCACAAAAATCAATTCTCTTTTGAAAACTATGAAAAACTGTGTTCAACATATCGTTCGTAATGCCGCGAACCACTTCCTGGATGGCCGCGATCAGTTCTTCTACTATGCTGGGGTTTTTAGCGTAACAATGATCTTTAATGTAACCCCACAAGAAAAAATCACAAGGGTTCAGGTCCGGTGAGTACGGAGGCCATTCTAGTCCGCCTTGAGCAAATTTAGAGTACCCCAGACCGATTACTCGAGTCCCATATACATGATGAATAGCTTCAAACACCTCATGAGTCCGGTGCGGCGTCTCTCCATCTTGCATGAAGTAAAAATTTTTAACCAGTCCCCTCTTTTTTGCATAAGGGAAGAATTTCGTTTCCAAAAACTGTTTGTAACTGTCTCCTGTTACCGTAGATTCCAAGAATTGCAAATAAATTCCTTTTACTGAAATCGCTGCCCATGCCGTTACTTTCTATGGATGAAGGGACTTCGCTAGCGATATGTTGGGATTTTCCGTTCCCCAAAACTGGTAATTTTGCTTGTTTACGTACCTATTCATCCAAAAATGTGCTTCATTGGAATAAATAATCATTTTCTCATTAAGTTCTTCGGCTTCAAACATTCCCGTAATAGTGTTACAAAATTTGATGCGTTTCGTCATGGCATGTTCAGTTAACAATTGATGAGTGCTTATTTTATACGGATGAAACTTTAAAAAATATTTCAAAATGTTGTGTAATGATGATTTGGTTATTTGTAATGCTTGAGCAGCTTTCCGAATCGAATCATTTGGATTTTGTTTGAAATAATTCTCAACTTCGTTGATCTTCTCTGGTATAGTCACCGTAACAGATGGACCTGGCAACTCGTGTCTACGGTCCTGGAGTATACCATACTCCACGAATTTATCGATTATCCTACAAAAATTAACGTAAAATTACTTCAATGCAGTTTTATTGAATTGAAACATAAGTTGTGTGATAGATGGATATGAATAAATATTAAATTCTTACCTTTTCAGAGTGTTTTCGCTGGCAAATCTATGAGTTCCAAACTTAGTACGAAACCCTCTATACGGATTACTATAAATTTTTCCCCTCGAGAAGAAGCACTCAATAAGATATACTTTTTCTTCCGTGGTGAGCTCACTCATTTTGACGCGCGCGTACTTGCTTCAACCACGGCTGGAATAAAACTGCGGGGCCTCAGGTACGCGCCTTACAAAAAGGGACCCCTATTGAATTCATGGAGGGAAGAGACACTTATTTGGTTTTAGCAACTTCCTATTGGACACCCTGTACTATTCGCTTTGTGCAAGTTAATTATTTCGGAGTGTTGCCTAGGTATATTGCGATTTCGCATGGGGTGTTATCTTGCACTGTTTGCAAAGATTGTTTTGGTTTATAGTAGTAAACTGTATCGACTTTTTTATTTTTGTTGAGTTCTTCTTCAGTTAAAGTTAAGTAGTTTCTTTTATTTCCATTAGCTATTATGAATTTTGTCGAAGTTTCGATAGATTGAAATTGGTTTTCTTTTGTTCTTACTGGCAAAGGATATACCTTATTTATTTTTAAAACAGTATTTTCTATGAGTGGAAATTTGACAACTAGTACAACTCGTAGTTTAGCGGTGTATGTTATAATTTCTGCAGTTTTTCAAAGATTTGTTATTTCATTACTCTTAATACTTGTGGGGAAATTTAATCCTCTAGAAATATATGGTATTGCTTCTGTTAGATAATTAGCTAGTTGTTGAGGGGATATTATCGTAGGGTTTATTGTCCCTTTATAAATTTCTGTTAGAAAATTCGCTAGTTGATCTACGTCTCTTGTAAAAGATTCAATTGTGTTTGCGACTGCGTTTATGTTTTCGTCAATGATTAGTTGTTGAGATATTTTTGAAATTTGATTTGTGACTGTTTGCTGTATGTTTTTTATCGCATTAATCATGGTATCGAATTTAGATATAGATTCGCTTATAGATTCGTTATAAAGGTTTATTGATGATTGGAGAATTTGCAGATTTTCCTTTAACATGTCTTCATTTGTTTTTTGTTTTTTTTTTATTTTTTCGTCTATCTCTTGAGCATCGTTTTCGTCTAAACTTCCTGTAATTGCCTTTATTACCGTTCTTAAACCGTTAATTAGTCTTCTTTTTGTTTTTGTTTCGCCTGTACCGACGATATGATAAATGGATGTAATTGATTTACTCAATTTTTCTAACATAGGTTTCAATGTAGTTGATATTGTAGAGCATAGTACGTCGTTAGTTGTATTTTCGCAAATTTTACTTAATGAGTTTACGGCCGTTGTTAATGGTAATTCCTTCCATTCCATTAGATGCAGATCCATGTGGATGGCTAATTTCCATGTTCCTTTGACCAATAGTAGTGAGCCTATTTCCTCGTAGTAAATTCCAGGTGTTGTTTGTAGTTTTTCCACTTTGAATTTATTATTTAATGTCGATTCGTTCCCTGTTACGAGTCCGAACAGGATCGCGTACCTGTAATATTTTATTAATCGTTAGCTTTTTCTTGCAGCTGGTAAAGTGGGGAATTTATTTTCCTATTCTTGATTTTAAAGAAATTCTCTCTTTATTTTATATACACTACCGGCAAAAAGTTTCCGAACAAGAATTAAAAACAGTGCCGGGACGGTTTTTCATGCCATTTCGCCGGTAGTTGGCATAGGCCAATTTAACCAACGCCGTTTTGAAGGGGAGGATTTCACTTTCATTTTGACTTTTTTAAAAAATTTCTACGATTTTTTTTACAGTTAGCACTCAGTTTTGAAAACGGCCATTTTTTGTCATTTTTTGTTCTGTTTTGAGTGGACCCCGTTTGCAGTAAAAAAGTTTTTTACGCATTTCTTTGATTGAAATCATAAAGGGGGAAGTCCAAGCTTCAATTTCATTTTTTAAAAATTTTCCTACGATTTTTTTTCCAAAGATTTTTCGTTTTTTCAGAAAAAATAGATGATTTGAAAATTGCTCCGGAGTACGAAAACGATGAGGTTTACAACAAAACCTCAAGATGGTAAAAAGTTGTATTAGGTTTTGTTGAATTGACCAGAATTTTTTCAGATTTTTTGTTCGCAATTTGTTTTCGATCTATTTCCGGTCGCAGCTCGATTGATCGGAAAGATCGGAAGATCGGATCGGATTGATCTTCCGCTTTAGAAGTAACACGGGGCCTCCTGAAATGCTTTTTGTCTTTGTTGGATTTTATGTCTCTCTAAAACGTTTTATCGCATCTCCGAACATTGATTTTGCTATTTTTAATCGCTTCGCAAAGTAGCGAATTTTGAACCCTTCATTGCGAAGTGCAAGGATTGATGCACGCTTTTCGACGCCTAAATTAGGTCGACGACCCATTTTTTTCTTAAAAAAAAAGTAAAATGAACTCTAATGAAGTCGAAAATTGAAGTTAATTAACGGTTAATGAAATAATTGTTAAACACAACGCGAAAGTTTTTTCGATGCCTGCCGAAGAAATACTGCGTTGAAATAATTTTTGAATATTTTTTGGTCGTCGCAAGTAAAGAGTGCGTGAACATTTCTCTCACTTTTTTGTTTTTTTCTCTTTCTCGGAGCAGAGTGGTTTGTTTTCATACTTTGTTTTCATAGTCACATATCGCTCACCTACGGGACAAAGCGAATCTCGCGACAAAGTCGCGAGTCCTACCCGTCCTTGTTCCTCGTTTGCTTTTTCACGAGATTCGCTTTGTCGTAGAGGTGAGCGATATGTTATTTTTTTGACTAGTCTGCTCCGAAAACAAAAAAGTGGGAGAAATGTTCACGCACTCTTTACTTATTACGACAGACAAATATTCAAAATCTATTTCGATTTCTTTGGCAAGCATTGAAAAAACGTCCGCGTTGTGTTAAACGATTATTTCATTAACTATGATTAACTGTAATTTTTCACTTCATTAGAGTTTATTTTACTTTTTTTCAAAGAAGAAAATGGGTCGTCGACCTAATTTAAGCGTCGAAAAACGTACATCCATTCTTGCACTTCGCAATGAAGAGTTCAAAATTCGCTACATTGCGAAGCGATTGAAAATAGCGAGATCAACCGTCGGAGATGCGATAAAACGCTTTAAAGAGACTCAATCAAACCACGATAAAAAGCGTTCCGGGAGGCCTTGCGTTACTTCTAATGCGGAAGATCAATCCATAATTGTGATGTCCAAAATGAATCGGAAACTTACGGCAGCCAACATCCAATCGCAGTTTTTCGAAAGTCATGAGAGAAACATTTCGATCACAACAATTAAGCAACGCTTGCGCAGCGCTCAATTAAATGGAAGGGTCACAACAAAAAAACCGCTTTTGCGCCGTGGAAACAAAAAGAAGCGATTGAATTGGGCTTGCAAGCACAAGAATTGGACGATCGAAGATTGGAAACAGGTGTTATGGACCGACGAATCCAAGTTCGAAATATTCGGAGGAAAATGTCGAGTTTTTAAATGGCCGTTTTCAAAACTGAGTGCTAACTGTAAAAAAAATCGTAGAAATTTTTTAAAAAAGCCAAAATGAAGGTGAAACCCTCCCCTTCGAAATGACGTTGGTTAAATTGGCCTAGGCCAACTACCGGCGAAAGAGCATGAAAAACCGTCCCGGCACTCTTTTTAATTCTTGTCCGGAAACTTTTCGCCGGTAGTGTATATATAATATATTTGCTTTGTTTTCTGTGTTGGAGCCGATTTTTTGCTGATGTAGTGCTTCTCAGGTGTGAACTCGGGTTGCATATCCTTTAATTTTTGATTAAAAGTTTTTTCTCTTCGCGTATATTTTTCTCGCGAGTTATTTAGTATAAGATGAATCCCAAGAGTTTCACGGCGTCGGCGATAGAGGTTTTGGCGAGGAGTCGCAAGTCGGCCTTTACGGTAAGTTTTACATATTTGTATGACATATTTAATCTAATGCGTAATTTTTCTTATCAAATATTAAAATTTTTCTCCCCCTTTTTTTCAGGTGGCCATTAAGTCAATCAGGTGGTCAAGAAAGGGGTCCGGATGACTGCGGTGCGGGCTCTAGCTCGAGTTTATAGAGAGGAGTTTGTCGTAGGTATTTGACTTTGATTTTTATTCTAGGAGATGTTTTGTTTTATCATTTATTTTACGTCATTAAAATTTTTCCCTCTCTTTTTTTTGTTTCCAGGAGGAATTTCACTGGATAATTGAAGAAAGACGCATGCGCCAAGAGTCGAAACGGCCGCTCTGGTGGGCGCAGTACGTTTTGGACGACGGCCCCACCAGATTCGACGTTTGGAGCATAAGATGGATACTAAAGGACAGATGAGGCCATGCCCATCTCGAGGACGACTGAGATCACCCGGCCTGGAGCCATCCTAAAGGCGTCCCATCGGCCTATGACCCGGATTAATCGCTTGTTTTATTCATCATATTTTTAAATTGAAATTTTTTCCTTTTGCCTTTTGAAAATTTATGAAATACTGTAGTTTACTGCAGAGTCCTGACTCCGCACCGTATAATGCCCTGTCCACTTGGGAGTCAGTTTGGCCGATCTGTCTCGACGCACGGTGGGGTTGAGCAGCAGCACTTTGTCGCCAACGTTGTAATTGACGTTACCGGCGACTCTATCCCATTTTTCTTCTATCTTTTCTTTCCTTCTCATTAATTTTTCTCTCGCTACCTGTCTGGCGGCTCTCAATCGTTCCCTCAATTCCGCGACATAATCGTCGTAGTTATATGTTTTCCTTGGGGCCTATTAGAGGGCTGTCGGTATGTCAGCTTTCTTTCCAAAAATTAATTCGTATGGGGTGAATCCCGTAGCAGAATGGGGAGTGGTATTATACGTAAACATTGCGTATGGTAACCATTTATCCCAGTCATTTTGGTTCTCCTGGATAAAATGCTTCAGGTATTCGGCCAGGGTGCGATGAGACCTTTCAAGGGCTCCGTTTGACAGAGGATGGTAGGTTGTTGTTTGAATTTTCTTAATTTGCAACAGCTTGCACATTTCTTTAAATAATTCGCTGAGAAAATTCGTTCCTTGATCTGATAGAATAGTTTGGGGTGTTCCAAACTTACAAATTATTTCGGTAATTAGTTCCTTAGCGACTTCTTTGGCCTCTTGATTCCGTAATGGTACTACGGCACTGTATTTCGTCAGTGAATCTTGAAATGTTAAAATGTATTTGTTTCCTTTTCCTGTTTCTGGCAGTGGTCCTACTATGTCCACTGCACATTTTTCGAATGCTCTCTCCGGTGTGTCGGTACTTACCATCGGTGCTTTCTTAATTTTTGTTACCTTGTTCTTCTGGCACTTATCACATGCAGATATATAGTCATGTATTTCCTTATTCATTCCAGGCCAGTGATATTTTTCTTGAATACGCTGTCATTCGTTTTATTCCTGGGTGTCCGCCGAGAGGGGTGTCGTGGTATTCCTTTAATATCATATTTTTTTCTCTCTCGCTCGGGCACGCTCGCTCGGAGACGGTGTCAAATATCTCGTCTTCGTTCTCGCTTGCACTTTCGCTATCTGTTTCCTTTTCTGTTGCATTTTTTTCTTTATTGCTTTTAATATTTTTTTCATTTTTATTTCCAGCCACTCCCGGCTGTTTTTTTAGGTCGGCCATTATGTTTCGGGCTGGATCGTTGAGTTTCCGAGGCGGAGTCTGTAGCGGGCGATGGTGCCCGGCTCGCGTCCTTGCGCGGCCTTCCCCGTCCTCTTTTATTTGACTGCTCGGTGTTATCTGCCTAAGTGAGCATGATAGTGTACATTCGACTTAACGCGTCTGAGTTTGTATTCCTTTTTCCGGCCTTATGCTCGATTGTATATGTGTATTCTTCCAACTTTATTCTCCATCGCATTAATCTTGATCCTGGGTTCTTTACGCTGAAGAGCCAGGTGAGGGGTTTGTGATCGGTGATAATAATGAATTTTGTCTCGTAGACGTAAGGGCGGAATTGCGTGATAGCCCACACGATCGCTAACATTTTTTTTTCTGTTGTGGAATAGTTAGTCTCTGCTTTATTTAATGTTCGGCTGGCATAACAAATAGGCAAGTCCTCGCCTATTTTCCCTTGCGACAAAATGGCGCCAATTGCTTTATCCGATGCGTCGGTCGTAATGACGAACGGTTTGGTAAAATCGGGATATTGCAATATTGGAGCTGTACTGAGCGTTTCTTTCAATCGATCGAAAGCTGCTTGTGTGTGTTCAGTCCATTCGAATTTTTTATCCTCTTTTATCTGTTCTGTTAAGGGCTTAGCCAATTTTGAAAAAACCTGTATACATTTTCGATAATATCCTGCAAGACCTAAAAATGACTGTATTTCTTTTACGCTTTTTGAGACGGGAAAATTTTTTACCGTTTCTATTTTTCCTGGATCGGGTTTCACGCCCACCTCGGTGATGATGTGTCCCAAATATTGCGTTTCCTTTCTTAAAAATTGGCATTTTTTCGGCTGTACCTTTAGTTGAGCTTTTCTTAACCGTTTGAAGACTTCTCTTAATCTTTCGTTGTGTTCCTGGAAGGAAGATCCGTGTACTACGATATCATCCAGATATACGTAGCATTTTAATCCTTGGAGTCCTGCCAGGACTGCGTCCATTAATCTTTGAAAAGTGGGTGGCGCGTTTTTTAATCCGAAAGGCATTCGGTTGTACTCGTAATGCCCTAACGGTGTTGAAAATGCTGTTTTTTGCTTGTCCTCCTCTACCATTGGGATTTGATGAAATCCGGAGGCAAGGTCGAGGGTGGTGAAATACTTGGCTCATCCAAACTGATCCAGTATCTCCGTGATATTAGGCAGAGGGTAAGAATCTCCCTCGGTGACCTCATTCAACTTTCTAAAATCAACAACGACTCTTTTTTTTATATTACCTTCGGCATCGGTCTTTTTTGGAACGACCAGTAGTGGACTTCTGCTCGACCTGATTATTCCAGCTTTCAACATTTCTTTGGTTTGACTCATCACTTCTTATTTGTGAGTCTCGGGTAGCCTGTACGGTCGAATATTCACCGGTACAGTGCCTTCCCCCGTATGTATACGGTGTTCCACCAAGCTCGTATTTCCCAATGTTTCCCCTTCGAGATGGAATACATCTCCGAATTCCTAGCAAAATTTTCTAAGAAATTTTTCTTCTTCTTTATTTAAATGTGTGTGTGCTCCAATTTCCTTCATTATTTGTTGCAGCCTATTTCTTTTTCCTTTGACGTTCATAGCGTGAATTTTGCCTTTCTTTTCCTCAAATTGTTCCTCTTGGATTTTCTCTTCAATTTCCTCTATTTTTAAGCTTGGTCTGTCTACTACGACTTCTTGATCCAATGTATTCCTCATTACTATGGGGCATGCTAATCCTTTTTCTAGGACGATTCCTTGTCCTATCGGGGTCTGCCCTTCGGTGCGACGATCGGGGTGGTAGTTTCAGCTTTCCAGATCCATTTATCAACGGTTCCATATGACCATATATTTTGATGTATCGACCACCCAGTATATCGACTTTATGTTTCCTCATAAAGTCTAATCCGAGCATTCCATCGGTTTTTATTGGCACGGAATTGTCTATGACATAAAATCCGTGGCGGATATTCACCGCGGGGTTTCTATTACTATCTCCACTTTGCATAGAGCATGGAATGTTTTTCCCCCTATTCCTGTTAATTCAACAGTTTCTTCTATTATTTCCGTATCTTCATGAAGAACATCCTTTTTAATAACGCAGCATTGTGCTCCGGTATCAGCTTTGAGAGTGAGAACCGAATTTTTCGCTTGGGGCGACGTAATATAAAAATTGTTTGCCGTGCCCCCTGAATTAATTGAGTTTATTTCAATTTTCGTTTTCTTTTTCTTTTCCTTCTTTTTGAATGAGCTTGTAGCTCCCGCTGTACTTATTTTGCTGACGCTTGCATTCTTTCGCTCAGCAGTCAGTGTGAGGAGACTAAGGTTGAGTGAACCTGTCGTTTTTCTGTCGTCATCTGTATTTCTGTCTCCCGATGATTGCCCTTTATTACTTCCTTGATTATTTTGGTTATTATTTCCCTGATTTCCCTGATTTCCGCGATTCCCTCGGTATCCACGATTTTGTCCTCTATTGTTTTGATTCTCACGATTTTGACTTTGATTTCCGTGATTTCCTTGATTTCCCTGTCTGTTCTGATTTTGTCCTTGATTTCGGTAATTTCTTCGGTTATTATAGCTTCGTCCTGACCCTGAACCTACTTGCCCGTTATTTCCGTTTCTCCTATTCCAGCAATCATCATAAATGTGACCTGGTTTTTTACAAAAATTGCAAAATATCGAGTGCATACTACGAGTAGGGACTGGCAAATTATTTTGTCCGTTCTTGTATCCTGAATTTCTGCAATCTCGCGCTATGTGACCTCTTTTATTACATTTGTTGCATGTAACTGAATTGTGTCTATTTCCCGATGAATCTGTTCCTTGTTGAATTGTTTCCTCGTCTATTGCTGCCATTATTGCCTCGTTAAGCGTTGGATAAGCTCTAGCTTTAATAAGGGTTTGATATTCATTTTTAAGCCCTTTTTCGAATCTAGATAAAGCTAATTCTCGAACATATTGTTCAATAGCCATTTGCTCGATAACTGTTGCCTGTTTTTTAGTACTAGCTTCTATTAAATCCATCATTGTGTTTTCTAATCTTTTTCCAAAATCTTTTACGCTCTCGTTGTATTTTTGTCGGCAAGAATATAATTCTGATTGTAATGCTCCTACTGTACGACGTCCACAATATAATCCTAGCATGATTATTTTAAACGTTTCAAAGTCTGGGATATTTTTGGAACGGACATCGCTTCGCGCTTTTCCGGCTAATTTTGTTGTTAAAACGATTTCTAAAAGAAGGAATTGATCCTCCTCATCTATATGCCTATTCGCGAATGCAAACGCATCTATTAATTCGCGTACTTCTTCCGGTTTCGATCCATCAAAACGGGGTATTATGTTGCGCGCTTCTTTGAGGGACATAGTGCCTCGAAGTCTACGTATGGAGTTATTGGGTGTGTTCCCGACAGGATTTTCGTTATTATTATTATTATTACCGTTATTTTCATTATTACCATTATTATTTCCGTTACTGATGCCCTCCACACGTTCTTCGAATGCGAGGAATGGAGAGTGTGGAGGGCCCAATTGGAGGAAAAGTACGGGAGCATAACCCGAGATAACATCGTCGTGGTTATGCTCCTGGATGAGGAGTCTTAGGCGGAGGTCTACCTTTTTGTTGAGGTCGTCCTCTGCCGCAAGCGAGAGTTTGTGGAGGACGGGACGCCCTGAGGGGCGTCGAGGAAAATAGAGCGCCACCCCGAAGTAATGCGAAAGCGGTCCCGGGGTGGTTGCTAGGTGGCCGGGGGCGGGGTTTTTAGCGGGTAGTCTCGCAAAGAGGAGTCCGGCACACGGGGGCTCTGTGAAGCCCCCCTAGTGCGTAAATGCATTTTCCCCGCCCTCGGTAAAAAAAAAAATATATTATTTCCGTTATTACCGCTATTACTTTCGCTAGCAATACCGTTTCCGGTCTCGTCTAAATTTACTGCCTCAACCATTGTTGTTAATAAGGGATTAAGGGTAGATTCTGCGAATGAGGTATCTGCGAGATTTTCAGTGAGATTAAATTCACCTTCGGAATCTGCGTCTAAATAATCGTCTTCGGACGTAAAAGTCTGATTTAACGTATCTGTGCTATTTCTTCTTTTTCTCCGTTTTACTGCAGGCTCGTCATCGGTTTCATCCGTGACCTGCTTATATACAATTTTATTTTCGAAGAATGAATCGAGCGACCGCGAAATTGTACTTACGCCCGGTAATTTAAGACGGTCGACTAACTCGTCGTTGGACATATAAAATTTTATACGCGCTCTGGCTTTGGCGGATTACAAATTAATTAATGTTCCGTCACTTACAGTAAGATGATCTCTCTCATGTTGCTTGTAGTCGGGTCGAATTTACGTCGGTCGATTTCTCGGTCTTCCTTCCTTCAATTTTTTTTTGAATCTACGACGTCGATCGGTCTGCCCTTCGGTGCGACGATGGTCAGTTTCCAGTTGTCGAATTGAACAGCAAAGGTCCTCGTTCGAATTATTAATTTATTGGTTGATTCGAATTTCGTCTCGCCTTGGCACTTCGATTTTTCTTTTCGTTTCACCCAGTAGACGTGTTTGGTTTTTTGTGTTGTGGCAATCCCACCGCTGCCACCAATGTTGTGCCCGCGAAGACCGTCACGTGGGGACGAGTTATCGTGGACAGGTATTTTGGGGATTATTGCCAATAATTGAGTTAAACTCCAACTCAATATTTAAAAAGAAAATTAACAATAAGTTTATTGAGAAAAGTTACAAAGTCGAGGTTTATTTGCCTCGAGACCAATCGTTCAGAATTTCGTCGTCAGACTCCGAATTTGGGCTTGTCATGACTTTTAATAATTCGGTGAATTTCCCCCAAATGATGTTAATTTTACCCCTACTCTATTTTAATTGGCTCTCGAATATTCACGAACAATCGGTGGCGTGATGCTTTGTCAGCTTGGGGTCAATAGCTCTATGCGGTGATCGCAGTGATCGAGAATCGCGTGATTTTGCATTTTAGTGTATTAAGCATTTTACATTAAACGTTTTTTATATACTGACGATTTGTTACTATGCGGGCCTGTTGCCAGGCACAACAAATCAATAATGTTATTTCACGAATATTCTTATATCGTAAAAAGAATAAGTTTTATTAAAAATATGAGAAACGTAAAATTATCAGAATTATCTCCCAATAAGACTAGCAGGAATAGTCGAGAATTAACTACATAATACAAGAATAAACTTGGAAAATAAAATGAGTATCCAAGATTTTATAATTGCATAAAACCAATGAGGTTAATAAAAAAGACGACTTAAAAGTAATTAAAGTACATAAATGAACGTAAGAATAAAATAGACCAAATGGTTGAAAATGTGTAAATTGCACAAATTCCTTTATTATTTAGGAAACTTTATGTCCAAGTTAACCGAAACCTCTGAGCCATCATCGAACATGCAATTTCACTTGAATCGATGATTGACCAAGTCCCTCGGACCTCTGAGACTCTAATAAAATTGAATTCAAATTTCATAATAAATGAAGCAAAATCAAATCTATGAAATTATCAAATCAAATCATCGAATTGATTCAAATTTATCTTGTATCAATGATGCGCAAGTACATCGGGACCTTTGGGTTGCTGTCGAACTAGTAAATATTAAAAAAGCCTCTGAGTCGACTGGAGAACATGTACATTCGAGTGATAATTTAACAAAACATATTTCGATATAATATACGATAAAAAATAATACACGATAAAACATTATTTTTCGATAAAATTATTGTAAAACGAAAACTTCATAGTATACACAATAGCGAATGCACGGAAGTAAATTTTTGAAAAACGTATAAAAGAAAAAGGAAATGTTTTCTTAAGGCAAATAAAAATTTCACGTCTAAATGTATAAAGAGAATATATAAATAAAATCCGTACTTTACCAACCGTAAGAAAATTAACCGAAAATAAACATTACCGGTACGTGTAGTTTCACTATTATTAGAGATAACTTCAAATTTGTAAAAAGACAATTAACGCGAACATATGTGCAAATAATAAAGAATAAAGCCGGTATACCGTCACTATAAAAAAAAAAGAAAGAAATCATTGTAATTTAAAACAGCACTACGCTATACCGAAATACTGGCTTTGAACGGAGAATATCCCGTCACAGCCGCGATTATCAATTAGTAACTGTAAACGAAATAACGCAAAACGAATTTGTCATATTTGTACCATCATGCAATTTGACGAATACTTTAGGAAAAGAAAATTCACAACATCCATTTTTTAATTACAGCATACCGCACAAAATGATATTGAATCCTCTAGAGATCAATAAATTAGGTGAAAGAATTGACATATTAAAAACAAAATTAAACGAGCAACGAAATAATTGGGTACATGCTTACCACGTTATTGGTAATTATTTAATAAACTCGATACCTCTGATGATAATAATTATACTTTGTGCAATTCTATTCTTTGTTTACAAAACAAAGCTTTATCTAGAGTCGCGGTAGCGACTCGAGACAAGTACATTTAATATACTATAATGTCGAAGATGATGAGTCGCTACAAGAGTCTTTACAGTAAGCAGAGTGGTTTCGAACAGTTTTTGAAAATTGTTTAGGCGATATTTAAAGAATTACAGCGTTTTGAAAAATGTTGCGGGTTCACGTATTTTTTATTTTTTTTTCTTTCGATTGTGACTATTTAGAAGTCTGCAGCCTAACGCATATTGGAAATGTTAATATTTCATTCTTCCGAATAATCAAAAAAATGTTGCGTTTTTCGCACACGTTTTTTGACGTTTTGCGGTCGCTGTCTAGTGACACTAGTTGTAACTATAAATCTGGTGATATGTTCATCGATGTGACAGCCGATTGTCTTTTCTTCATGGAATAACAGTGAATAGGTATGAGTTCAAACAGGTTATAAAGATCGGGGATGTGAAATTCTATAATAATAGTGACAGTTGCGAGGTTAAAAAAATAAGGTTATAAAGATCGCGGATGTGAAAGCTAACGGATATTATTTTCAGTATTGATTTTGGTTAGTAATAGATAAAGAGTAATAGTTCGAGAACTAATAAGTGTTTTTCATATCATGTAATAACCGTGACAGCTGTGAGTTGAAAAAAGTTATAAAGATCGCGGATGTGAAATTCTATATTAATAGTGACAGTTGTGAGGTTAAAAAAATAAGGTTATAAAGATCGCGGATGTGAAAGCTGATGGATATTATTTTCAGTCTTGATTTTAGTTAGTAATAGATAAAGAATAATAGTGCGAGAACTAATAAGTGTTTTTCATATTAAGGATATGGATCAGCCGCGTGAGTGCGAGAGAGATAGGTGCACATTTCGAAGTGGACATTGTTTCACATCGTTCGTTCAATCGTAATAAAGAATTTTCAGCCCATTTTTGCCTTTTTTCTCCGTGGGCTACAACTTTTTCATTTCGATCGGACGAACGTTGTGGAAAAATTTTACTTTCGAAAATCCGAAGCGGACGTGGTGACTGATCCACAATTCAAATCCTAAATTTGTATGAAATTTTGAACTGTACCGAAATAAACGGAGTGATCTTTATAGTAAGTTATACAAATGTCATTTCATTTGAATATACTTACTGGCTTTTTGCTTTTTATAATGGCCAATTAGTCCAAATTTTGATAAAGAGTCTGAAAAATGTACAGAGTATCCCTACATCTGTCAAGCGGTCTGTAACCAATATGTACGTAAAGGATGCTGGAGAGCTAAAACAAGATAAAGAATTTTACCTTAGCCTGGCCGATGTGCCAACAAGGCACAAGCTGCGAGAGTTAACAAAAACGAAAATTGGAACGCTGACCAGAATATCGGGTCAAGTAGTCCAAACTAATCCTGTTCATACTGAGCTCATCCTCGGAACTTTTGTGTGTCTTGATTATAACACGCAGATTATAAACGTGGAGCAACAGTTCAAGGTTTGAATTTTCACTTAAATAGCCAAAAATTCAAGAATTCAGTTAAATTGACAAATATTTTTACTTTTCAGTTCATGAATCCAACGATTTGCCATAATCCTGTAGGCAGCAACAGAAAAAAATTGTTCTTGACGTCGACAATTCCGTTTTCGTTGATTTTCAAAAGGTTCAAATTCAGGAATCACAGTCTGAGTTTCCCAGAGGTTGTATACCACGTTCCTTGGAAATCTAGAGTCGCGGTAGCGACTCGAGACAAGTACATTTACGTATACTATAAGATGGCGAAGATGAGTCGCTACTAGAGTCTTTACAGCAAGCAGAGCGGTTTCGAACGGTTTTCGAAAATTGTTTCGGCGATATTTAATTAATTACAACACTTTAAAAGATGTTGCTAGTTCACGTATTTTTTTTCTTTTCTTTCGATCGTGACTATTTAGAACTCTGTAGCCTAACGCCTATTGGAAATACTAATATTTCATCCTTCCAAATCATCAAAAAATGGTGGCATTTTTCGCACACATTTTTTTACGTTTAGCGGTTGCTGTCTGGTGACACTAGATATAACTAGAAATTTTCTGGTGATATGCGAGATTGTGTTTGTTGATGTGACAGTCGATGACTTTTCTGCAGGATGTATAAGTAAGAGTGACAGCTGTGAGTTTAGAAAAAAGATCGCGGTTATACTAGTGATAGTTGTGGGGTTAAGAAGTAAGGTTATAAAAATCGCGGGTGTGAAAGTAGATAATTTTATTTTTGGTTAGACATATTCGAGATCAGGACTTTAAACGCGTATTCGGTGAACATTTAATATCTTTGTTGTAAGGTTATAAAGATCGCGGTCAGTTTCAACTTTTCATTAAAGTGACTTTTATTATATTATCGGTAGAAGAGTGATAGTGTCAAAATAAAGTTTAAATCAATAAATAAGCTTTTGAAGAGTGTCTAAATAAATAATTTTTTTTATTAACCCTAGCCCCAACAATCCATTTTTCCGAACGTAAACTCTAGAACCGAGCCGAAAACGGTGCCTCTTCTCTTTTACCATAAAATATTCCTTGAATGCAATAACAAAGTATATTTAGAAACAATTCTTTTTTTTTTTTTGATAACTAAGAGAATTGGAAAAGCAAACACATCATGAGGAAAAGTGGAGACACGAATCCACTGACGGGAAATTCAAATGCGGGAATACGAACCCACCGGCGGGAAATTTGAAAGCGAACCCACCGGCAGGAAATTTGGAGCCACCAGTGAGAAAAGCGGAGACACGAACCCATCGGCGGGAAATTCAAACGCAGATATATGAAGTCAGCGATACCCGCAGTCAGCGATCATGAAGACAGCGATCAGGATAGTTGGGAAATCCGAAGCGGGGACACGAACCCATCGGCGGGAACTTCAAACACAGGGATGCGAACCCACTGGCGGGGAAAATCGAATACGTAGTGTGCGATACTCGCAGTTAATTATCGGGATGGTTCAAGCTAACTATCGACATAGATGAAGTTAACTACCCGGATAGTCAAAGCTAACGATAAGGATTGTTGAGGTTAGTTACTCAGTGACACAAATAGCCTAATTGTTGATTTCGACAAGCCCGATTGCTGACTTCGACTACCTCGATCACTGAATTTGACTATCCTCATCGTCGACTTGAGCCATCTCGATTACTGATTCGTCTACCTAGATTACTGACTTTGAATATCCTGATCACCGATTTCGATCATCTTGATTGTTAATTGTGCCTATTCTGATCGTTGACTATCTCGATCACTCACTTCGACTGTCCTGATCGTTAACGTTGACTATTTTGTTCGCTGACTTCGACTATCCTGATTACCGAATTTCTCTATCTTGATTGTTGACTTCGACCACCTCAATCACTAACTTCGACCATCCTGATCGTCGACTTCGACCATCTTGACTGTTCTTGACTGTGAATATTCTGATCATTGACTTCAACTACCTCATTCATTCACGATTATGTTGATTGTTCTACTATGCTGATCGTTAACTTCGACTATGTTAATTGTGCTACTATGCTCATCGTTGACTTCGACTACGTTGATTGTTCTACTATGCTGATCGTTGACTTCGACTATCCGGATAGTTGAGTTCGACTATCTTGATCAGAGACTTCGACAATCTTGATCACTGGCTTTGATCATCCTGATGGTCGGTTTCGACTATTGTTGATTGTTCTGATCGTTGACGTTAACTATTTCGATCATTGACTTTGACTATTTCGATCGCGGAGTTCGACTATCTTGATTGTTCACTTCGACTATCCTGATCACCGACTTCGACTATCTTGATTGTTAACTTCGACTATGTTGATCATTGACTTCGGCTATGTCGATCGGTTATCGTAACTACCTCGGTCACTGACTTTGATTATCTTGATGGTCGGCTTCGACTATCCTGATCACCGACTTCGACTATCTTGATTGTTAATTGTGATTATTCTCGTCGTTGATTTTGACTATTTCGATTGTTGACTTCGACTATGTTAATTGTTCTACTATGCTGATCGTTGACTTCGACTACGTTGACTTCGACTATCCAGATTGTTGAGTTCGACTATCTTGATCAGAGACTTCGACAATCTTGATCACTGACTTTGATCATACTGATGGTCGGTTTCGACTATTGTAGATTGTTCTGATCATTGATGTTAACTATTTCGATCATTGACTTCGACTATTTCGATCGCTGAGCTCGACCATCTTGATTGATGACTTCTACTATCCTGATCACCGACTTCGACTATCTTGATTGTTAACTTCGCCTATGTTGATCGTTGACTTCGACTATCTCGATCGGTGACCGTGACTACCTCGGTCACTGAATTTGATTATCTTGATGGTCGGCTTCGACTATCCTGATCACTGACTTCGACCATCTTGATTGTTCTCGTCATTGATTATGACTATTTCGATCGTTGACTTCGCCTATTATGATTGTTTACTTCGATTATCCCAATTATTGACTCGACTGTCTTGATCATTGACTACGACTATTCCGATCGCAGACTTCAACTATCATTATTGTGGACTTCAACTACCCCGATCATTGAATTCGACTATCTCGATGGCTGACTTCGACTATCATGATCGTCGACCTTCACTATCCCGTTGACTTTGACTGTGTTGATTACTCACTTCGTCTATCCTGATCGTCGACTTCTACTATCTTGATTGTCGACTTCAACTAGTCAGATTGTTGTATCCGAATACCTTGATCACTGACTTTGATCATCCTAATCGTTGTCGTCGATAATTCTGATCACCGGCTTTGAATATCCTGATCATTGACGTCGACTATTCTGATCATCGACTTTGAATACCACCTTGATTATTGACTGTGACTATTCTGATCACCTACTTCGAGTAAGTCGATCACCGACTTCGACTATATTGATTGTTGACTCGATTAGTCGGATTGTTGTATCCGAATACCTTGATCACTGACTTTGACCATCCTAATCGTTGTCGTCGATAATTCTGATCGCCGGCTTTGAATATCCTGATCGTTGACGCCGACTATTCTGATCATCGACTTTGAATACCACCTTGATTATTGACTGTGACTATTCTGATCACCTACTTCGAGTAAGTCGATCACCGACTTCGACTGTCTTGATTGTTGACTCGACTATCCCGATCGTTGAAAGTTCTGGAATATTTTGTTCCGAAATTTTGTCGGAAGGGCGCACAACCTGTGTTTGTTTAAAGTTGATACACCCCCACTGCTATGGGCATTTCGAGATCGTGCACAAATCTTTGATCTCGGATAGTTACAATGCGCATATCACTAGTGACAGGCCAATATCCCCAGTAAAATATCTCACGTGATTATGTTATGACCCCTCTCATACCCTCCTGACGTCGAACATTCAAGAAGAATCCTATGAGGTCATCGTTGAAACTTCAGGCTGCCATCTTGTGACCCCCATTACCCCCCGTTCCCCTAACTTCAACGTCATCGATGAACCTGTAGGCCGCCATATTGTAGCCCTCATTACTCCCACCTCTGATGTCGTCATCGAACCGAAAGGCTGCCATCTTGTGATTTTTCCAGCCCCCGTTTCACTTGCACCTCTAACGTCATCGTTGAATCTTCGAGAAAGCACGCATGACATCATCATCGAAACATCGAGAAGAATCTCGGGACTTTTTGACGAGGTGCGAATTAAGAATCGGTCATTGGAATCTCTATCCGGAAACGGTCATACTTATCGACTGGGGACTCTTATCTCCGCTTTCGAATTTCTTACCGTGTTTCGCATCTTCATTTCTAAATTTCATACCACGAGTCCATGTCTCGACGTTAAAATTGTCCATCCGGAGTTCATGTCTTCGTTTTTGAGTTTCTCGTCAGGATTTGGGGATTGATTGCCTAACTTGGATTGTTTAGGCAAGAAAGTTTATTTGCCATGAGGAATGACATCTTGATGACTGCGGTTAAATCTAATATTTCCACAGTCGGATAGCCAATTTCGCCCATTCTGATCGTTTTCTTCGCGTGTCTCAATCGTTAACTTCGACCATCCAAATCTTCAACTTCCACTATTTTTGACTATTCACTTTAACTATCTTGATTATTGACTTCGACTGTCTCGATCGCCTACTTCGACTATTGTAAGCGTAAACTTAGAATATTTTTGATTGTCGACTTTAACCATCTTGATTGTTGACTTCGACTATTTTAATTGTTGACTTTAACCAACTTGATTGTTGACTTTGACTATCCTGATTGTTGACTTTGATCAACTTGATTATGGCCTACAACTATCCTTATTGCTGACTTCGACTATCCTAATCGCCAACTTTGAATATTTAAATTGTTGACTTCGACTATCTTGATCATTAACTTCGACTATTTTGATCATCCTCATTGTTGCCTTCAACTATTTTGATTGTTGACTTCAACTATCAAAATCGTTGACTTCGACTAGCCTGATTGTTGACTGTGACCACATTGATCGTTGACTCCATCTGTTCTGATCACCGATTTTGAATATTCTAATCGTTAGCTCTGACTATCCTGATCACCGACTTCGATTATTCGGACCACCTACTTCGGCTGTCCTGATTGTTGACATCGACTATCGTGATTGTTCACTTTGACTAATCTGATCATTGACTTCGACTAGGCTGATCATTGACTTCGACTAGTTTGAAAGCTGACTGACTATCCTAATCGCCGACTTCAACTATCTTGATCATTTACTTCGACCATATTGATTGTTGACTTCAACTAATCTGATCATTGACTTTGACGATCCTGATCACCGACTTCAACTGTCAAGATTGTCAACTTCGACCATCTCGATCGCTGACTTCGACTATCTCTATCGCTGACTTCGATTAACTCGATTGTTGACTTCGACGAGCCTGTTTGTTGACTTCAACTGCTTTGATCACTGGCTTTAACTGTCCTAATCGTTGACTTGAACTATCTCGATTACTGATTCGTCTACCTAGATTACTGACTTTGATCATACTAATCACCGATTTCTATCATCTTGATTTTTAACTGTGACTATTCTGGTCGTTGACTATCTCGATCACTCATAACGACTGTCGTGATCATTAACGTTGACTATTTTAATTATTCTTTGACAATCCTGATCGTCGAATTCAACAATGTTGATTGTTCGACTACTCTGATCGTGGACTTCCATTATCTTGATTGCTGACTTCGACTATCCTGGTCACCCACTTCGACTATCTTGATTGTTGACTTTGACTATCCTGGTCACCCACTTCGACGATCTTGATTGTTGACTTCAACTATCCTGATGACTAACTTCGACCATCTTGATCACTGACTTCAACTACCTCGATCACTGACTTTCGTTATTTTGATCGTCGGCTTTGACTATACTGATTACTGACTTCAACTATCTTGATTGTTAACTGTGACTGTTCTGATCGTTGACTTTGACTATCCCGATCGCAGACTACAACTATCATGATTGCTGACTTCGACTATTTCGATCATTGAATTCGATTATCTCAATGACTGACTTTGATTATTTTGATCATTGACTTCAATTATCTCGATGGCTGACTTCGCCTGTTTCGTAGACTTTGACAATCTAGATCACTCACTTCGCCTATCCTGATCGTCGATTTCGACTATCTTGATTGTTGACTTCGACTAGCCTGATTGTTGTCTCCGGCTACCTGGATCATTGACTTTGACTATCCTGATCGTTGACGTCGACTATTCTGATCACTGGCTTCGACCACCACCTTGATTGTTGACTGTAACTATTCAAATCACCGACTTCGTCTTTCTCGAAAATTCACTTCGACTGGCCTGATTGTTTACTCCGAATACCTGGATCACTGACCTTGACTATCCTGATCGTTGACTTCGACTACCTGAATCACTGACTTCGACTATCCCGATCGCTGACTTTGACTATCCCTATCGTTCACTTCGAGTATCCCGATCGCTGACTTTGACTATCTTGATTGTCGACTGCAGGTATCGCGGACTTTGTGTTTCCGTGTCTTGATTTTGTCACTTACAACCCCACTTCAGAATATTGCTGCAAGGCTATATTGCTAATCTCTAATTGAATCGTCAGGGGGTTTTGTGTCTCTTCATTTGAATTTTGTCACCAGAGGAGGGGTGGGGGTCCTGTCGTAGCTTTTGAATTCTGCCACCAGGGTGGGGGGAGATCATGCCTGAGCTTTTGAATTTTGCCGCCAGGGGAGTTTGAGCCTCAGATTTTGAATTATGCTGCCAGAGGGTTCTCGTCTCAGTTTTTGAATTTTACTACCAGCGGGAGGGTGGGTTCGTGCCTCAGCTGTTAAATGATTCTAGATTAGGTAGGGTCTGTTTAGGTTGGGCTGAATTTGTTTAGGTTTTATCCAAGTTGCCGAGAACACGTTCCGGATGGGAAGAGTTTGCTTACACCACTCGGAAGAGAATGTATCTTGAATTCGCAATAGGGACAAATTCTAATCAACCGAGTGTCACTGAGTAACTAACCTCAACAATCCTTATCGTTAACTTTGACTATCCGGGTAGTTAACTTCAACTATGCCGATAGTTAACTTCAACCATCCCGATAATTAACTGCGAGTATCGCACACTTCGTATTCGATTTTCCCCGCCAGTGGGTTCGCGTCTCTGTGTTTGAAGTTCCCGCCGATGGGTTCGTGTCCCCGCTTCGAATTTTCCAACTATCCTGATCGCTGTCTTCATGATCGCTGACTGCGGGTATCGCGAACTTAGTATATCTGCGTTTGAATTTCCCGCCGATGGGTTCGTGTCTCCGCTTTTCTCACCGGTGGCTCCAAATTTCCTGCCGGTGGATCCGCTTTCAAATTTCCCGCCGGTGGGTTCGTGTCCCCGCATTTGAATTTCCCGCCAGTGGGTTCGTGTCTCCACTTTTCCTCACGATGTGTTTGCTTTTCCCACCAGTAGATTGGTGTCACCGTATTTCCCGTCGGTGAGTTTGAATTTCTCGCTATTGAGTTTGTGTCACCGCATTTGAATTTCCCGCCATTGGGTTTATACCACGTCATTTGAATTTCCCGCCATTGGGTTTGTTTATCGAATTTCCCGCCGTTGGTTTTGTGTTACCACATTTGAATTTCCCGCCATTGGGTTTATGCCACGCCATTTGAATTTCCCGCCATTGGGTTTGTGTCACCGCATTTGAATTTCCCGCCGTTGGGTTTGTGTCACCACATTTGAATTTCCCGCCATTGGGTTTATGCCACGTCATTTGAATTTCCCGCCATTAGGTTTGTTTACCGAATTTCCCGCCGTTGGTTTTGTGTTACCACATTTGAATTTCCCGCCATTGGGTTTATGCCACGGCATTTGAATTTCCCGCCGTTGGGTTTGGTTACCGCATTTCCCGCCATTGGAATTGTGTCACCGCATTTTCCGCCAATGATCTTGAATTTCTCGCCAATGGGTTTGGGCCACTTCTTTTGAATTTCCCGCCGTTGAGTATGTTGGGTTTGAATTTTCAGCCATTGGGTTTATGCCACCAGATTTGAATTTCCCGCCATTGGGTTTGTGTCACCGCATTCCCCGCCGTTGGGTGTGTGTCACCACATTTGCATTTCCCGCCATTGGGTTTATGCCACGGTATTTGAATTTCGCGCCGTTGTGTTTAGTTACCGCAATTCCCGCCGTTGGGTTTGTGTCACCGCATTTCCCGCCAATGGGTTTCGTAACATTGCTTTTGAATTTCCCGCTGTTCTTAATCGTTGAATTCGATTATCCCGATAGTTAATTTCAACTATGCCGATAGTTAACTTCGACTATACCGATAGTAAACTTCAATTATCCCGATAGTTAATTTCAACTATACTGATCGCCGACTGCGGGTATCGCGGGCTTCGTAAATCTGCATTTGAAGTTCCCGCCGATGGTTACGTGTCTCCACTTTTCCCGCGAGTGGGTTCAAATTTCGCGCCGGTGGGTTCGCGTCTCCACTAAAGGTTCGTGTCTCTGCTAGAGGTTCGTGTCTCCGCTAAAGGTTCATGTCTCCGCTAAAGATTCGTGTCATCACGGTTGAATTTCCCGCCAGTGGGTTAGAATTTCCCGCCGGTGGCTCGTGACGCTCATTTCAAATTTGCAGACAATGGCGTTTGGGTCGGTTTAGGTTGGTTTGCATGTCTGAGTGCGTTTGGGTTTGGTAGAAATCTGCATTACCGACCGTCGGTAAGGTAGATGTATCAGGCTGGGTTGCATTTATGAAGGGTCGGTAGGGCTCTACCTTACCGCCGGTCGGTAAGGTAGATACCTACATGGCGGGGAGCCAGCATAGGTATACTACTATCAACGTCGACGTACCAGCAACATTGGGCATGCAGTTGGTTCATTGCTCCTGGGATCTCACAAGTCGAGTAGCTACGTGCAGAGCCAGTGATCCCTACCCTGTACGCGAAAACGTTTGCAGCTGGTTTGGCTATGACGCGGCTAATGTTGCCAAATAGTCTTTACTTATATGACCCAATGAAACAACATTGCCTGCGCCGTGGCGAAAATAACGAAAAACATTTAGAAACCAGCCGGAAACCCGGCACACAAACGCAGGAACATTAAATTACATTTCATAAACATTTATTTTCGGAAATGAATTCATTTCTAAATTTAATTCCCGATGTTCAAGTATCGTTTCATTTTATATGGGTGTCAAGCTCAGTTTCGCATAAGATCCCGTGCTTTTGTAATGTTAAAAAAAATATCTTTAATTTATGTCCGTACATGATAACACAGTTTTGTTTGATTGGTCATAATTTTATGAATGTTCATCACCGTACGTTGAGCGTATATGCACAAAGTACTTGTTCAGCCCATAACTTTTTATTAAAATTGCTCATTCAAGAAAAAATCACGGGTCTCTCAAAATTCAAGGGTCATAAGTACGCACTTTTTCATTGTCGGTATTGTCTTATATAATTCTAATTTTTTTATGATTAATCCCGTATAACGTTTTCAATTCTCCTTTTCCAAACGTGAAAGGCTATCTTGATGGCTGGCGCCCAAGAACGTCAAAATGAAACGAACGGAGCGAGATTATTTTGTGTGAAATTTGAGTCATTTAAAAACTTTGGATTCAAATTTGACGGTGTATTCATAGCTTGCATTGATCTTTTGACTATTCACCAGTGGTTACTTATATGTTCTACTTATAAATAGTAGCTTTCCAAAGTACGATAACTTTCATTGCTGGCAATATAAGTTTTCGGACGTATGACATGCTTCATTGCTGGCAATGGTTTTCTGAGGGGCATTTTCAGAAATTTCATAACCGACTGATCCTTATGTTAGTGTAATTTTATGATGACCACGAACACGATTGTATTCCGATTGAATCGACGTCGAATGTTATGTATGATACAAAAGTATCCTGAAATTCGGAGACGAATTGATTTTCTTAAAAGTTTCTGCCGGCGAAAAGCAACGCATGATTTCTCCTCTAATATGATTTTTACTTGAATGAGCAATTTTAATACAAAGTTATGGGCCAAACAACTACTCTGTGCGTATAGGCTCAATGTACGGTGGTGAACGTTCATCAAATTATTACCAATCAACCAAAACTGTGCTATCATGTACGGACATAAATTAAAGATTTTTTTTTAACATTACAAAACCACGGGATCTTATGCGAAACTTAGCTTGACACCCATATAAAAAGAATCGATACTTGAACATCGGGAATTAAATTTTGAAATGAAATCATTTCCGAAAATAAATGTTTATGAAAATGTAATTCAATGTTCCTGCGTTTGTGTGCCAAGTTTCCGACTGGTTTCTGAATGTTTTTCATTATTTTCGCCACGGCGCAGGCAATGTTGTTTCATTGGGTCATATAAGTAACGACTATTTGGCAACATTGGCCGCGCCATAGCTGAACCAACTTCAAACTTTTTCGGGACGGGATCACTCATCCAACAACTGGCTTTGCACGTAGCTACTCAACTTGTGAGATGCCAGAAGCAATGAACCAACTGCATGCCCTAGGTTGCCGGTACATCGATGTTGATATCTTCTCAATCACCAAATAAATACTTGTCCTAGTATTGATATCACAAATTTTACTGCCGCACGTAACTTAGATGGTGACCTTTTCTATTTTTTTTTCTGGATTATTAATACATCTTACGCACCAATTATAAGTGGTATTTTTTTCATCTTAATTACGCTAATTTGTTTATGTCTTGATTCCTGTTTTATTCTGTGGAAATAAATTGAAAGTAATATTTATTGTGAAGTCTGGTATTTTGGCCGGTTACTTCGTAATCTATATGGTTGGTTGGTCTGGTTGGATTTTTTGTGATATCATAGGAAAACGAGAGACTGCAATGTACTTGTCCGAGTTTTTTTCCCCCCGGGAGGGGATTTTTGCCATTTGAAAGCACTTCTTTTTTCTATGGTATTTTCGAACATTTCACTTTATTTAAACTCCAATACAGTCTATATATAATAATTAAAATCACAACGTGTTTGCATCATTGCATCATCAATTTATTTCAAAGACAGAAATCGGTACTGTGCACCTACTTATTCGACATCAGAGAATGAGACAGATTTTCTACCATAAATTCATTGTTGTTAAGGTTGTTTAAACATAGGAGCGTTTTGTGTCTGTGATAAGGAATAAAGTTATAATGTTTTCAAAAGCGTGAACTACGGACTTGAGGTATTTCTGAGATGTTAGTAATCCGTTTTTACATTATTAGTCGATCATGACTTGGCAAGATGGTGTTATGGATTCAATCTGGTCGTTAGAAGAGACTTCAAGTAACAGTTTTTACTCAAAGGCAGAAAACCAGAAAAAGTGAATGCTTTTTTACTACCTATTAAGCTGTGCATTATAATAAGTCATTCAGGGGGGAAAAGGCAGCGAGTATATTCGTAATTTCGGTCAAAGCTATTAATCGACAATTATTCAACTTTATTTTAAAAAAGAACCTCAGAATTACATTATTCTTCCAGAGACGAAGTGCCCGAAGAATATGATACTTCATCATTGGTTTAAAAATTGTTTTATATTCTATTTATTTAAATATTGATTTAAGTTATATTTATATAGAGTTCAATTTATTTTATAACTTTCTGCAGAATCCAACCTTAGCTTTTCACGAGGAACAACTCATTTTTATTTTATGTGATTAGAATTTATTTGATAATTTTTTTGAAACTGGTAACTTTTCTTACTTTTTGATAGGATTTGATTTTTTCTGAAATTTTCGTAAGAAAATATGGAAACGGGTGTCAACAAATGTACTTGTCCAGGTTTTCCCCCCAGGGGGGATTTTTGTGCTGGATATTATTTGTTTTTTTTCGTTCTTTTCGAACATTTCGCTTTATATAGATTGGAAAAACTCCATTTTGGGCAATTATTACTTTTTTATTCCCAAACCTTGAACCCTTTTACTTCGAGTCAATTTTTCGCACAAGAAATGAGGGGATACGTATTTTGAAATTTTTAATTTGTCAATTTTTTCTATTCCCAAGCCAGTCAATTTTTTTTAAAGCCTTACTGGATTTTGGTTTAAATAAATCGGAAACTGGGAGCCCAATAAAAAATTACCGAATGCACATTGGGTTATTAAAAAGTAGTTGAGTTTACAAACTTCTTGAGTGCTGAGTCAGAGCAGGCAGTTTTTTGAAGAGTTTGTAGTGAGTTAAATTTGTTTTTATTGAATAAACATATCTGAATAGCAGTAACTTTTTGTTATATATTTGTATATTCGTGGTAAAATTATTAGACTTGTAATTCCAGCTTTCAGCTTTCAGTGCATTCGAATGGAAGAAAAACTCTTCCGAAATTTTTCACTTTTGATAATCGAAAATCAAAAAATCAGTTTTACATCATTTTAGAGAAAATACACCGAATCTATTGTGAAAAAAGTTGAGACATTTTTTTATTTTATTTTTTATCATCAACGAGGTAAAGTTACGATATTCGTCAATACCATTGAAGAAGTCAATACCATGAGAATAAGAGATGACAGTTATTCTCATATTTTCATTGAATTTCAAAAAGTTCAAACAGTTTGTTATAGGTGTTCCGAAACAATATATTGAACAAAGCAGACAAATTTAAACTAGGATCCTGCCCAGGAAAATTGAAAGAGTTATTAAGAGAATGGAATAAGAATAATTGTATCAGTAACATTAGCTTCGCGCAAATTTTAATACAATCAAACCAGAACAACTATAGAAGGAAACTTTTTAAATGAAAATGTTTCAATTTATGATGCCAAATTGGAGCCAAACATGAGAAATACTTAGCACACATGTCGCTTCCCAAAAATTTCAAAGTTCGCAGGCATCCGCTGCCTTCCATTGCTACATTTTTTGATACTATCAGAAAAAGAGCACCCGAAAACTTTCTGAATGCAACAAATTTTTCTGATTTATTTTACCAAAATTAAAGCGGGAGAGTGAAAAAACATAACGCACCTTTAGTCCAACAAAATTGGAAAACTTTGGATATATCCATTGCGTTCTGAAGCAAGTAATTTTTATCCCATCCAAAAATGTGCATCCGATGACTTTTTGTAACAACTTTTTAAATTCATATTACCACAATCAACGGTGAAAAGTGGAAATACTTAGCACACATGTCGCTTCACAAGATTTTCAAAGTTTGCAGGATTCCGCTGGCAGGACCGCGTTTCTACAGGTTTCAAACTGTCACCGTTACAACTGTCACCAATCAACTGTCACGAGGATTAAAATATTGCACGATATTTTCACGAGTAAACTGTCTCCAACTTAAACTGTCGGGTTATAATTGTCACGGAACACAATTGTCACGGCTTAACTCTCCCGGGTCTTTATTGTACACGGCATAATCGTTACGTGGCAGAACTGTAAACGTTCAAACTGATACGAGTCTTGACTGTAATCGGCACAACCTTCACGAGACAGAATTCTCACCATCAAACTCTCACGGTTAGAAATTGTACATGTAGTAAGCCGGTGACAGTTTCGGCTCGTGACAGTTGAGCGGTGTTCAGTTTAGAGGGTGTACAGTTTCGCCGGTGACAGTTGTTCAATTTAGGCGAAATTTTAACAACTCTACACGCACCAAACTGTCACCGCATAGGGCAGCTTCACGAAACGCGCGGTACACTAGCCGCGCGCGGTACGCAATGCTTACATTTTTCGCTCTTACCGACCGTTGTTACAACAGAGATTTTTGCGTGGTGGCAACAAACATAACAACGACGAATGAGTGGACGCATAAGCGTAACTCGCTGATTCTCTAAAAAATGAATTGCTATAAAAAAACAAATTTCTGTCCGATATAAAAGAACTGAAGCTGCATACTCTCGTCGTCCCATAGTGTTGTTATGTAAATATACGTTCTACCATATTTTGATACAGTTAAAAATAAAAGAGCATTCGCGTCGCGGTATCAAAGACTCGAGGTAATAATAAGGGTCGACCGTTTGCATTTTTTTTTGTACTTGGTGTACGTAACCAGGTATAACATTCGACATATAATTGAACTGTTTATCGAAGGCGCTGTAATATTGATGATTGCCCATGTAGCCATTGATTTATATAGAACATTAAAGCCCTTAAACTCTAACTAAAAAACTCTAACTATTATGATTAATTTTTGTATTGAGTTAATTTTATAATTATACTGAAATTATAAAATTTATTTCAACATATATGACTGCTTCTTTTAAGTTACACACAAACACCTGTGTATTTGTGTATATACAACACTGAAGCAAGTCGTGACCGATCAACGATTCAAAGTATCTATTTTCAAAGGTAAGTCTACAATAATTCTTTTACATCTAAACTTGGAGGACTATAAGTTTTTGGTATATATAAATATTCTTATTCATTTATTAGCATTATGAATTAAAATTAATTAAATAAAAAATAACAATCGGAAGTGCAATTTGTGATGGCCAAGGGTGGGAGAATAATTACACTCGACGAAACAATTATTTTTTTAATCCTTTTTTTTTTACTGTACGTCTATCATAGTAGGGATCTGTTGTCGATATTCCATGATTCCACGGAGAAATTGCTCCAAGGGAAGCCTGAAAAAAAGTCTATAACTACCGTATCCACTGTCTAAAGGTATTATTCGTAGAATAAGACTCGAACGCCTATCTGTTGTCGCATAAGAAGTATTTACGTTAAAAATACCGATTTTTTTTTGCTGAAAATAGCCTTTGCAGTCGGAATACAAATATAACATATATTGCATCGAATAACTCATGGAAGAAGGAACAAATTGTCGTAATATTTTTTTTCAAACTTATTCTTTACCAATCACCGAGAAAGCACGTTTCAAGTGCTTTATAACTGACGTTATTATATATTGACGTTATCCTCGCCAATCGTCCTGTTTGTTTCCTCCAAAAACTTTTTTCTTCCTCCGCCACTGTACACTGTGATTATATTCCATTCTTTTTTATCTATCAAGTAATTATATAAAATGTAAAATTCTTCTGCAATAACTATCCATTTTGAACGTCTGAGCTGTACAGTAAATATTAGAAAATGGTTAATAGTAAATAATAATTCACCATTGATTCTCAACCCTTTTCATTTGCCGTTTATTGTTAGATATTATGCACGAAATGGCGAGAATATGGACTCAATGTAGAACATCGCGAAGTTCTATGGATGGCGATGGTCTTGCCGCTTGCGCCGGTGACCAGGATACACAAAGGTATTCAACTAATAACCGCTGCAGCGGATCAAGCGGCTTTAAACGATGTACAGATACTGCAATTTACGTAGTATCTGAGGACAAAGTTGCAGCCACTCTTGACCCAAATGACGGTTTTGAGATTGGACTTACGTCCATATCCAATTCCATACAAAAAGTCAACAAATCCCCGCAAGAAAACAGCATAAATGCTGTAAAAATAGTTGAGACAAGTACATTTACTCCCCTCAAATAGTTTATCCGGTAACAAATCTCAGTTTCGATACAAAACCTTCACTAAAAGTTATAAAAGAGATTTTCTTCCAAGAAAAGCAACCTTGCAAAAATTCTCTGATTCACATCAAATCTCTCAAAAAATGATAGGAGAACCCCACAAAAATTTTCTCAATAAATTAGAAACTCACGAAAAGTTATAAGAGCCTCTCAAAAATGTATCAATCAAATCATAATCTCGCAAAAGATGCCAATTCAAACCTGCCCAAAAATTAAGTCTAAACTTCACAAAAAGTTATTAAATAAATAAAAATGATGAAAGCATTAATAGTCAAATACATTAAAACCTATTAAAATCCAATAAAAACACTTTCAACGAATTGAAAATACAGTTGTTCTACATAACAAGAATAAGAATAAAAAATAATTATGAGAAAAAATTTTGATACACAAAAGGTTTCAAACGCAAAAAATTAGATTGAAAAAAAAATTTTGGCAGAAGTACTTGGTGAGTTTTTTCGCTTAATTTACATAATGGTTACAAACTCGCCAAGTACTTCGGCCGAAATTTTTTTTTTCAATCTAATTTTTTGCGTTTGAAACCGTTTTTGTATCAAAATTTTTTCTCATAATTATTTTTTATTCTTATTCTTGTTGTGTAGAACAACTGTATTTTCAATTCGTTGAAAGTGTTTTTATTGGATTTTAATAGGTTTTAATGTATTTGACTATTAATGCTTTTATCATTTTTATTTATTTAATAACTTTTTGTGAAGTTTAGACTTAATTTTTGGGCAGGTTTGAATTGGCATCTTTTGTGAAATTATGATTTGATTGATACATTTTTGAGAGGCTCTTATAACTTTTTGTGAGTTTCTAATTTACTGAGAAAATTTTTGTGGGGTTCTCCTATCATTTTTTGAGAGATTTGATGTGAATCAGAGAATTTTTGCAAGGTTGGTTTTCTTGGGAGAAAATCTCTTTTATAACTTTTAGTGAAGGTTTTGTGTCGAAACTGAGATTTGTTACCGGACAAACTATTTGGGGGGAGTAAATGTACTTGTCTCAACTTTTTTTTACAGCATTTATGCTGTTTAACTTAAGCCCGCAAACCATTTTGTATGTGAGAAAAAATAAAAAACAATTTTTCGATTTGAATGTCACGGGGGAACTACCTTAACAGCTTCTTTTTTTCAGTTTCTCATATTAGCTCACATTTGCTTACTTCACACTTATGAAATTAAATATCTCCACGCGGTCGGAGTTTTACTGTGACGATTTCATGCCAACACATTTATGTTTTGTTTTCAGGGGTGCAATCCGACAAATATTCTTTAAACCCGTGCCCCATATGCCGTCATGAACTGCCGGTCATCATCTTTAACCCGTGTCGACACCTTGCAGCATGTGAAGCATGCAATGCAAATCTGCTGTTGGAATGAAAGTGCCCGGTGTGCCGTACGGAAATTGAGTCTGCAGTAAAAATTTATTTCGTTTAAAGTCTTTAAAGAAACCGTAGAAATAAGGAAAAAAAATAATTGTTTCGTCGAGCGTAATTATTCTCCTACCCTTGGCCATCACAAATTGCACTTCCGATTGTTATTTTTTATTTAATTAATTTTAATTCATAATGGTAATAAATGAATAAAAATATTTATATATACCAAAAACTTATAGTCCTCCAAGTTTAGATGTAAAAGAATTATTGTAGACTTACCTTTGAAAATAGATACTTTGAATCGTTGATCGGTCACGACTTGCTTCAGTGTTGTATATACACAAATACATAGGTGTTTGTGTGTAACTTAAAAGAAGCAGTCATATATGTTGAAATAAATTTTATAATTTCAGTATAATTATAAAATTAACTCAATACAAAAATTAATCATAATAGTTAGAGTTTTTTAGTTAGAGTTTAAGAGCTTTAATGTTCTATATAAATCAATGGCTACATGGGCAATCATCAATATTACAGCGCCTTCGATAAACAGTTCAATTATATGTCGAATGTTATACCTGGTTACGTACACCAAGTACAAAAAAAAATGCAAACGGTCGACCCTTATTATTACCTCGAGTCTTTGATACCGCGACGCGAATGCTCTTTTATTTTTAACTGTATCAAAATATGGTAGAACGTATATTTACATAACAACACTATGGGACGACGAGAGTATGCAGCTTCAGTTCTTTTATATCGGACAGAAATTTGTTTTTTTATAGCAATTCATTTTTTAGAGAATCAGCGAGTTACGCTTATGCGTCCACTCATTCGTCGTTGTTATGATTGTTGCCACCACGCAAAAATCTCTGTTGTAACAACGGTCGGTAAGCATTGCGTACCGCGCGTTTCGTGAAGCTGCCCTATGCGGTGACAGTTTGGTGCGTGTAGAGTTGTTAAAATTTCGCCTAAATTGAACAACTGTCACCGGCGAAACTGTACACCCTCTAAACTGAACACCGCTCAACTGTCACGAGCCGAAACTGTCACCGGCTTACTACATGTACAATTTCTAACCGTGAGAGTTTGATAGTGAGAATTCTGTCTCGTGAAGGTTGTGCCGATTACAGTCAAGACTCGTGTCAGTTTGAACGTTTACAGTTCTGCCACGTAACGATTATGCCGTGTACAATAAAGACCCGGGAGAGTTAAGCCGTGACAATTGTGTTCCGTGGCAATTATAACCCGACAGTTTAAGTTGGAGACAGTTTATTCGTGAAAATATCGTGCAATATTTTTATCCTCGTGACAGTCGATTGGTGACAGTTGTAACGGTGACAGTTTGAAACCTGTAGAAACGCGGTCCTGCCATTCCGCTGCATTCCAATTATCTACATTCTGATACTATCAGGAAAAGAGCACCCGAAGACTTTCTGAAATGAATTCTTTAATTTATTATGCCAGAACTAAAAGGGAAAGCGAAAAAACACAGAAAGAACAACAGAATTTAAAAATATTTGATGTATCCATGCATTGGGTTTCGAAGGCAGCAATTTCGATCCTATTCAGAAATGAGTAGCTGAAGACTTTTGTAACAAATTTTTCAATTCATATGCCACCGTCAGAGCCGAAAAGTGGAAATAGTTGGTACACATGCCGCTTCACAGAAATTTCAAAGTTTGTAGGTATCTGCTGCATATCAATAATACAAATTTTTATACTATCAGATAAAGAGCACTCGAAGACTTCCTGAAACAACTTTTTAAAATCTATTATGACACATTTAATAAAGAAAAGTAAAAGAACATAGCGCACATTGGGTCTAATAAAATTCAGAAATTTTGCATGTCTCCATGGCAATTCGCAGACAAAAATTTTGATCGCATCAAAAAACGAGCAGCCGAAGATTTTTTGTAATGAATTTTTCAATTAATAATGCCACAATCATAGACAAAATGTGAAAATACTCAACATACATGTCATTTCATAAAGTTGTCAAACTTTATAGGTGCCCGCTGTATTTCGATGATACAAATTTTGATACCATTAGAAAAAGAGCACTCGAAGACTTTTTGAAACAACTTTTAGAATTCATTATGCCACAACCGAAGCGGAAAGTTAATAATTTAGCATACGCTGGACCCAAAAAATTGCTTGAAATTCGGATGTATCCATTGCGTCACAATGACAAACATTTTTATCCCATCCATAAATGAGCAACTAAAGATTTTTTATTATAAATTTTTCAAGTCATGCTGGCGCTGTCAAAGCGAAGAAGTAGAAATGCACAGCACACATATTGTCCAATAAAATGATGAAACTTGGTATATGGATCCACTGTGTACCGATGAGGTAAAGAGGGACCTAATGTTACAACCAAACTGAATAAAGAAAAATATGACAACTTATGAAAATAGTGATGATACAATAAATCTAATTAGCATGCATTTATTTGATCAAAGTTTTCGTTTGTTTATTTGAATTCATCAACATATATACAATATTTGCGTGTTCTTGCTTTATTAAGAAATGAAATTTCTGATTAAAAAGAAAATTTGAAGTTATATGTTAACGAACCTATTTTTCTCGCAGCTAGGTAATCAAAACACTTATAAATAATTTTCTGACAAGTATAATTTTATCGTATAAATTCAATGCTTAACACTTTTTGTCCACTGAACTTCGAAATAACTTCAAACTCGCACATCCCGCACTGTTTACGAAACTCCGATCAAACTTTTAAATATATACAACTTCAATAAAATATTGTCACCCGTGATTCCAGATCGGACAAAACTACTAATTAAAATTTTTTTTTAATGAGAGAACTTAGCGGATCGAGGAATATCTACAAATTGCTGAATTTGGGTGTCAAAAGCGATATAAACATGGTAACCTCACTCAGTATTGAGGTTATACTTTCCGCTCAAATTCCAAAATTCCGAGGTTATCATTTTTATTTCGCTGATGATTCCAAAATTCAGCAATGGCTGCGGTCGAGCGATACGAAAATATTATTATTATTATTACCGGTTTTCGAATAATAAAATAACCAAAAATTTTTCACAAATTTATTTAACATATGCTACACACATCCCGAACTTCGCAGTAATAAAAATGATAACCCCATTCAAAGGTGAGGTTTGTTATTTTATTTGGCTCATTTACTAAACTCCGAAACAACAATGATCTCACTGGCGAGTGAGGTTATCTTTTTAATTTCACTGATGATTCCAACATTCAGCCACTGATGTCGGTGAACGAAACGAAATATTATTATTACCGGTTTTTTCGCACTTTTTGTTTATTCACTGAATCAGGAAATCACAAATTATCCAAACACGCGATGCACATATCCCGCACCTCATTTCGCACGCTTCGCCCTGTCGAAACCACGGTTTGAAATTCACTGGTATCGGTACAGTCAGAAACAACCAATCAAAAGCTGGAGAGAGACCAAGAGGCCTTCGATGGTGTTATGTAAAGACACGTCAAATTCTTAAATGTATTAGTAACTTTTCCAGAAACCAACCAATCAGAAACTCGAGAGAGACCAAGAGGCCTTTGAGTGTGTCATATACAGACACGTCAAATTCTTGAATGGGTTAGTAACTCTTGCATAATCTTGAGCCCGTGCAAAGTTTTTTCTCAGCAATTACGCCACCGATCATGCTGATTTTGGGCTCAATCGAAAGAGAATTTGGTAATTAGTCTCCAGTTCAATTTTGAAGGCATCAAATGACTCCTGAGCTCCATAACCAAATGAAATGACATGCCAATTTTACCCCCACCACCGCGAATCGTTTTATTCAGAGAAAATATAGTCTCGGCGAGCCTCGGGCCAGCAGGCGAGGGTCCCGAGACTCTACCGAGTCCCTTGATATCTCAAGATTGGCTGGATGGATCTACTTGCAACAAAAACCAATAGAAAGAGAAAAATCATCACCAATATTCAGATTTTTTAATCAAATGGTTCATCCGTGAGAGCGATTTAAATACGCTATGACGTCATAAAACCGGCATATTCGCTTATATAAGAGTGTGGCAGGGCTCGCGCTGACTTTTTCTTTTAATACTTGGCGTCGAGCCGCTACCGCGTCTCTTGATAAAAACATCTTATACCGTGTTTATAATATTTTCAACGTGATACTTCTTGTTGCCTGTTACAAAATAACCCCCATTTTTACCAAAGTTACTTCGCACTTTATACGTATTTTCACTTACGTTTTGCTATTTTTCTAATTCAAATATAATAATTGCAGTTTGCTCCCTTGACAGATTTTTACAGTGCTGTATCAAAATGTTCTTGAATCTCACAATTAATCCGGAATTTTCGATTTCTGTATACTATTGGGATTTATGAGTAGTTATAACATATTTTTACTAAGATCCGGTTTCATTTATGACCGATCGTGGAAGGACCCGCTTATGCACCAAAAAAAGCCCTTCGCGAAGAGCTTACTTTAAGAAACATAAAAAAATATAAAAAATATACCTGTCTTTTAATTCTCTGTCGAGTTTCTTGACGAGAATTAAACGTCCTCTCGAAATTTCGAAAACGCCATTTTCATCCTCAGCGATAATGCCACCATCGAGAAGACCTAAATCTGACACTTTTGTCAAAGTAGTTCCCTGGCGCGTATTCTCGTTAATGCTTATATTAAACTCCTGTCCCGTTACAGCATTGTTTAAATGACTGAGGCGTACTATCACGGAACAGGTGGACATCAGAGAGGGAACGCCGGAATCTTTAGCGACAACGATTAGTTCAATCTCTTCGGGCAATGGTTTTACGAGCGCAGTACGATTTACCGTAACCATGCCAGTTAGCGAATTCACCATAAATCCCTTCGTTGGATGAAGCAATTCATACGTTACAACGTTATTCGCTTCAGTCAAATCGTCATCAGTAGCGTTCACGATCAGTAATTCTCGAATTTCGCCTCGATCATCTGAAAAATAACATTCAAACAATTAATAATTAAGTATGACGAACTTGCCATTTATCGGTGAGCTATCAACGGAAAGTAATAACAATCCTTATATTTTCGTGTATTCTTAATTGACTCAAATATTCGATGAGATATCCATTAATTCGAATTGTAGGAATAACAGTCATTTTGGATGAATTTATTTCATAAACAATATCATCGTCACTTAATGAACAAACTGTGAATGGAGAAAAACTTTTTTTGAAAATTACGATTGGTAAAAATCAATAAAATTGGATATACAATTTTCAAAAGCATAAGTATTGAATACCCGCTGATATTTTCTTTGGATGCGTTTTGATATTAATATACCAATATTTTATACTAACTCTAAATCATAATAAGTATTGTCAAATGAATATTAGTAAATGATGAAAGAAACCATCAATCAATATTTCCGTAATTGATTTCTCAACTGGACTAATTGTCCTACCAGTTAAAAATTGATTCCTAGAAGGATGAGCTATTAAACGGAATTCGTTGCTTAAATAAGACTGTCACAAATAAAGCAAAGCTTTTTTAGTGTACATAAATACTAAATTAGAATGAGGAGTAACGAATTAATAGAATTTTAATGAAACGTAATGGATCATGAATAAAAACATTCGCTAATAAATGAATTACTGATTATTTTATTTATTATGAAATGAAATTAATGAAATTGAATTGACATTTCAAATCCACGTGAAGAAATGAAAATAATAAAAATAAACATTTATATTGAATCCCATTAAATTGGGTAAACTCAAAACTGAATCTCTGAAAACTTTGGAAAAATTCCACGAGAATCTCGGTTTGACTACACCAAAATCATTACACCCGGGCTATCTATTTTAATTAACATTTGGTCGGAGTTTTCGTTTCTTCTCTCAGACGCATGCCTACCATGGACGAATACTCCGCATTTATTTATGTTCACGATGGTGGCAAATGCAGAACTCTCTCGTTCCCTACGTGCGCGCATTCAATTCTTGGAGGGACCTCTCTCCACCTTCCTCTTTCTCCCTTAGTTCTCCTCTCTTTTTTTTTCTTTGCATCTTTCACCATGTTTCATCTCTCTTTGTCTTTACCCTTCGGACCATGTGTCTTTATTTACCATTTTATCTATTTGGCCATTCTATTTCCATCTCTCTCTCTCACCTCTCCACCTAGTATGAATCGCTAAAACCCCTCTCCAATCCAAGTAAACCCTAAACTGGGCCTTTGAAAGTTTTTTTCATTGGATTCTTTTGCATTAAAATGTTATGAAACAGCTTTTGTTTTGGTGTATAATGCAAAATATCTTTAAGATAATATATCATTAATGTTTTACTTTCTCTTAGCTGTATTTTACGAAATTTACCTGCTAAGCTCGTCATATAAGCAGTTTGTTGAAACCTCGGTCTGTTATCATTCAGATCCGTTACTCGTACGGTTAACTCGGTTTTCGCCTCGTGTATGCCATCACTCGTGATTATTCGTAACGCGTATTCACAACAAGTCTCAGCATTGAGTCTCTCATGCAGAATTATTTTCCCTCCATAACGATCGATACTAAATGGTCCTGGCTGCGATGTATTGCCGAAACGATACGTCAACGCTGGCGAACTATCCACGTCGTTAGCGGTCACTATTGTTAACACTGTTCCCACTGCTGTGCCTACAAAAACCCGAAAAATATAAATTAATACATGATTCTATAATCTCGTGATTATAGCAAAATGAAAAGAGCAAAAATAAAAATAAAAAATTGCATTCTAAGAATTAATGAAGAATATGCTAAATTCAAACAATTATCATCAATCAAAGTTTATAGTGGAAAATTGGAATTTTTAGAAATCAACCGATCGACACAAAACCAATTGCAAAATGTTCCTCACATCAAATAACCTATTTAACATGTCCAACTTCTTATGCACCCTTATTGCAGGGAGTGAACCACCCCCTGATATTCATAATTTTTTTGTACAAAAAAATATTATCAACTGATGTCAATAAAACAAATACTATGTTGAAGAGCAAAACATAATAAAGTTGGCGTGTCTTTAGACATTATGCTATGTAGGATATATTATGCTATTAGGATATTATGTAGGATTATATTATGCTATGTAGGACATTATGCTATATAGGACATTATGTTATGTAGGACACAGTACGCAAATTATTGTGCGAATAGAATTATTTGAAGAGCAAAACATAATAAAGTTGACGTGTCTTTAGATTTACCCCAGAAAAAAGAATTAAGGGTGCATCACCCCTTAAATCCCTAATTTAATTTCGAATTCATCGTTACATGATGAATAGATACATAATTTTTCACTATAATAACTTTGATAATTGAACACTCGTAAAAGTTCAAGTTCAGAGTTCACAAAAAGTGGATAAATAAATGGTAAAATACAGCATGAATGTTGTGCAAAAATCTGAGACAAGTACATTTACACCCCCCAAATAGTCGTTCCAGTAAAACCCCTTCCACCAAAATACCAATACTCACAAAAATTTACTGAAACCCACGCTAAATTTCTCATGTATAGATTCCTCCGTACAAAAATCCTCTCTAAAAACCAAATCATCATAATAAGTTATGAAAAACCGCCCTCAGAAAAAAATTATCAAACCCTCAAAAAAACCAAATCCCCACAAAAATTAACTAAAACTAACACAAAGTCGTCGGAGTAAAAATCCCCTTCTACAAAACCTCTATCCAAAAACCCACTCATCATACAATATTTTGAAAACCACTTTCATTATCTCATCAAAAAAGTCAAATTGTAAAGAGGTGATATAATTTACATCTCGCAGATGTTGGGAGTTCATAAAAAGTTGATAAATATATAGAGATCTACTAAAGCATATATAGCCAAGTACGTGCGATTATATGATGTTTCATAAAAACTCCAAAATATTATGTTGAAATACCATTAATCTAATACATACTTTATCATAACGAATTATCCTATAATTTATGGAACTATAAGAACTCTCAAATGTAATTAATAGCTGCTGCAGTAGTCAGACATCGAGTTATAAAATAAAATTGCAATAGCCTGCGCCAGTTCGGGCAATGCTGCACTCTTATTTATAGAATAATTTTGATATACCTACTGTTTTCTAATTTACGTTTCATAACATCAAGTGATTACTTTATAATACAGCTGTCACAACCGACGTAAAATTTTATTTCTTTTAAATACTCTTTCAACCAGGAAACTCGACCGCTTTAGAATTTTCATAAAATCAAATAACTTCTTACATCTAGGTAATTCATCCTGACACGCGCCGTATACACAAACTTGGCAAAAACTTTTAAAAAGTAAAAAAAGAACGCCAAGTAATAAAAAGTCGCGACCTTAGTTATAAAATGTTGTTATTACGTTAAAATGAAAACTATGTTTTTCTTCACAACTTTCATTTCTTTTTCGTTATATACAAAATATTACTTCACCTCGAAAAGAAACGACTAAAAAATGGTGTCCTTGATTTGAAAAAAAAAAATGAAATCATTCTAACATAGCCAAGTACGGTAAATGAATTATGAAATTTCACATGAGATCATTCATTGGCACCTTGAACCGTGCCCGCTAAAGAGTTTTGTCGCCTCAAGGGCTTCCAAAGAAAATCCTACAAATATAAAAAAATTAGTATTATGTTAGCTAAGACATTATGTTAGCTAAAGACAATGAACGTACAAAACAATCCTACGGGAAATGAATGAAACAAAAATTACATAGAAAATCGTACGTACCCGTACAAGTGTACACGATACACGTTTCTACATGTACGTACGCCACAAACTCACTCTAAAAACTACATAAAAACTTGGCGTGCATGGTTTTCAAAAGTAAGTTCGGGAAGACACGGTTGTTCAGATATACTCCCAAGATCAATGATCAACTTATTCTTTCATCGATGATGAAAGAAGCCCCCAGATCCATTCCGAGAACGAATAAAGGAGTCCGTATTGACGACAAGATGAAGATAGGTGAGATGGATTAATGGGATGGATGGATAAATGGATGGGATGGATAGAAAGATAAGTTGAATAAGTAAATGAGATGGATGATTACATGCGAAGATAGATGGATAAGATGGATGGTCTAAATGCATAGTCGAATGGAATAAATGGGGTAGAGGGATCGGATGGATAAACTGATGACTAAGGTGGACGTGTGGATAGAAAAAGACTAGATGGGGTAGAGCGTTGGGACGGTTGAACGCAAAAAAAAAATGAATGTACAAGTGGACGGATGGATACTAATTTTTTGATATTTGTAGCATTTCCTTTGGAAGTCCTTGAGGCGACAAAACTCTTTAGCGGGCACCGTTCAAGGTGCCAATGACCTGTGGAATTACGTAATTCATTTACCGTACCTGGCAATGTTAGAATGATTTTATTTTTTTTTTCAAATCAAGAACACCATTTCTTTTAGTAGTTTCTTTTCGAGATGAAGTAACATTTTATATATAACGAAAAAGAAATGAAAGTTGTGAATAAAAACATAGTTTTTTTTTGAACGTAATAACAACAATATAGAGTGGTCATTTTATAACTAAGGTCGCGACTTTTTAATACTTGGCGTTCTTTTGTTACTTTTTACAAGTTTTTGCCAAGATAGATAAAGTATGTAGGTATTTAAATTTGCTACGGGTACTGGCGGATGAAGAGTTTCTTCGCTGAGTTTATTTTTGAAAACCATGCACGAAAAGTTTTTATGTAGTTTTTAGAGTGAATTTGTGGCGTACGTACATGTAGAAACGTGTATCGTGTTCACTTGTATGGGTGCGTACGATTTTCTATGTAATTTTTGTTTCATTCATTTCCCGTAGGATTGTTTTGTACGTTCATTGTCTTTAGCTAACATAATGTCTTAGCTAACATAATACTAATTTTTTTATATTTGTAGGATTTTCTTTGGAAGCCCTTGAGGCGACAAAACTCTTTAGCGGGCACGGTTCAAGGTGCCAATGAATGATCTCATGTGAAATTTCATAATTCATTTACCGTACTTGGCTATGTTAGAATGATTTCATTTTTTTTTTCAAATCAAGGACACCATTTTTTAGTAGTTTCTTTTCGAGGTGAAGTAATATTTTGTATATAACGAAAAAGAAATGAAAGTTATGAAGAAAAACATAGTTTTCATTTTAACGTAATAACAACATTTTATAACTAAGGTCGCGACTTTTTAATGCTTGGCGTTCTTTTTTTACTTTTTAAAAGTTTTTGCCAAGATATCACTCCTTTTTGAAAAACATGACAGTACTTTGCTTCGGGAATAATGAATAGTAAAATGATGAAGTCGTAAATAGTGAAACTGAGTGGAGTCAGCAGTAAAATGGTAAAATCGTACTTTATACCGACAGTGAAAATAATAAATAAAGAAGTACATGTAAATACATTCTTAGTTCATAAATATAGATAATTATTTTATACAACTTTGCTACAATGTTTATTTTACACAGAATATCGACATTAATACAGTTTGCTTACAAGTCATTGTCCCTTGACGTTTTCTTATATATTGCTGCTAACATTTGATATAAGAGGTACGTGAAGTGAAGTCATACGGTGGGTACTTTGATGGCAGTTAGCAAAGTGCACAAATGTCATTAGATTACCCGAATGCTTCTGAAATGTGTAATCAAACTACTCGATTTACCTAAATATATATATATATTTCTATCTTTATATATAAAAATCTTTTGACGAAAAAATGTTTGGCCGCTTTTCAATCGAGAATCACTGAACCGATTTCGATGAATTTTTCACAGGAACAAATCTCATGATTACACTACGTTGTAGGCTTTATAAAATTCTGATATATTGTTTTTTAAGGAAATGTGAAAAAAGTTCAAATTTTTTATTCAATGTTCACCTTTAAAAACTTATCAGTAATTAAAAAATATAGATAAACAAGAAAAGCAAATTACCTATTTAAAGATGATTCAAAAACAAAAAGAATGAGCGATTGCTGGGGTTCCAATTTTGGACAGAAAAAAAGTTACAGCTATTTGCGTGAAGTGATGAGAAATTTCAAATTGAGCATCTTTTTTTGAAGCATTTGATTTGAAAAAAAAAACCGAAAAATAATGTTTAAAACGGAAAAAGAATGACAAGGAGATAGATATCCTATTCTTCCTATTCTACCAGGAATCGGGCTTTTTTTACCATTGATGAATGAACGAGTTGATCATTGGTCTGGAAAGTAGATTGGATCAACTGTGTTTTCCCGAACTTATATTTGAAAACCATGCACGCCAAGTTTTTATGAAATCTTTGCAGTGAATTTGTGTCGGCCTTTTTATGTAATTTTTCTTTGTATTATTTTCTATGGATTTGTGTTGTATGTTCATAGTCCGTAGCTAGCATAAAATGATAATAATAATTTCTTAATATTCGCAGAATTTTATTTGGAAGCCCTTGAGGCGACAAAACCCTTTAACAGGTACTATTCAGGGTGTACATGATTCCCTGCGGAATTCCGCAGTTTATTCACCATTCTTGGCTATGTTAAAATGATTTCATTTTTTTTCTTAATCATTGGCAATAATTTTTAATTCGAATTTTTTTTCGATGTGAAGTAACTTTCGCATATGACGGAAAAGAAATAAACGTTGCGAATCGGTTTTTTTTTTTTAAATTAAGGCCAAAATTGTTCTAGAACGCTTTTTTCAAGGTAAAGTAACTTTGAGCATATTCTCATAGTAGAATGAAAATTGTGAAACTATTTAATTTTTTTTTGACATCAAGAACAACATTTTTTGATGATTTTTTTTCGAGCTAAAGTAACCTTTTGCGTATTGCGGGAAAGAAATAAAAGTGAATATTTTTTCATTTTTTGGAAATTAAGGTCAAACATTTTTTAATTGGTTTTTCCAAGGTGAAGTAAGTTTTAAAGTAATAACAAAACTATAGAATGATCACTTTATAACTAAGGTCGCGATTTTTCAATACTTGGCGTTCATTTTTTACTTTGGAAAGTATTTTTCCACGGATTTCCTTCTTTTTGAAAACCGTGATATTTACCAAATTTCAATAAAAGTAATTTTTTTTTTCTTATTTTCGAAGATAATGATTTTTGAGTCGAATTTTTCAAAGTTAAGTAACTTCTTTCATATGACAGAAGAAAAATTACGGTACTAAATAGTTATTTTTTTCAGTATTGGCAGACAAAAACTGTTTAATCGGTTTTGTGCGAGGTAAATCAATTTTTTGCATGTAATAAAAAAGGAATGATAGTTGTATATAGCGAGATTTTTTTTTTTTAAAGTAATATCAGGAATGTAGGGTAGTCATTTGATAACTAAAGTCACGATTTTTCTATACTTGGCGAATTTTTTTTTACTTTTTTAAAATATTTTCCCACAGATATCACTCCTTTTTGAAAAACGTGATATCTACCGATGTTCCAATAATCCTGAAAGAAATTGCACGCTCCCGGTAAAAACGTGTTATGTTATCATGGAAATATTGTTGTTGAATGACTTAGAAAAGAAAGGTTTAAATAATATAATAATTTTGAAAAAAAAGATTTTTAATGAAAAAATCATATGCATTTATAAAAATCACCAAAATCATTTTACGTGAGAATGAAAAAATCTGCTTATTAGCCCAAAAATATTTTGGTTAAACAACTGTTATTTTGTTCACAAATGTGTAGAAAAATTTACGTTGAAAATCAGAGTTCGTACAGTTCCATAGATGACTGATTTTTCCAGATTGTTGCCCAAATATGAAATTTCCGAATTATTAACTAATAAAATTTTCAGTTGAGAAACTTGTTATGATTAAACTTCAATTATAAAATAATGTTTCGTAACCAAAATTCGTAGATATAAAAACAATACGGTTGATTGGGCGAGGGCACTATGGTTTAATTTAAAAACGAGATTTTATTTGTGACTCAATGACTTTAACTCACTGAAGCTTCCAATTACCATTAGAAAAACATTCAATTGTTTCAGTATTCATGAAAAATTCAGTTGGCTAGAATCTTCGAGTTCAGTCTAAAATTCGATTTAAGGTGATCTATCAGTTACATGAGTGGGAGGTCGGTAACTGAAAAGTATATACACGTTTTTCTCGGGCACGCTTGATATTTCGAGAAAACGGAGAGTTACACGTTATTTTTTCTTATAAGGGAACAACGTGTAACTCTTCTTTTTTTCGAAATATCAAGCGTGCCCGAGAAAAACGTGTATCTACTTTTCAGTTATCGATCCCCCACTCATGCAACGGATAGATTACCTTAAGCAATTGTACTGAACCAAAAACAGGCTTTTCGACTTTGCCGGGAACTTAAAGAAACGAGTTACTATCCACAATTAATTTTCATGCATAGTCCGTGTGTATAAAAATCTCTCTCTCTCTCTCTCTCCCTCCCTCCCTCCCTCCCTCCCTCCCTCCCTCCCTATAATATATATACGATATATATACTCTATATATACGAATATATAGAGAATCCTAGATCTCTCTACCTATTCTTATTGTATTTTTACTAAGTAGAAGAGCTAGGGGGATTCTGGACCAAGTCGGGGCGAGGGGTATGCGGTGCGGGGGCGGAGCCCCCGCGCCGCATGCCCCTCGACGCGACTTGATCCAGAATGCCTCCTAGCTCTTCTACTACACTCCCCTCCACTGCCCTCGCCGTGGCCCGGCAGTAGGCCCAGAGGGGAGTGTGGAAGAGAGATGGTCGGAAAGACAGTGAATAGGTGAGAGAGAGAGAGAGAGAGAGAGAGAGAGAGAGAGAGAGAGAGAGAGAGAGAGAGAGAGAGAGAGAGAGAGAGAGAGAGAGAGAGAGAGAGAGAGAGAGAGACGAAAAATGAACTCGAATCGATTCCTAAGGCTTTACTTTTAAAATATTTTAGCTACTGTATAACTTCATTGTGGGATCGTTTACCAGAGCATTTACAGTGTGATAGTGAGATACAATCATATCATGAGTGTGATGATCATTTTAATCCACCATGGGAACTGACTCATGTTGATGCTGTTGGACCCATGCGTCGAGATTGTGAAAAGTGCTTTATAATGGAACAACTGGTGAATATTTATGTGATTCAACGCATTAGGAATCCTCGAGAAATTACGCGAGAAGAGCTAGAAATTATATCACCAACGGCGTTTAAAAAATATTTCAGTGACTACACAGATATTTTGTGGGAGCGTTTACCAGAATATTACAAATCCGACAGTGAAATTAAATCATTTCGTCGATGCAATGAACATTGGAATACACCATCGATGGAAGATCACATTGACGGTCCTACACCTCTACGTCGAAATTGTAGAAAATGTCGAGAGAGTGAAGAACGCGTTTGGGCCTGTTCCGGGGTGCACATGTCCACGATGGACGAGGATGGGGGAGGATGACGTTCTCATTCAAAGAATCTAAGCAGCAAAAAAAAAATGGGTCAACTAGGAGTCTAGAAGAGCATCATGTTGATCCATATCAGGACCAAACACGTTTTTTCTTCCTGCAGGAAGTTCAAAGTTTGTTTTGTCTGGATCACCATGTGCATACACTTGGTCCTTGCAGCGGTGACTCGGGAAATGCATTCTTAAGAGGAAGCAATAAATCTTCAACTTTATAATGTTTGAGTATCTCAAGAAGTCCTCCAACGTATTTTCTAGACTGTCCCGCCAGAAAATCCTTGTCGATAATGTCTTTTCTCTAATCTCTTAGTGAAAACCCTCGAAGGTCTCGCTTGTCTCCGAGTTTTCGTATCTTCCCCTCCCCCCTCTCTCTCTCGCTCTCAAGGAAAAACATTTTATTTAGGATATGGAGAAAAAAAAGAAGGTTTTATCCGGAGGACCGACAAAATTATCACATTTTCAGTCGAGTTGTCTTGTGGCCCACATCTCTATGCTCTTTTTCTTCATGGCTTTTGCGGGTGCAGAAAAATATTTGAGCGAGCAAGCCGCATTGATTAATTCGATAGAAGAATATACAGTATGGGAAAAGAAGTGTAATGAGTTAATTGATGAGATAAAAGCAGAATCTCAAGTTAAACGTATACGATTGAGACTTGGATTTCACCAATATGTAGCAGCTCAAATCTTGCGATTGGAAGGATTAAAACATACAACGAGTCAACGTTTCATACACGTCGGTGCGAGCAGTGATAATGGATTGATCTGGCGGGAGACGGAGAGTGCTTTCAAGAATCATGTATCAACTGGTGCGGTTATCAATCGGTCTCACATTGATCCACGGTTGTTCCTCATGGATGCGCGTGAATTAGCGATTGAAAAAGTGCGGGACTCTATTGAGCAGTATGATTGTGTTAAAGTGAATACGGCATTCAATAGTGAATTCACTGCAGGGGAAAAACATGCGTATAAAAGTATTAACGCGCGAAATGTTGAACTTTATCGAAGATCGGACCTGAATGCATGGTATGAGCAGCGAATTGTAGAGCCTACACTGGCACTGCTAGAGGAATTTCAAGAACGCGACAGTGGATGGTCATTAATGCGGATATTAAATTTGACGGTGAATATTAACAAATACAAACCCTTAAGTGCAGGGTGTTATATTAAACTGCCGAGGGATATACAGATGAAGAAAGCCGTGGTTAATGTGAAATCACGAGACAGCGCTTGTTTTGCATGGGCGGTAATGGCTGCTCTCTATCCAGCAGAGGCGCACAGTGATCGCGTTTCTTCATATCCTCACTATTCCACCGTACTCAACTTCACAGACATTAGCTTCCCCGTCGCACTTAACAAAGTGAAAAAATTCGAAGTGTTGAACAATCTTTCGATAAATGTGTATAGAATGAAGAAGGATAGTGTGGTACCGATTCACGTGACTCAAAAGAAGAAGGATAAACATGTCAACTTGTTGTATGTGGAAAATGGTTGCGAGGGTAAAATCGGACACTACGTGTGGATTAAAAATCTTTCTCGTCTGATGCGCACAAGTTTGAGTAAAAAAAAACGAAGAAATATATCTGTGATCGGTAAGTATGAAAAAAAAACGAACTTTCGACATATATCTTGAACATATACACATTTTTTTCAATTTACAGATGCTTACACTATTTCCCGACGAAAGAAAAATTGCAATTACACGAGGTGGATTGTGGTGAGATGAACGACTGTGCAGTCCGATTACCGAGCGATACGGACAAATGGTTAAGCTTCACCAACTCGCAGCGGGAAGAACGTCTTCCTTTCGTCGTTTACGCAGATCTGGAGTGTATTTTGGAAAAAACCAGCGATGAAGAAAAGAAAAAGAACAAACATCAGCATCACCGGGCGTTTAGTGTTGGCTATTATGTAAGTTGCTCCTACGATAAATCACTATGTGAATATCATGAGTATCGCGGAAACGATTGTATAGCATGGTTTGTCAATCAGTTAAAAGAATTAGCTTTGCGGGTAGAGAAAATCTTATCAACTAATGCCCCCATGAAAGAGCTCACACCTGGAGAGTGGAAGCGATTCAGGGAGGATAAGCAGTGTCATATTTGTGAGAAGTTATTTTTAAAAGATGACCAGCGTGTACGCGATCATTGTCATCTAACAGGACAATTCCGAGGGCCAGCTCATTCGGACTGCAATTTAAATTATCAACATGCGTTTTTCATTCAAATTGTGTTTCATAATTTGTCGGGTTATGATGCTCATTTTATTATTAAAGAAATAGCTACTGCGTTCAAGGGGAAAACCGAAGTTCTACCGTTGACAAAAGAAAAATATATTTCGTTCACAAAGATAGTTCAGACTTCTAAGGACTCGAGAAAAAATATTAAGCTGCGCTTCATTGACTCATTCAAATTTCTCGCGACAAGCCTGGACAAGCTCGCATCGTTTCTAACGATAGATAAACTTAAAATTTTAAAATCACAATTTCAAAGTTTGTCGGCAGATGATTTCAAGCTATTGACTCGAAAAGGAGTATTCCCCTACGAATATGTAGACAGTATAGAAAGATTAGACGAGACATCACTTCCGTCTCAAGATGCATTTTACAGTTCTTTGACTGACGAGACTATTAGTGAGACCGATTATGATCACGCTAAAGATGTGTGGAAACGGTTTTTCCTTCGAACGCTCGGCGAATACAGCGATTTGTACTTAAAAACAGATGTCCTGCTATTAGCAGACATTTTTGAAAACTTTCGTGACACGTGCATGCAGAGCTATACTCTTGACCCAGCGCATTATTATACTCTTCCCGGATACACTTGGGATGCAATGATGAAAAAAACAGGTGTGAGATTTGAATTGCTCACGGACATTGACATGGTGTTATTCGTGGAAAGAGGAATACGTGGTGGTCTGAGTCAATGTTCTAGCAGATACGCCGAAGCTAATAATAAGTATATGAAGTCATTCAATTCATTAAGACCGTCATCATACCTGATGTATTATGATGTGAACAATCTGTATGGCTGGGCAATGAGTCAACCTCTGCCTTATGCAGATTTTCAATGGGTTGAAGACGTTTCAAACTTTAACATAGAATCGATTGCGCTGGATTCGTCTAACGGTTACATCCTCGAAGTTGATTTAGAATATCCCGAGAACTTGCATGATGCGCACATTGACCTACCGTTTTGCCCGACACATGGTAAGCCACCGGGCAAGAAGCAAGAAAAACTGCTTGCAACCGTTCAGAATAAAAAACGATATGTTATTCACTATCGTGCGCTACAACAATGTCTACGCCATGGACTGAAGCTCTCCAAAATACATAGAATATTAAAATTCAAGCAATCTTCTTGGCTTCAAACCTACATCGAGTTAAACACATATTTTCGGACAAATGCTAAAAATGAATTTGAAAAAACGTTATTCAAATTAATGAATAATGCGGTGTTTGGCAAAACGATGGAAGATGTACGCAATCATGTACAAGTTAAAATTTTAACCGAATGGGAAGGCAGGTACGGTGCAGAGGCGATGATCGCGAAACCAAACTTCCACAGTCGCAGTATATTCGCTGAAAACCTCATTGCGGTAGAATTGCGTAATCTCGAGGTGAAATTCAATAAACCCATATATGTAGGTATGTCAATTTTGGACATATCAAAAACGTGCTTATATGAATTTCATCATGATTTTATGGTTCCTTTATATCGGGACAAATGCAGTGTTATGTATACAGACACCGATAGTCTTATATATCACATTCGCTGTGAAGATGTATATGAGGATATGAAGCGCAATATTGAGAAATTTGACTCAAGTGACTATCCGACCGATAATGTGTATAGTATGCCGCGTGTCAATAAGAAGGTTCCAGGTCTCATGAAAGATGAGAACAATGGAGCCATCATGACTGAGTTCGTGGGCCTTAGGTCGAAAATGTATGCGACCCGCGTGGAAGGGAAAAAGGATACGAAAAAAGTAAAGGGAGTTAAAAGTAATGTCGTTGCAAGGACCATAACCTTCGACGACTATACAAAATGTTTGAGAGATGAAATTGAAATGACTCGGAGCCAATCATGCATTCGATCGACATTGCATAATGTATATACAATTTCCGACACAAAAATTGCTCTAAGCCCCCACGACGACAAGCGGTATATCATCCCCGAAACCGTCCAAACTTTACCATGGGGACACTACAAAGTGCCCTTGTAGTGCGAGTGAGAGAGCAAGAGAATTCAACCATATGTCTGAAGAGAGTGTAAAACTGATTGTAAATATGAGTGAGTGAGAGAGCAAGAGAATTTAACCATATGTCTGAAGAGAGCGTAAAACCAATTGTAAATATGAGTGAGAGAGAGAGAATATTTTTTTGTACATTTGTGTGAAAAAAAATAAAGCAGATTATTTCTCAAGCGTTGAGATCCTTTTTCTTCCTACCCCACATGTTTTTTTTTTTTCAGCCCGAGAGACCGAGTTGACCTGCTCGACTGGGATAGCCAACGTAAGGGCGTGAGGATTGAGGTCATAAAAGTATTAACGAGTCGTTTTTCTTTCTTTTCTCCTTTATTGTTTACAAATCATCTTTGCTTATCCAACTATTGTGTGTATTGTCGAAACCAAGCCATTTCACAAGTAGCTGACTGCCACGCTTCTTCAAGACTTTTCCAATGAGATATATGTCAGGATATTTAACACGGAGTAGCTCACGTTCGTAGAAACCACCGGCAATGGGCTCATCTTGATAATCTTTTAAGTTATACGTGACGGGGCTGGTTCTTCTCACGCGATCGATTGTAAATATTTCTGTTGTCCAGTTTGGTGTATAGCCCTTTTCAAATACATTCTTAAATTTACTGATACGCACTTTATCTCCAATTTTCAATTTCGGCAGTTTTCCCAACACCTCAGTTCTATTGAAAACATTATGCAGTATTTGTTTTTCATTCGTAGCATTAACATTTTTCGGCTTCATTTTAATAGTATGATGTACAGTATCATTATATTTAGTAATTAACATATCAAGAATATCAATCCATTTCCAGCTTCCGCGAAAACTGAATTGAATCCACATTTTATTCTTAAGTGTACGATTGAAGCGCTCACAAATTGATGCTTTTAAATTGCTATATGTAGAATACAAGTGTATATTATTCCTTTTCATCAACGCCTTAAAGTTCGTATTATAAAACTCTTTTCCCCGATCGACGTGGAGGTTTTTCGGTACGCGTCCTTTGCTGAGAATTGACTCCATTGCAGCGGTGACATCTTTTCCACTCTTCGACTTCAGTGGTTTGGCCCAGGCGAATTTCGAAAATATATCGATGACGGTGAGGAGAAATTTATGCTTGGAGTTGTGTTGTGCATATGCAGGCATATCTACAAGATCAGCTTGCCACGTCTCATCCAGGCCGCGTATATCCACATGTCGACGTGGATAATTTCGCCGAGCTGGCTTATGCAACTCCTCCACCACAGCACGTTTCTTTTCACTCATTATTTCTCCCCCGCAACGCTTTTTATCATAGATTCAAGATAGTTGTTTGAAGGCTTTTTCCGCTTCTCACCGATTTTGACATCTTTTAAAAGTCTGACGTCACCGTTGAGATCCTTGATCGCACTTTTCAAATTGTCTATTTCAGCACGGAGGTTGGTGAGATCAACTTTTACACGCTTTTCAAGAGCCGTTATATTCGATTCAAAAAATTGTTTCGTTGAATCACGTAGTAAGACCGTGTTATGATTAGTCCCACCGATAAACGAACGGAGGTTTACAGCATCATCATCTTTTATCGGCGAACCAACATTGACCAGCCGTTTTCCTTCCAAATCATAATCACCGTCTGCTGTAGTCTTAAATCCAGTACCTGGTTTACCGGGAGGACCCGCACCACCTCTATTCAATTGGCGTCCGAACACATCGACGGTCATGTTGTGAATGCGTGAAAAAAAAGAGCTCGCACATGTTAATAAATGATTTTAGCTTCACGTAATTCCTCAATAATTGATATAATCTCGTTGGAATGGGAGGAGTTCCCAGCAGCTTGTGATGCGAGTAGTAGACGAAGACGATCCACTAGTTCATTCGGATCATCCCAATAAACATAGTCGAAAGAGGTATTTTTTCGTGCCACCTTATACGTGGGCACACCACCACCTTTATGCCCGCCATTTTGCCTCAATATTTCCGATATATAATTTTTAAATTTATAGCTAGTATCTCGGCGTATTGCACCATCATGTCGATAATATTTTCTATGAGCATTCGTAGCAATGACAATTTTCCCATAAGTCTCCAAATCGTTCGGTGTAAAATATTCAAACTTGGGCGCTTTTTTAAACAACAACTCAACCAAGCCAACAGTTTTCGGGTACTTTTTATCCCCCACATTAATGTGATCAGGTTTGAATTCTATGAGTGAATCGCCGATCACTAATTTATTGCCGGTGAGGTTTCGCACTCCATATGAGACGTCGAGGGTGGTTTTTTTATTGCTACGCAGCAGTCCCAGATATTCATGTATTAATTCATCAACATCTTTAATTGATTTTTCATCATCATCATCAGGTGACAACCAATCATCCTCAACATCACCCTCATGTTGAATTGTTTTATCCAAAGAAACGTTCTGAAGGGTTTCTTCAATATCTTGATGATCCTCCTTCTCCTCCTCCTTCTTGATATTCACCTTTTCATCCTTAATTTCATGCTTCACATTTTTGTTATATGAAACTAGCTCCTCTAATGGTCCAACGATCGGTTTAAACACATCTTGCATTTTCTGCTGTGCAGTATCACGACCCCTTTTTAACATTCGATGTTTTCGTCTAATCGCATCACTTGCCTTGGCAAGTTGACACAATACGTCCTTTTCCCTTAAAAGATCTTTGCTTTTCATGTTGACACTGGCAAGTCAGACCTGAGACTGTCTCTTTTCCAACGATGTGTAATCATTTATCGTCGATGGTTAGAAAAAAATCAAATCCTCTCCTATATCTACCCTCATTAATTTCACTGTCCTTGTCAATAGTAATAAATCCATACTTGTCGGACTTCCAACACTTTACACACATATTTTTGAAGCATGTATAAGTCATATCGGTATTCACGTGGTCGTTGTATACGTGTTTAAGATTCATATCGTCCTGTTTAAATAGCACCACGAAATTTGCGTTATCTCTTACAAGATGTTTCGGGATGCGGGTATATGTTTGACAAAGATAAAAACTGTCGACGATCTCGTGTCTTCCCATGGAGAAAAATGCTCTCACATTATCCTGTTTTTCACAAGCTATATCGTCAAAGATAAATATCGAGTTTGGACGGGCGTCACTCGGTGATACAACTTGTTCATGCTCGTTGAATGGATAATATTCGACGCCATGGATAGGTTGAAGCAACTGTTCCAATAATCGATATTTTGGCTGCTTCAACGATTTGGAATATAGGTAAATGTTCTCAAATCTCAAGCCATTTGGATGTATGAGGAGTGTGAGTAATGCATTAGTTTTCCCACAATTTGACGGACCACAAAACACAGCACGAATGCTATCAGGTAGTATATTACCATGACGCTTTTGCTTCCTTGCCCCACCGCCATCCTCTACAAATTTATCGAAATTTATTACAGAGAGTTGACCGCCCGAAACTTGTTTCTTGGACACCATCTCGCATACGACTAATCGAAAAACCCTATAAATACATTATTATAATGTGCGGAATGATCAGTCGAGAATTAGCTGGCTCACGGTGATGATCGTGCATGATAAACCGGGTAAAGGTTTAATCAACAGTCTAATCAACAATCTTCCCGTCGAACTACATCTGCCGGGCTATCAGTATTGTGGACCTGGCACAAAGTTGGCTAAGCGTATTGCTCGTGGTGATCCTGGTATAAATCCATTGGACGCTGCGTGCAAAGTGCATGATATCGCATATTCGAAAAATCGTGATAATCTCGAAGCGAGACATTTGGCGGATAAAGTGTTGGCTGAACAAGCCTGGCAACGTGTAACATCAAAAGACGCTAGTTTTGGTGAGAGAGCAAGTGCTTGGGCCGTGACAAACATTATGAAGGCGAAAACAAAATTTGGTATGGGCATGAAGCCGCTGAAGAGGAAACAGCAAAAAAGTGTTTGCTTGAAAAAAGTCATTAGCGCTGCACGGAAAGCGATGATTCGTAGTGATGACCCGCGTAAAGTCATCATGTCAGCATTAAAAGGTGCCCGTGCGAGTGTAAAGGGTGTTAAAGTACGTACGCCCCGGGTTTTACCGGTTCTCTGGAAAATTGGTGGTTTATTGCCCTTTCTCATACCCATTTTTGCCGGCCTCAGCGCTGCTGGTGCATTGTCTGGTGGGGCTGCTGCAATAGCCAATGCTGTAAATGCTGCTCAAGCGGCCAAAAAGGAATTGGATGAAAATAAGCGACATAACCAAACAATTGAGGCCATTGCCTTGGGTAAAGGTTTACACTTGAAACCGTACAAGCAGGGTCTGGGCCTTCATATCAGGCCAAAAAACGTATAATCACGCTACCACATCGACCTCTCACCGACCGCGATCTGCTGAAATACGTGAAAATCATGAAAATTCAACATTTTCGAGGGGTTTATATGCGTGATACATTACCCGCGAATGGACCGTTCAAACATGAATCAGCAATTGTGAATTTGGATGAAAATGTGGGTCCTGGCACACACTGGGTTGCATACAAAAAGACTGGAGGGAAAATCTGCTACTTTGACAGTTTTGGCAATCTTTTGCCCCCATCGGAACTCACAAAATATTTTGGTGTTGGTAGCGTGAATTATAATTAAAAAAGATATCAGGAATATGATACAATTGAATGTGGACACTTGTGTCTCAAGTTTCTCTCCGGACAGTTAAATCGACGAGACAAATACACGCTATATAAACGTGAATTGTAGAGCCGGGAGTTTAGTTGATAATTCGACAGCATCATGGATGACAGCTTCACATTGACCATCTCCGGATCATCCTCCGTTCTCGAGGCACAATACTTTCCGCCCATTGAACTATCTCCGCATAAGAATTATAGTCTCGGACTCGTTGAGCTGCTGACATTCAATTCCATTCCCAATATCGACATTGGATGCAATACATTTTATGCGGGAACGCATGTGGTGACTATACCGACGAGGAGTTATGAAATAGAGGATATTGAAAAGTATTTACAAGTCGAATTATCACCCAAAAACGTGAAAATTCAGCTTAAACCAAATACTAATACGCTACGCAGTGAAATCGAGTGCAATGTCCCTCTCCTCTTCACACCCACTAATTCAATCGGACCTCTGTTGGGTTTTGCACCAGCCAGGTTGGAAGCCAATAAAAGACATGAATCTGATCTGCCGGTATCCATTCTTAAAGTGAACGCCTTACGTGTCGAGTGTAACATAACCACTGGTGCATACATTAACGGACAAAAAGCTCACACAATTCACGAATTTTTCCCATCTGTACCGCCTGGCTATAAAATTATTGAAATACCCTCGAACGTCATTTATCTACCAATCACGAGTCGGATAATTGACAGCATACAGCTTCGTATTGTGGATCAGGACGGGGATTTGGTGAATTTCCGCGGTGAAGTAATCACCATACGACTGCATATAAAATCCCAATGGGCATAGTCTACAATAGAGTAGCTAATATTAATAAGCCATCATGGGATCGCGAAATCAGTCGCCGATCAACGCTCAAAGCGCTAACACCTCAAAACCTGCTACTCTTGAAGAATTTGGGTCTCAGAGTTTGTGGAGTACGCGTGTGAGGAATTATTTATTTTGTGCATTGTGCATCTGTTGTGTGAAATGGAGGAGGAAATCATAAACATTCAGACACCCATTATCTTCGATGAATCCATCATACATTATGAGGTCCATGCTCATCAACCATACGCGTCGTCAACCTACAACAACAGTGATGAAATACGTATATCAATTCAGCATCAAGATTTATCAATCCTACCGAGCAAAAGTTCCCTCCACATTTGTGGAAAACTGACGAAGAATGATGGTACACCGACAGCTACAACAAGTCTCATTAACAACGCTATATGTCATTTATTTGAAGAAGTGCGCTATGAACTTAATGCCATAGAAATTGATCGTAATAAGAATGTGGGTGTTACAAGCCTTATCAAGGGATATACATCTCTCACACCAGCTAAGAGTACAATGCTTGAAAATACTGGCTGGCTCGATGTTGAAGAAACAAAACAAATCGTTGATGTAGCAGGTAACTTTGATATCTGCATACCACTGAGTATGCTGTTGGGCTTTGCCGAAGATTATCGAAAAATGGTTGTGAACGCAAAGCATGAATTAATTTTGACCAGATCACGCACCGATGACAATGTAATAATACAAACAGCTGCTGAAGATTATAAGCTCCAATTGCAGAAAATAGAATGGCTCGTACCATATGTAACGGTGGCGGATCAACGGAAAATTCAGCTTTTGAACTTTATCGCCAAAGACGCCGCAATTTCCATGAGTTTTCGTACATGGGAATTGTATGAATACCCATTGCTGCCTGCCACTTCTAAACATGTGTGGTCCGTCAAGACTTCAACACAGCTGGAAAAGCCACGATATGTAATTCTTGCGTTTGAAACGGGACGAAAAAATGATAAGGCAAAAAATGCGAGTCATTTTGATCACTGCAATGTAACCGATGTGAAACTCTACTTGAATTCACAATGTTATCCATATGGTAACATGAATTTGAATATACAGCAAAATCAGTATGCACTGCTCTATGATATGTATACAAATTTCCAATCCATGTATTACAATAAGGAGACTGAGCCATGGTTGAACAAAACGGAATTTTTAAAATATGCACCACTTGTTGTAATTGATTGCTCAAAACAAAATGATTCCCTCAAGTCTGGCCCCGTGGATGTTCGTCTTGAATTTGAAACAAAAACGAACATTCCTGCACAAACATGCGCATACTGCCTCATTCTACACGATCGTATTGTCGAATATAATCCCATAAGTGGTGGGGTCAAAAAATTGGTATAAAATCGGGGGTGATGATGCTGCTGGACATTAGTCAAGATGGAGTTCATCGTCGATCTACAAGGTTTCAAGGGGCCTCTCAATGAATTCATCCTCAAAGAAATATCAATCGTTCAAGCTTATGACAAAAATGTTGAGCCTCTGACGCTTATCTTCGAATCGCCATACGCCTGGGACACTCTACCAGCAAGATACAAAATGACAAACAAATGGTTGGAACGTAATTTTCACGGACTATCATGGGATTATAGCAGTATACCATACGATGCAGCAAAAGTGATAATTCAAACCATCTTACAACGAGCTCGTGCAATATACGTGAAAGGTTGTGAAAAGTCTTCGTGGCTGATCAGTTTCTTGGATCTATCAACGGAAATTATCGATTTGGAGACTCTGGACTGTCCATCGCTGCAGAAGTTGCCAAAAATTCGACCCAATTGCCCCCACCACCACCACCACCACCGCAATTCGAAATATAATTGTGCGAATGAGAATGTGAAATCTCTGAGAAGTTGGTTATATGTCTATCATGCATTGTGTGAACGAGGGATTTTTGAATAAACAAAACATTTTTATGATTATATATGGCTTTTTTCGTTTTTATTATAAACACTCATCTCCTTCTCTTCCTCCTCCTCCACTCAGCATACGTTATTACAAATGATTTTTGACAACGATGAGAATCATACATATTTTTACATTTCTTTTCCACAAACGATGAAATTTTTTCACGTCGAAGATTTTTGAATGTGTTTGAACTCAATTTTACTCCACTTGTCGGCAAACGTTTCCATGTAGAGTTCCCTCGAGCGAGCTGCCTCCAACAGCTTTTTGAATTCATCCTCGTCCTGGTCGAAAGCCTCGGCGAGTCTCGCTGGTAGAAAGACCATATATTGCCCTCCGATGTCAGCGATGTATCGTTTCCCAAATTTGGTTTTCACCGATCGAATATTGTGGATTGGATGATCAGTCTTAACCTCGAGATCAACCAGCTTCTTCGTTGGCAGGTTGTTTTCCAATGTGGCAACTTTGTTCAATGATTTGAATTCCATTTTAGAAAGAGAGAGTGATTTTGAGAAGGTCTGACTTGGAGCTAGTCTTGTAGCAGAATGATGATGCTCTCGATTCCTTCTCTATGATTTCAGTTTTCATTCCCACCTCCTTCCCTTCTCCCACGATCGTGTGCAGCTGATACCCAGAAAACTGGTTCAAACACGTCGTCAGCCTATGATGTTCCCAATTCCTTATCCATGATTTCAGTCTCCATGACCGCCTTGTTTCCTTTCCACACAATCGCCCTATGCAGCTGATATCCTGAACAGGTTCAAACGCGTCGTCAGCCTCCCCCGTCTGTGGACACGTGCACCCCGGAACAGGCTCAAACGCGTTCTTCGCTCTCTCGACATTTCCTACAATTTCGACGTAGAGGTGTGGGACCGTCAATGTGATCTTCCATCGATGGTGTATTCTAATGTTTATTGCATCGGCGAAATGATTTAATTTCACTGTCGGATTTGTAATATTCTGGTAAACGCTCCCACAAAATATCTATGTAGTCACTGAAATATTTTTTAAACGCCGTTGGTGATATAATTTCTAGCTCTTCTCGCGTAATTTCTCGAGGATTCCTAATGCGTTGAATCACATAAATATTCACCAGTTGTTCCATTATAAAGCACTTTTCACAATCTCGACGCATGGGTCCAACAGCATCAACATGAGTCAGTTCCCATGGTGGATTAAAATGATCATCACACTCATGATATGATTGTATCTCACTATCACACTGTAAATGCTCTGGTAAACGATCCCACAATGAAGTTATACAGTAGCTAAAATATTTTAAAAGCAAAGCCTTGGGAATCGATTCGAGTTCATTTTTCGTCAATGTCCAGGGGTCTTTCGATGGGTGGATTGCATACATACTCGCACATCTATCCATCTCGAAATCAATTTTGGAAATGAAATTGTTTTTTAAATGATATTGTTTAAAATGCTCCTCCAAGCATACATCTATTTTTCATACTTTCTCTCTCACACTCACTTATCTTCCCATCTGGTTGTCTCCTTCCATCTCTCTCTCTCTCTCTCTCTCTCTCTCTCTCTCTCTCTCTCTCTCTCTCTCTCTCTCTCTCTCTCTCTCTCTCTCACCTATTCACTGTCTTTCCGACCATCTCTCTTCCACACTCCCCTCTGGGCCTACTGCCGGGCCACGGCGAGGGCAGGGGAGGGGAGTGTAGTAGAAGAGCTAGGAGGCATTCTGGATCAAGTCGCGGCGAGGGGCATGCGGCGCGGGGGCTCCGCCCCCGCACCGCATACCCCTCGCCTTGACTTGGTCCAGAATCCCCCTAGCTCTTCTACTTTACTAACATTTTATTTTCATTAAAGGGTGTATAAAGAATCCTAGATCTCTTTATTCACAACCTTTAACACCCTTTCCTCAGTCGCAACCAGACAAAGCAAGACTTCTCGAGGTTTATCAGTGTGCGCCCACCATACTCCTAGGAGTATATCTATATAAACGCTCTGCGTATGATACTGCATGGAAAAGTCTATGGGACATAGCATTTGCCGCTCGACGCTCAAACACCCAAACCTTTCCTTCACGCCCCTCCGGTCGTGACACAGCATTACAAGAGTCCTAAAAATTTAGTCGAGAGTCACCGCAGCGGCTCGATGACAAGTATTGAAAAAACATACAGAATCGCATTAGCCTGCGCAAGTTTGAACGCTGCCGCACCCTCATTTGTAGTATTTGTAGTATAGTTTGATTGGTAATAAAATGATAAAAGTTTATCATCGTACGTTGAATGGATACGCACAGAGTACTTGTCCGGCCCGAAAATTTTTCGACAAGTTAAGCTAAAAATATGTTTTTCTGTTAACAAAAAATTTTTCAATCACTCTGATCATTTGAAAATATCCTGGTGCAGATTTAAATTTGAATCTCCTGGTGCAGATTTCAATCTTATGCCCGCCTTGGAACGCAATCAATTGATGACCGCTGTTACATGGCGAGATTATTCCGATTTTGTGCGTATAAATGGTACCGGATTATTTATTCCGGGTTTATAGTATAGTTTATGCACGCACTTTAACATCGGTTTTCACTCCATCGTATGTTAGAAAACCGGAATGAGCATGTCATGTACAGCAGTCGATAACGTGGGATATGTTCCACATGACCATTCATTCATTGATAACAATTAGTTGGAGAAAAGGCAGCTGATTTGGGATACAAAATAATCCGCATATTGTCATCCCAAATTAGCAGCACTTACTTTATTAATTAAGGCCAGATGGGGCATTAGCTGAGCCACATTCATGGGAGAGAAACAGGGTTATTTAGTTATCTGTGCATGTGCCTGAAATGTAAATCGTTTGCGAGAGATTTGGACGCGAGATTTTTGTCAACCATTCGCGTGTCTTAGCGTTTTAAGATGATTTGTGATATATAAAAAAATTATGGTAGATTGATTTTAACTAATGTAATAATTTCTATGACAAATTTTCGGGCCGGACAAGTACTCTGTGCATATCCGTTCAACGTACGATTGTAAACTTTTATCAATTTGTTACCAATCAAACTATACTACAAATACTACAAATGAAGGTGCAACAGCGTTCAAACTTGCGCAGGCTAATGCGATTCTTTATGTTTTTCAGTACTTGTCATCGAGCCGCTGCGGTGACTTTCGTCTAAATTTTTTTAGGACTCTTGTAATGTTGTATTACAAAGTAATAACTTGATGTTATGAAACGTAAATTAGAAAACAGTAGATATATCAAAATTATTCTATAAATAAGAGTGCAGTACCACTCGAACTGGCGCAGGCTATTGCAATTTTATTTTATAACTCGATGTCTCACCACTGTGGCCGTTATTAATTACATTGAGAGTTCTTATAGTTCCAAAAATTATAAGATAATTTTTTGTGATAAAGCATGTATTAGAGAAATTGTATTTCAACATAATATTTTGGAGATTTTATAAAATATCATATCGACGCTGCTTACAAAAAGTAGCAAGTTTCTGATTTCTTATTAAAACGAGCACGTTTGATATCACCGCGAAAACTAGCATGTTTCGGCTTTTGCCACGAAAACTAGCACATTTCGATATTCACCGTGAAAACTAGCATGTTTCGTCTTTCATCACGAAAACTAGTAGATATCGATATTCACCGCGAAAACTAGCACGTTTCAGTAACACTGTAATTGTGTCCGATTTTTTTTCCATATTTTTTTTACTTCATGACTATTTTTTTACTCCAATTTTTTTAACTATGCGTTTTTTACTCCAAATTGACGAGGTATTTTTTGCTTGCCATTTTATACTGTTTTATTTTTTGTTTGAATATATTTTAAATGGCAAAAATCTCCTCCCGGGGAAAAACTCCGGACTAGTACATCGTGGTCCCTTGTTTCCCTATGATATCACAAAAAATCCTACGAAAAATCTAAAACTCCACTAAAAAAATTGTTTTAAATGTTCACCTGTTTCATTCACATCCCGAAGAAAAACCAACCATATGGACCACGAAATATCCGGTCAAAAAACCAGACTTCACAATAAATGTTACTTCGAAATTATTTCCACGGAACAAAACAGGAACCAAAACATTAAAAAATTAGCGTAATCAAGATGAGAAAAATATCACTTATAATTGGCGTGTAAGAGGTATTAATAGTCTAGAAAAGAAAAATAAGAAAAGGCAACCATCTAACAAGGACACTACTTTGGTGTCCGCCTCCGATATTCTTGAAACTCCTGTAAGTGAAAGAGCATTCAAAACTAAGAGACACGTATTTCTTTTTATCGGTAGAAAAATGGTTTTAAGAGGTGAAACCACCCTTGAAAATAAGTCATGTCAAGGGGTGGTTTTGCAGTTTCACCAACAAGCCTCAACCGATTTCGATAAAACAAAAAACCAAAATGTTTCTTATCCAAAGCAATGAAAAGTCCACCACGCGAACGAAAAAAAAAGTTAGGGGGTGAACCACCCCTGCATTTATCTGTTTCTCGCCCCACATTAAAAAGGGGTGAATATATTGGAATGGAAGGGGTTCTATTTCCATAGAAGCCTTAAAATAAAGTACACATGTATTCGTATTTTTGAAAAATAGCAACCTTAAGGGGGAGAACTACCCCTTACTTGAATTTTCCCATTGCCGTTGCCTTTTCCCTGTTTTATAAGTTTTTGCGGATTCAAAATATCACAACAGTTCCGAATCAACGTTTTCTCATGTTGCGAAATTCGGGGGAGAGGGAAGAGCTACTTCCTATTCACTACGATTCCAATTGTTATGTCTGAATAAGTTCTATAAATAGCGATTTGTCTCACCTATGTAAAAGCATATTTTTAATACGAGCTTAAACACATATTAACAATTGATCAAGAAGAATTAACAGTCTTATAGTCTACAATCGAATTTTATTTGATTACTATATCGAAAACTGAGGTCACACTTTTCCAGTCCTTAAGCGCCTAGTAAAAAATGTGATTCTGTTATCTTATTATATGCTATGGATTCATTTATATTATAATTTCCAGCAATTGTGGCTCATACGTTGCACAATAATGATAGTCATCAAAAAAATGTTTCAAACACAAAGACTTTTTGCACCATGCACATTTTATGATCGCTATGTGATTGCAACCAGGAATTTCACAGTGAGTTTCTGATTGACCGAACCCAAAATTGACAGGATTTTCGAAATATTCCGGTTTTTCCATTACATAATTACTTTTAAACCATGAATATTTAAAAAGATTAGTATAACGTAGAGATGACAGTTGATTATGGGTCAGCGATTGCAGTTTGATTATATTATTCCTCGAATATAAATTTATATCAGCATCCATCTAGAGTCGCGGTAGCGACTCGAGACAAGTACATTTAAAATACTATAAAAACAAAGACGTGTTTCGCTACTAGACTCTTTACAGCAAGCAGAGTTGGATCGAATGGTTTTTTAAAATCTCCGAAAATTGTTTCGGCGATAATTGATTAATTATAGCGTTTTGAAAGATGTTGCTGGTTCACGTATTTTTTATTTTTTTTTTTCTTTCGATCGTGACTATATAGAACTCTGTAGCCCATCGCATATTGTAAATATTAATATTTTATTTTTCCGTGCCATGAAAAATGGGTGGCGTTTTTCGCACACATTTTCTGACGTTTCGCGGTCGCTGTCTAGTGACACTAGTTGTAACTAGAAATATTCTGGTGATATGTAACAGTGTGTTCGTTGATGTGACCGCCGACCGTTTCATATCTTTTTTAATAATAACAGTGACAGCTGTTGAAATGAAAAAGGTTATAAAGATCGCGGCCGCGGATTAATGGTGATAGTCGTGAGAAAAATGAGGTTATAAAGATCGCGGGTAGTCATAAGATTAAATGATTTTATAAAGATCGCGGTTATACTAGTGATAGTTGTGGGGTTAAAAAGTAAGATTATAAAAATCGCGGGTGTGAAAGCAGATAATTTTATTTTTGGTTAGACATATTCGAGATCAGGACTTTAAATGCCTATTCGGTGAACATTTAATATCTTTGTTGTAAGGTTATAAAGATCGCGGTCAGTTTCAACTTTTCATTAAAGTTACTTTTATTATATTATCGGTAGAAGAGTGATAGTGTAAAAATAAAGTTTAAATCAATAAATAAACTTTTGAACAGTGTCTAAATAAATAATTTTTTTTATTAACCCTAGCCCCAACAATCCATTTTTCCGAACGTAAACTATAGAACGGAGTCAAAAACGGTGCCTCTTCTCTTTTACCATAAAATGTTCCATGAATGCAATAATAAAGTTTATTTAGAAACCATTCTCTTTGTTTTTTTTTTATAACTAAGAGAATGGTGTATGATGAACTCGTATTCGGTGAATATTTGATATCTTTGAACAGTTGTGAGGTTATAAAGATCGTGGTCAGTTTCAGTTTTGGTTAAAGTAACTTTTATATATATAGATAGAAGAGTGATAGTGCAAAAATAAAGTGTAATTTAATAAATAAACTTTTGAACAATACCTTAATAAACAATTTTTTTTATTAACTTTAGCCCCAACAATTCATTTTTCCGAACGTAAATTCTAGAACGGAGTCGAAAACAGTGCCCTTCTCTTTTACCATAAAATGTCTCTTGCATGCAACAATAAAGTTTATTAGGAAACCATTCTCTTCATTTTTTATATAACTGAGAGAATGGTGTATGATATCACCCTAGGTTTGAATTATATGTGGTTTTAAACCACCCTAGAGTGCACTTTGCACTTGCAACACAAAACGGAATCAGGCGACGCGAAATAATTTTGAGCGAAAAGATATTTGATTTGAGAAAAAAAAATTTCATAAGTACTTCACCAATTTTTTTTTTATCTATTGCTCATGAGATATAATTCGTAATCAATAAATATTATTAAAAAAAACTCGCGTAGTACTTCGGCCAAAATTATTTTTTCCAATCAAACTTTAGCTCTCGAAATTTTGTACGTATATTTTTTTGTTTCAAAATCTCGTTTCGTTGTGATTACTTATATTTAAAAACTTTCGGTGCATTCTGATGCTATTGGAGTATTTCTTCGGCATCATTTTTTATGGAATATTTTCCGATCCGTTGATCTGCTGGCACGCATGATTCGGTGCAATATTTTTTGAAATTTTTTTTTACAAAATAAAAAAAAAGTCAAGTTTTTACTTGTTCGTTGTTCTTTTATGCGTCGTATCTTCTCAGAACTACTGTACGTTTTAACGGGGTCATCCCATGTGACAGCTATTTTTTTTGCTTTTTTGGGAATTTTTTTTTGACGAACCATTAAAACACACTATCTTTGAATTTTTACCACACATTTATTAACGTTTTTACAGTCCTCATAATTTTATCAAACAAAAATAACAAGCTGAATCAACTTTACACCGTTTAGAAGACACTCATGTGTTGGTTGACGGCTGCCATGATTCTGGAGGTTTTGCTCATCTAAAATCAAAAAATCAAACGGCATTTTAATTTGTAGACCTGAGGCTATCGCTGGAACTAGAATAAAGTAAAAATATCGAAAATTAAATTTTTGGCACGGTTTTAAATGTTAAGTTCCAAGTTTCGTCGTTTTTTTCGACTTTTAAAACCGTGTCAAAAATTCAATTTTCGATATTTTTACTTTACTCTAGTTTCAGCGATAGTCTCAGGTCTACAAATTAAAATGCCGTTTGATTTTTTGATTTCAGATGAGCAAAACCTCCGGAATCATGGCAGCCGTCAACCAACACATGAGTGTCTTCCGAACGGTGTAAAGTCGATTCAACTCGTTATTTTTGTTTGATAAAATCCTGAGGAACTGTAAAAATTTTAATAAATGTGTGGTAAAAATTTAAAGATATTGTGTTTTAATGGTTCATCAAAAAAAAATCCCAAAAAAGCGAAAAAAAATAGCTGTCACATGGGATGACCCCGTTAAGTAATCTAATAATTTTATAAGTATTGACGGTTAATTACGAAGATTGAATTCACTTGAACACTTCTGAGATCAATATTTCACATTTCATTTTTAGTCCGAATATACACCAGCTCGAAATTCGATCATGTATCCATTTTTAGCCGAAATCATTAAAAAATCGATTGAGCGACCTCTAAAATTTTGATTCAGGATTCAATTCTTGAGAGAATCACTTTTTGATAACATGTTACCATATTTTGCTGCAATGCCGAAAAAAATGTCAATTCTTTTGCATCACTCAGATACATACATAATATAGACATGTTTAATTGGCAGGCTATAAATTTCATACCCGAGTACGTACACAATATTGACATGTTTAACTAACAAGCTATGAATTCCTTACAAAAAGTCGACAAATCCTAGCCAAAAACAGCATAAATGCTGTAAAAAAAGCTGAGACAAGTACATTTATGCCCCCCAAATAATCATTCCAGTTAATCCCCCCTACCACCCAGCGCCAAAATACCGATCCCCACCAAAATTTACAAAAACCCGTCTAAGTCGTTCATGCAAAGATCTCCGCACAAAAATCCTAAAAACCAACTCATCATACAAAGTTTTATGGGTAACCGCTCTCATTATCTTATCAAATTAAGTCAAATTGTACAGAGGTGATAATTTCATTCTCGTAAATGTGTGAGTTCACAAAAAGTTGATAAATAAATAAAGATCTACTAAAGTATATATGATCAAGTACATGGGATTTAATTATGTTTATAAAATCTTCAATTATGTTCATATGCCATTTCTCTAATTAATGCTTTATTACAATGAATTATTATCCTATGACTTGGAACTACAAGGGCTTTAAAAAAAAATACAGAATTGCATTAGCCTGCTTGAGCTTGAACGCTGCCACACTCTCATTTGTAATATTTGTAGTATAGTTTTATTGGTAACCAATTGATAAAAGTTTACTATCGTACGTAGAGCGGATACGCACAGAGTACTTGTCCGGCCCGAAAATTTTTCATAAAATTTGTCACATAAGTCAACATTAATCTACCATACATTTTGGCATTAACTAGTAAAGTAAACACAGCTAATTTGGAATCACAATATGCGGATTGTTTTGTATCCCAAATTATCCTCCTTTCCTTTAACCAATTGTTATCGATGAATCGATGCTCGTGTGGAGCATATCTCACGTTATTACACGGCACGTTTATTCCGGTTTTGTAACACCCGGGGGAAAACTGGAGTTACAGAGCGTCTAAACGGTGCTGTACACCCGAAATAAGTAATCCGGTACCATTTACACGCACTTTTACACCGGTTTTTACTACAACAGGTTTTACAAAACGGAATAAGCCTGCCATGTAAGAGCGGTCATCAATTGATTGCATTCCAAGGCGGGTAAGATTCAAATCTGCGTCAGGAGATCCGAATGTTCGGAGTGGTTGAACAATTTACCGTGAACAAAAAAGCATATTTTTCGCTGACTAGTCGAAAAATTTTCGGGCCGGACAAGTACTCTGTGCGTATCCGCTCTACGTACGATAGTAAACTTTTATCAATTGGTTACCAATAAAACTATACTACAAATATTACAAATGAGAGTGTGGCAGCGTTCAAGCTCACGCAGGCTAATGCAATTCTGTATTTTTTTTTAAAGCCCTTGTAGTTCCAAGTCATAGGATAATAATTCATTGTAATAAAGCATTAATTAGAGAAATGGCATATGAACATAATTGAAGATTTTATAAACATAATTAAATCCCATGTACTTGATCATATATACTTTAGTAGATCTTTATTTATTTATCAACTTTTTGTGAACTCACACATTTACGAGAATGAAATTATCACCTCTGTACAATTTGACTTAATTTGATAAGATAATGAGAGCGGTTACCCATAAAACTTTGTATGATGAGTTGGTTTTTAGGATTTTTGTGCGGAGATCTTTGCATGAACGACTTAGACGGGTTTTTGTAAATTTTGGTGGGGATCGGTATTTTGGCGCTGGGTGGTAGGGGGGATTAACTGGAATGATTATTTGGGGGGCATAAATGTACTTGTCTCAGCTTTTTTTACAGCATTTATGCTGTTTTTGGCTAGGATTAATATAACACTATCTGAAAAATGTCTCACAAAATTTTTCCATATTCGAAATCCAAATATGTCAAGCGGTTGAATTTTTCCAGTTGTACCTTTTGGGATAATCATTGTGATGATTTTTTTATCATGAGGGGTGGTTTCGCGAACAACTTTGGGGCAGTGTCCACTCCAGGAATCGATTAATAATACGTTGTCACTCCCAACATTAGGAAAAAAATACTTTTTCTAACCAAATTTTAAAATGATCTGCTAACATATAACAAATTATATATTTATATTTATATGTTAAAAAATGATTGATGCTTCTTTAACGATTATGCACACCGGAAGTAAGTTTCTCAGATTTCGATGCTGTTACAATTACGTTTTCTGGTCTAAATAATTCTTTCTCTACTCTTGGTCCAAATTCACCTTTTGCCTCCTTTAACACTATAAAAAGTGGAGAAAGTAATTTCCCGTTCGCGTTTATTGATGGTTGGATCGTGTAGCTGTGGGTTGTTGAAGAGATTGATTGTACAACACATTCAACTTTTTTTGATCCTTCCATCGCTAAAGTTCGTGCTGAATGAATTTCTAGTTGAAAACTGCTTTGGTCTGAATTGTATACATTGTATGACCCATGCTTTTCAATTAGTGATTTAACATCTTGAATAAATTTTTCTCCATTTTTCTGTAGAAACGCTTGTTCCTCCACAGTTTTTTTCGTTACAAATTTATTTACTTTTCTAGAAATAATGCGATGCAATTTCTTAAATTTCCGTAGCCATTTATTAGAGGCTCTAAATGGTATATATTAATCTCCTATTTCTTTCTGTGCCTGTAGAGCCCACTTTTGAACGTTAATATCATAAACGATGACACCAGCGTCTACAGCAGTTTTTATATTCCGCAATGTATATTCAGAAATTTGAGCTAATTTTTCTTTATAAGTACCACCTGTGTTCAGTCGATGTGCCCAGTGTCGTAACTGGCATGTGGATTTGACAGATTTGTATTTTTGCTTGGCGGTTTCGATACCGCAATTCTTTTTTTTATCATATCTCCAGTATTTCACAGCCTTTTTTTTGTAATCATAGCTCAGCTCATCGTCACTCGAACAAGCGTCGGAATCGACATCTTCATCATCCTTTTGCCATATGGGATCTTCAACAGCATTTGTTTCGTACTCTTTAAACTGTTCTTGAAAATCTAGAGTCTTCCTGTATCATCTCAACTCCATTGTAATCTTGCATAGAATCAATTAAAATTTTTTCAAAATTTTCCTTCATCTCTATTTCTGCATTGTTAACAGGAGTTTGTGGAATATTCATAGCCTCAAATGTAGTCAGTAACAGTTTAATAACGTTGATTGGATTGACTTTCATGCTGGTAAAAATGTTACGCACAGTACACCGAGAGCACAGAAAAGGAAACACTATTTGAAGCTCGCTTATATATGTATTAGTACAATGCGAATGGTAACGGTCTTTTAAAGCAATTATCAGAACAGAAAAATATTCATTTATCTTGCCAAACCTGATAACGGTTTTATCTAATATAACCACACTTCAGCGCTTTAAAAGGCGATGACTAATAATCGACATGATTAATATTATCATTATTATAATAATTATTATATTATTATAAATATTTATTATTATTATTATTATTATTAATTATTATTAATTAATTGTTATTATTATTAATAACAATAATTATTAATTTTTATTAATATTATTCGCATTATTATTATGCCAATTATTAATTAACTATTAATAATGATTAATTAATTAATTATTATTAATTATTAATTAATGGGTATCAGAATGCCAAAAACATCAGGCGATCATGACTAATTGATATCATTCTAATCTAGTACAAACGCCGTGATCACGTCTATACGCCTCTATTTTTTTCTTAACGGGACAGACCTAGTTAGAATTTTCGAAAAATCGATTTTTTTTTAATTTCATTTTCAAAAAGTAGAATCTCTTACGAACATTTTCCGCCCAGGTAAATGTAAATCGGACCATTATTCGCCGAAATACAAGACTTTGTAGCACGTCGTGTCTGAGCCATGCAAACCGTACTCAAAACTTTAAGTGCGTTTTTCTCGAAACCATGTTTTTGAAGTCGGTGATCACTGTAGCTCGAGAACGGCTTTACCGATCGGGTTGAAATTTATATCACTTCTTCTATACATGGTAGTCCTCCATATGAACGAAGGATTTTTTTTTTGGATAATTATTTTTATTTTTAATAGCAAAAAATGGAACTGATATTTTGGTCAAAAAAACACTTTTGACTTTTAACGGCCGCCATTTTGTGAAAAATGGAAATTTTTCAAAACCCTTCGTTCAACCGGAGCATTATATCATTAACTAAAAATCCCCTCCGTTTTTTTTGTTTCAGATGAGCCGTTGCAGCGTGAGCTTGATCACCGCAAACCGTGTTTTTTTTTGCAGCGTCCTCGGCAATTGACGGTCACCAGCTTATTTCGATATGTATTGCGTTGAAAAAATTGCAACATATACATTACATATGTATCTTTTAAACGGAAGAACTTTTGTTGTGAATTATTTTATCGTTTGACCAAAAAAAAATCGGAAAAAAGGCCTTTTTTTTGACGTTCCAACTAGGTCTGTCCCGTTAAGATTAATAAAAGTGCCTTGTAGGGAGACTAATTGTAGATCAGCACAATACCTATTCGTTTACGCATAGATTACAATTTTCCTATTACCATCAGAATAGTAATAGTGGCAGCTCCCTGCTCTCCCCCTCGCGGCCCTATTGAAGTTAATGCAAATATGCATACGTGCTTAAAACCATTAAATGCGTAACGTCGATGAAGGGGAAGCAGATTGAACAAAATAGATGGAGAAATTTTTAAATCTCGAATAAAGAGGAAAATTGAGAGGGGGTGGCTCACCCTGTCAGGGTGTTGTATTAATTTTGCAACATGAGAAAACGTTGATTCGGAGCTGTTGTAATATTTTGAATCCGCAAAAACATATAAAACAAGTAAAAGGCAACGGCAATAGGAAAATTCAAATAAGGGGTAGTTCATCCCTTTGAGGTTGCTATTTTTAAAAAGTACGAAAACATGTGAAATTTATTTTGATGTTTTTATGGAAATAGAACCCCTTCCATTCCAATATATTCACACCTTCTTAATGTGGGGTGAGTAACAGATAAATGCAGGGGTGGTTCACCCCCTAACTTTTTTTTTCGTTCGCATGATGGACTTTTCATCGCTTTGGATAAGAAATATTTGGGTTTTTGTTTTATCGAAATCGGTTGAGTGCTTGTTGGTGAAACTGCAAAACCACCCCTTGACATGCCTAATTTTGAAGGGTGGTTTCACCCCTTAAAACCGCTTTTCCGCCGATAAAAAAATACGTGTCTCTTAGTTTCGAATGCTCTTTCACATACAGGAGTTTCAAGAAAATCGGAGGCGGACACCAAAGTAGTGTTCCTTGTAAGTTAACTCTTTCTAAGAGTAAACAATAATTCGTCTCATTTTTTTATTCTTTTCATAGTATATTATGGTTGTACTTATGGTTTTGAAAAAATAAATTTTCTGGGGAGAGCGGTTGGTCTAGTGGATAACGGCTCGGGCTCGCACGCCGTGGGTCCCGAGTTCGAATCCCGACCAAAACACCAATGAAAAATTGAGATTTTTTTCACGTGTTTCCACTGTAATCCCGGGTTCACTCGGACCAAGGGTCCAAGGGGGACCAAGGGTTCACCCGGGGCAGCCAGGTGTAAATTGGGAGCTGTTGAACGATAGTGCGCTGGCAGGGCGTGATCTCTGCCCCACGCACTTGGGTGCCGTGTTGTAGCCAATAGGCGGAGACAGCACGTTAAATACAAAGGTGTGCTTAATGTAATCCCGGGTGGTTTGGACTCCACCTTTATAAAAATCATGTCCAGACCTCGCTGTGATGCCTGAGCGGTCGGTGTACGGCTCCGGGTGCCTCCCGTGGACGGTTCTCATCGTGCGGATGGTGGCTCCCTAGCCGTGTACTGGCTAGCTCATTGCATTACAGCTGAGGAGGTACCTCTTTTAAGCGTTTCTGGTAGCTGTGCTTGAGCATGCTCACATTGCTACCCGGAGAAATTAGGTAGGTACCGGCTGTATCGGCAAGGTTTTCTGCAGTTTCCCTTCGCCCCCGGCAAATGCGATACAGTTGGGGATAAGTCGGCTGCAGCCGCACAGGGGGGTGTCTTTGGAAAGGAGGGGAGGGGGAGGACAAGCTAAAAAAGGGAGAACCTTGGGCAATGGCAAATAAAATAATGAAAAAAAAGAAATAAATTTTCTTCAAAATCATAATTACTGTGGCGAAATTGTTTTGAAGTTCTTATTTATCAAAGAAAGCACTCGAAATTATTCACGTGAGAAAACATCTCATCATGCGACCGATGTTAATTACGAACGCTGACGGATTAATTCCACTAGATTTTATTGGTTAATTTTTAGCTTTTTTTATACGATTTTCGTTCTAAAAACCAAGAATATTATTATAAGTTTTTTATCGGACGCGGTGGACATTAGAAGGAAAAATGTATACTCACTATTAAATTAAAAATAATTTGTTAATAATTTAGTACTGAAGAAAGTAATGAAGACAAAGAAGATAATACAATTTTGAATGTGTTTTATTTATTAGATTACCTTCTGATATAGAGATTACTCGATGTTCCGGAAACGTTGGTTGATTGTCATTAATGTCAATAACGTGAACGCTCAATGCTGCAGTCCCAGTTAGCTGAGGATTTCCCTGATCGGTGGCGATAATAGTGAGTCGGTATTTCTCACGTATCTCACGATCAAGAACGATATTCGTTCGGACGATACCACTGTATGGTGGACTTATCGTAAACGCATTGTCCGGATTTCCATCGACAATATGATAAAGAATCCTGCTGTTCAAACCCTGATCGGAGTCGCTCGCTGAAAGCTGCGCAAATAAAAGCGACTAATTAATTTGTATATCATTATGACTTACGTTTTTTTCAACTAAACGAGTACTGCCTTTTTCTAGTCGCTGCAGAAATTTTAGATTATTATACAGGGTGTCCAATAGGAAGTTGCTAAAACTAAATAAGTGTCTCTTCCCTCCATGAATTCAATAGGGGTCCCTTTTTCTAAGGCGCATACCTGAGGCCCCGCAGTTTTATTCCAGCCGTGGTTGAAGCAAGTACGCGCGCGTCAAAATGAGTGAGCTCACCACGGAAGAAAAAGTATATCTTATTGAGTGCTTCTTCTCAAGGGGAAAAATTTATAGTAATGCGTATAGAGGGTTTCGTACTAAGGTTGGAACTCATAGAGTTGTCAGCGAAAACACTCTGAAAAGGTAAGAATTTAATATTTATTTATATATAAAAATATATATTTATAATATATATTTTTTTTTTCAATGAAATTTTCCGCTTTTATTCATAATAATATGTTTTTTTAAATATATAAAAAATTATATCAGTGGATACATTTTTTCAGTATGAGAAAAATTATTGAAATTGACTATATTTTTCGCACTTCCAGATGTATGTAAGCCCTTAAAATTTATCAAACTTCGCAGATTCTTTGTTACCAACCTTGGTTATTCTTTGTATGATTTAATTGATTATACCGCATCTTCTTCTATCACCTCATACAAACACCTATTCATTTGCCTTCTAAACTTTCAATTCTTCATTCCGCGCTCAAGCTTTATACGAATAATATTGCTCGGTACTTGAAGGAATATTATACAACCTGTAAGCCAATGATGATACATTACATCTTTCGGGCATTTCCCTTTTAGGAGAACATTGTAATCCTCAGGCTCCTTTCAATAATAAAAGTAAATAATTGAAAATTCATATCGGATCTACTATATCGATTAATAGCTTGAAGATAAATTACTAATATCTTCTCTACTTTCTTTTTCCGATAAGTTCTTATTCTAATGCACATGCTGAAAGCCATTAATGAAGCATTCAATTTTTCTAGTTTTCTGCCATTAAAAAAGACTGTTACTTTAGGTTTCTTCTAACGTTCAAGTTGAATCTATAACATCTCGCTTTCAAGTTATAGTCGATTAATAAGCTAACAACAAATTACTAACATCTCGAGAACATCTGAAGTCTTTAGTGAATTCTTTTAAAAACATGGCAACGTCCATTTTCGAAAAAAACCCTTCTCATCACAGAAACGGAACGCTTCGATAGTGTAAACAACCTAAATAAGAGTGAATTTGTGGTAGATAATCTATCTCATTTTCCGATGTCCCATAAGCAGAGTGGAGAGTACCGATTCCCGTCATTGGAGTAAATTGACGATGTAATGTTGCAAACATGTTAAAACTTTAGGTTTAGGAGATATTTGAAAAAAAAGTCATATCAAAGGGCAAACCCCCCCCTTTTTCCCCCCACGTTTTTTCCCCCAGGTTTTTTCCCCCACGGGAAAAAACCTGGACAAGTACATTTGTTGACCCCCGTTTCTATTTGTTTCCACAAAAATTCCTATCCCCTCCCCCAGCCCCAAAAAATAGAAGATACAAAACCAGCAATGTTAATCATGAAATATCCGGCCAATAAACCAAAATGAATGTAATTTCCACTTCATTCGCGCAGAAAAACAAAAATTTTAACATAACAAAAAATTAGTCAACTCAAGACAAGAAAAAAAGAAAATCAATTAGTGTATAAAAATAATTAGTTGTCTATAAAAGAAATCAAAAAAAAAATGTCCACATCTAATTTTCGTTCAGCAGTAAAATTTATGATATTAATACTAGGAAAAGTCATCGGTGTCTGAAAAAAGATTAACATCAATGTACCGACAACGATGAGCATGCAGTAGGTGTATTGCTTCTGGAATCTCCCAGGTTAAGTAGCTACGGGCAAAGCCAGTACCTCGATGGGTGACGCCTTGCCCATACGTAGGAACGTTTTAAATTGTTTTGGCTATGGTACGGACAATGTTGTCAAATATTGTCCACTAATTGACCCAATAAAAAAATATTCTCTGTGCCGTAGCTGCAACAACTAAAAATATTTATAAGTCGGCAGAAAACTCAACACACATACGCAGGAACATTGAATTACTTTTTCATTAACATTCCTTTTTAGAAATATTTTGAATTCTAACTAAGTTTAAGTCCCGTTGTTCAGGTATCGTCTGATTTAAAATCGATTTCGACTTTAGTGTCGCGACCTCCGGGAGCGATACTTTCCTCCAGGGATAGAAACGTGGAGTTCGGGATCTCGAGTTGGTTCCGCTTCGTAATAAAATTTAAAATAGAATGAGTGGGAAGAAAATTGTTAATAACGAAATGTATTTAACAGCAATCTCACGCACCATCTGGTGTATTAAGGCAGTCACCCCGTGTGAAATGTTGAAAAAATCGATTTTTTTTGCATAAACTGATTTCTATACATGTGTAGAATATGCATAACTTTTTTGCATAAACTGATTTCTATACATGTGTAGAATATGCTGGTAAAGTAATTTTCCAATATTCGAAGTCGTTGAAAAATTACAGCAGTTAACGGGACAGACCTAGTTAGAATTTTCGAAAAATCGATTTTTTTTTTATTTCATTTTCAAAAAGTAGAATCTCTTACGAACATTTTCCGCCCAGGTAAATGTAAATCGGACCATTATTCGCCGAAATACAAGACTTTGTAGCACGTCGTGTCTGAGCCATGCAAACCGTACTCAAAACTTTAAGTGCGTTTTTCTCGAAACCATGTTTTTGAAGTCGGTGATCACTGTAGCTCGAGAACGGCTTTACCGATCGGGTTGAAATTTATATCACTTCTTCTATACATGGTAGTCCTCCATATGAACGAAGGATTTTTTTTTTGGATAATTATTTTTATTTTTAATAGCAAAAAATGGAACTGATATTTTGGTCAAAAAAACACTTTTGACTTTTAACGGCCGCCATTTTGTGAAAAATGGAAATTTTTCAAAACCCTTCGTTCAACTGGAGCATTATATCATTAACTAAAAATTCCCTCCGTTTTTTTTGTTTCAGATGAGCCGTTGCAGCGTGAGCTTGATCACCGCAAACCGTGTTTTTTTTTTGCAGCGTCCTCGGCAATTGACGGTCACCAGCTTATTTCGATATGTATTGCGTTGAAAAAATTGCAACATATACATTACATATGTATCTTTTAAACGGAAGAACTTTTGTTGTGAATTATTTTATCGTTTGACCAAAAAAAAATCGGAAAAAAGGCCTTTTTTTTGACGTTCCAACTAGGTCTGTCCCGTTAAAAGACCAGGTGTTGGGAGTGTTTGGTCGAGAGGTCGGCGGGGCGGGGCACCGGGCCTTTTGTGATGCTTCGGTTTATTACTTGAGACCTTTCAATACACATGTACACTCATATATACATGTATAGAGAGAGAGAGATGTAGGGTCGCTTCTTTCCCCAAATTTACTTTCAAATATAACGGTTAGTTTAGTCTTGGCTTCGCACCGAAGAGCATAACAGCTAGTACGAATCAGTTCGAAGTCAGTGATCAGTTTATAAGTTGTTCGTTTTTGCAATGAGTGATAGAAAAGGAAGCATGTCCGGTAATATTCATCCTGGTCGGTCTAAGAAATGAAAGTTTTGTGGAAATCGTTATACAGTGCAAAATGATACGGAATATACATCAGCTTCAGCTAAGAAACTCAAAGACAGTATGGGCATGGAGGTGCCCGTCACTTCAAGTTTTGCGTATTGCATTCTGGAGGTTGTCTCTGTATTTTCTGCCATCTCTGCAAATGTCACATGTAAAGAATTTAAAAGTGATGTGTCTTTCACGCAATCAAGTTTACGAGGCTTGGGTTTCAAAATTATTCAAATTATTCTTGCAAATGTGAGAGACAACAGCTCGTGAAATCGTGCCCTATGATTCAGAATGCATATGAAATTAATCGTCATTTTGTTTTTGTGTTGCGCTTATTAGGAATTGGTCACGAAGGAGTGAATCTTTTTTGTAGTCTTATGGACATATGTGGAGGTATTGGCAATTCTACATATTACGCGTTCTTAGAAAATATTCATATAGCCGCATCTGCAGATTTTGATTCTGTGTTGACATTTGCTGCCACGCAAGAGAAAAACATGAATGAAGAAGCCGGAAAACCAAGGGATCAATTGACTTTTTTAGGCGATGGAACTTGAAAGAAACAAGGCTTCTCATTTCTGTTTGGTGTCTCTACGTTGATTGGAAAATACACCGGAAAAGTTTTGGATGCAATGGTTATGAGCAGTTTTTGCGGTGGATGTAATTTGTGGAAAAGTAAAAAAAATACTGATCCAGCACCGTACGTAACATGGTATGAAGCTCACAAAAATAAATGCAGCGTAAATCATTCTGGAAGCTCCGGTAAGATGGAAATAAATGCCATCACGCAAATGTTTTTAAGATCGATAGATAAGCATAGCGTAAAGTATCTAACGTACGTAGGTGATGGAGATAGTAAAACATTTAACGGAATTTTAAATACCGAACCATACGGAGAAACCTTAGTATCAAAAAAAGAATGCATGGGCCATGTAGAGAAAAGAATGGGGACGCGACTTTGGAATGCAAAAAAAAGTAATAAAGGAATCGGTGGAAAAGGCGCAGGCAAACTGACTGTCAAGATCATCAACGAAATGACAAAGTTCTACGGATTATCAATTCGTCGACATTCAAATTCTGTTGAAGAAATGAAGAAAGAAGTTTGGGCCACTTTCTTTCATAAAAGTTCGTCAGATGAAAATCCTCATCATCAAAATTGCCCAGAGGGCGAAGATAGCTGGTGCAAATGGCGGCAGGCTGAAGCTCATTCCATCACGACAAGCCACCTTTAACACCAGCAGTCCAAGCAGCTGTCAAGCCTGTGTATGAAGACTTGTCAAGAGATGAACTGTTGACCCGATGCTTAGGAGCAGAGACGCAGAAAAATAATGAATCTCTGAATTCATTGATCTGGACTTTCCCTCCGAAACATCTTCACTCCGGCGCCAGAATCGTTGAGATTGCAACATTTTTGGCTGCAATTATCTTCAACGAAGGATTTCAAGGAGTCATGAAAACATTGGCGACAATGGGATGTCTAATTGGTCACGAAGCGCATGCTCACGTGCACCGCCGTGATGAAGCACGTATCGCTCGCTCCGAGCGGCGCGTGAGCGATGTCGTGAAACAAGCCAGGATTGAAGCAAGAGCGCAGTAAGCAACTTTAAGGGACTTCCAAGAGGAAGAAGAAGGAATTCTCTATGGACCAGGCATAGCAGATTAATGGTGAGTAAAGATTTCATAATTTAAATCGTATTTGAACTTTTAAACGCGTTTGTCTTAAAACTGCGTTTTTATAACTGACCTTCATGATATCTCAAAAACGGTGTGACCGATTGCTTTAAAATTTTAATGGTAGATTCAGCACATGTATAGTCATCGACTGAACTAAAATAATGCAAAAATTCCGAGCCGTTTTATTTTATAACAAAATAATTGAAAAAAATCATGAAATTTGAAAATCATTTTTCAAAAACATGTCAATTATTCAATTTTCAATATTTTCGAATGATTCTAATTCATTCGATAGCCACAGCTTCACAGACTAAATGCCGTTCGGTTCTGTGATTTCAGATAAGCCAATCAGCCGAAATCATGGAGAAAGTCGACAAACTTTTTTTCGACGTGGGTGCCTTTGGAGTGGTGCAACACACATTGTGATGAAGATTTTGGTCTGAAAATATTCTAACTTACTGTTGAAATATCAATAAATATATAGTAAAAAGTTCAAATGTTTATATTTTTATTGTTCGTCAAAAAAAAATCCCAAAAAAGCTAAAAAAACCGGCCGTCACACGGGGTGACGGCCTTAATACAAGCCTCAGGATGATGATTGTCGCTTTCATGTACGACGCAATCGATCCTTCATCATCGGCATTCGAGTGAATGTGAGAGAGATCGCTGCTGAAAAATGGAAAAGAAATACAGTTAGTTATTCACGACTATTGTAGGCTCGACATTGTTTATAGGCAAAAAGAAATAGAGATGAAATTATTACAGCAATTTGGAGTTTAACTATTGTGTTATTTTTTTATGTAGTAAGATGAAGACGAGCTCGTACGACTGGGAAGGTAACAGGTAAGTAGGCACGCGAAGGAGGTATCACTGCCGAAGCGTCGAGTACTCTTACGACGCGCGTGTGCGTGACCGGTGACGTCACAGCCTGTTATCTTCACACACTCTCAAGTATTGGGTTTGTCGAGAGCGCGCTGTTAATATTGCAGGACATATAAAGCGAAATTGAAATTAATGCGCTGGCCTCGCGTAGATTCGGCCTTGAGATGATTCGTGAGAGAATGATGACGTGACCGCGGGGAATAATTAATTAGCGAAATTTGTCCTAAGGACAACAATTGTAGAAAAGAAGTTAGGAAATACTAGAATTAAGAAAATAACCGAAAGGAATAGAGTCCTTTTTACTTAACGTCCGACTATGCGCCTTATTTATGCACGAGAGAAGCTGGTGTGGCAAGAAAAAATGGGTTTATGCCGATTTATGCTTTTTACGGTTCAGGCGGGACGGAGCATTTATGTTCTTTGAAATTCTGCTTGCCGAAGACAGAATTACGAAGCGTCAGAGAGGCTGACGTGCAAATTTTCCATTAATTAAATAACTACGCGTTATTTAACAATCTCATGCCGGTATGAAAGTGAATCTCATTGGATGCTAAAGGGGCGAAGTTTAGCATACTAAAAGTCAGTGATGCTGACTAAATAAAGGAACAAACTGTTTTAACTTCGGGATTAAGCTGAATTGGCCGGTTGGACGGTATTACTCCTTAGAAGAAATTTGTTTAAATAAATCATGAATTTACAACCCTGCCTAATAAATTGTCACTTGATCCATCCTGATAATTGTCACTTAGACGAGAATCTACCCGAAAATTGTCACTTTAATTTATTCTCTGTCATGAAATTTTACTTGAAATATGGATTTATTTAATTAATCCTTGCTTGCCACCTAAGGGTGGATTACACCCCAGCCTCCGTTTGACAAGCGTGTTACTCCGTGGAGGTGCGGCAAGCAAGGGTTAATTTATATCTAAGGTCACCAGTCTAACGATCTAGTTCTGAGGTCCGACTTCCAATGCAGTGCTGGGGAATTCCACAGAATTAGAGACCTAATCGCGAACTCAGGTTGAATTTAATACGAAGGAGCAATGCTCGACAGTTGTTATGAGACATTATCCGTAATTGTTGATTAACAATGGTTGAAGTTAAACTCCCAGAAATTTGACGAATAATGAATGCGGAGCTCCCTGTGCTCGCCCTTAAATAGACTCAAGGGTGCGGGGAGAATTCTCCCTTCCCGATTACCTAGAGTGGTGACCGGCGGGAATTAGGTGGGGGAAGGTGACTGCGGTTGTTAAGAGTCGCACTGAACAATTCCCCACCCAGAATGGTTAATAAGATGATTGTTATTAACGATTCGGGGTGATCGGGACTCCTCGCAAGTATCAGGAGTCTATTTTGTGCTAGAAGGTATTCTCTCGCGTTTAGAATCGTGCGGCGTGCCTAATGGGCCGTTTCACGTATCGATAACCATTGTGACATCTTTCACGACACATTTTTACACGTCTCAAAAAGTCCACAGCGTGTGATATCCATAAATTATATTTTATTTTAATTTTCTGCCATGTGTAAACCAATGATTATCAATTATTAATCCTTATTCATGAATATCATACGCTGCGGATTTTGTGGAATGTGTAAAAAAGTGTCGTGAAAGATGGTGAATTTTTTCAGAAAAATCAAAATGGCCCAAGATGTGAAAGTAAATGTTCGGTTGAAAACTGAAAAAAACATGGAAATCAGTTCCAATATTTATTTATTAATTTTTTTCATCCATAATCTTTTGAGGAATGGAATTATGAGTGGAAAAAAACAATAAAAACATATAATCCAGGATTGACAACTAATAATTATTGGTTTACACGTGGTAAAAATGAGAAGAAAAATAGAAGGGATGAATATCACAAGCTGTGAATTTTTCGAGACATGTAAAAATATGTATACAAAAAAGATGATTTTTTTTTCAAAAAAATGAAAACGGTCCAAGTTTTGAAAAAATATATTTTTGTATTAAAACAAAAAAAAACATATGAAATTGTCTTTTGATAATTTTTTTATATTTTTTTACGAAACTACAATTCAAGAAGAAAAAAATTACCTTCTATTTTATTTTGATATCTCTGTTGCTGAAAAAGTTAGGAGTATTTAAAAAAATTTCGTGCGAAATTTTGAAAAATGCATTATTTTTAAGTGGGTTGAGATAAAAATCTAAAAAAATTCTTAAAAACTCCTTTTAGTAGTTACTTGAAAATGAAAAAATTTCGACAAAATCAAAAATGGTCGGGGTCACGGACTGGCCGGTTTGACATGGAATGCCCCATATATACGTATATTTATGTTTTTTCCTACGCGTGTGTATACCGCACGTATTTCGAAAGACTTTTCTTTCAAGTTTAGTAATGCTAACTCACACATACACAGATACGCCCGCCAAACGTCATCCATCGGGTTTCGCGAGTTCCCCAATGCGTAACAGTAAAACCTGATGGAAGACGCACGCCGCGACATTTAGCGGTAGTATGCGGTAGCTCATTTGAGCTATGCAGTACCGCCAGGAATGGGAGACGGCGGCGAAGTTTTGCGTCGACTGATTCATCCCCTTAAGGCTACTTCAAAATCGGAATTATACAATTTTCCCACTAAGTACTTATGAGCATACGTGAATGAGAGCCACTCAGTCACCGACAGTGTTTCATCTAGAAATTAAGAAAATAGGGATAGTACGAACGCACTATCCCTATTAGTATAGTATTTCGCACTATTGATCCAACCTTATAGATTGTGCGACGCCAATCAAAATTCATGCAAATACATGTGCTAGCGGATAAATCAAAACATTAACAGCCTGCGGCATCTTTTCAAATACAACGATTCTTATCTATACTTTCGGTGTTCACGTCTTTTTTTTCTTCACAAAATTTCAAGCATTTTGCAAACAAGACAACTTTTTCTTAATTTGTTTTTTTCAGTTGTTAACCCTTTGAAGCATAGTGACATACTGGTATGTCACCTACTTCCACTCTGTTTTTCTTCAATAAAAAAATTTTTTAGTGTATAACGACGAATGTAAATGTATATTTAGGATGTTAGGATATCAATTGTTACTACAATATGACTATTAAGGGTTTATGTTTCACTTAGTGGATGTTAATAATAACTACAGTACAAAAAAACACGTTTTTTAGATAATAAATGTAATTGTAGCTAATCCGGCAGGTAAACAATAAACAAAAAATGAATTCAGAGATGTTTTTTGGGTTGCTGATTACGAATTCGAGCTCAAAATCCAGAAATCAAAATGGCGGATCCAATATGGCGAACCAAAAATGCTCAAAGTAGTTTGATGAAGATGAAACTTGGTATTCGGGGGTTTATGGCGTCGCTGAATACGAATCTGAGCTCAAAATCCAGAAATTCAAAATGGCGGATTCAATATGGCAAACATAAACCGGAGATTTTATTGGAATTACTGGAACATCGGAGTTGCTCAATATATTGATTCTGCTACACTGAATTTCTAATAAAACTACGTTTTTAGCATTACTCGGAGCTAACGGCGAGGACGTAGCGAGTTTCTAGCTCCATATTTTTTAAAATTTTTTTACGTTTTTATTTTTTTACATTTTTGTTTCTTTTTTTAGCTTTTTATTTTTTTTACTTTTTATATTTTTTTTATTATATAATTATAAGCTCAGTAGCTTATTATAAAGCTTATTATAAAATTATAAGCTCAGATTAGTATCAGTGACCAAGCCAGTTTTTGTGTTTCATTATCCTATATTGGAACTGCCAATTTTATTGTTCAATTTTGAATTGAGATTCGTATTCAACGACTCAAAAAACCCCTGCATACGGAGTTTTATCTTCATCAAGCTACTTTGAGCATTTTGGTCCGCCATATTGGATCCGCCATTTTCAATTTCTGGATTTTGAGCTCGGATTCGTAATCGGCGACCCAAAAAACCCCCGGACTACAAATTTGAAGTAGATCTTATGTCAGGAATAATGTTTGCTTCACAGTTATGGTCCGCCATATTGGATCCGCCATCTTGAGTTTTCAAATTTTGAGTGCAGATTTATAATCAGCGACCCTAAAAACCCCCGAATACCAATTTTCGCTTTCATCAAACGATTTTTGGATTTATGGTCCGCCATATTGGATCCGCCATCTTGAATTTCCATATTTTGAGTGTAGATTTGTAATCAGCGACCTCAAAAACCCCCGAGTACCAACTTTTGCTTTCATCAAACGATTTTTGCATTTATGGTCCGCCATATTGGATCCGCCATCTTGAATTTCCAAATTTTGAGTGCAGATTTGTAATCAACGACTCCGAAAACCTCCGAGTACCAACTTTCGCTTTCATCAAACGATTTTCGCAGTTATGGTCCGCCATATTGGATCCGCCATCTTGAATTTCCAAATTTTGAGTGCAGATTTGTAATCAGCAACCCCGAATACTCCTGAGTATAAAGTTTTAAGCTAATTGCACGTAAGGAAAAATGTGTGCTTCAAAGGGTTAAATATAATAGAATTACCAACGTAAATGAATAATAATTAGTGAATGCAATAATTAGTGAATATAATGAATAGCGATCTTATTGCAAGCTTTTTGGTAACATTGTTGGTTATGTTTTTATGTTAATCAGATGATCATATTCAAGTTTTTGGATGACAAAAATAATGTTTATTTTTTCAGAGAGCTAACGGGCCTACCCACTTCCTAGAGGGGATCCTCTACTAATGTATAGTCGAAAAACGGGTAAAGAAGAGGATTTTTAGGCCTTAGTAATGTTGTGCCCCGCCTAGTAACTCAAAATTCAGTAAAATTACATCGCATGGCAACACAAGCCAGTATAAAATAATTCGCAAATGCATCAATTTTTTCATCGATAGCCGCGCGTGGGTTCGTCGACTCCGAGCGAGCTCATCCCGAAAAGCTGACGGTGCATCACGCCACCGATTGCTCGAGAACGTTCGAGAACCAATTAAATTATAGTAGGGGTAAAATTTATACCAATTGGAGGAAATTATGCAAAGCATTAAAAGTAGCGACTCTGCCCAAATCAGGCAGTCTGCGACAATCTACGAAACATTATAGAACGATTGGTCTCAAGGCATTCCACTTTGACTTTGTAAAACTTTAATATTCACTTTTCTCAATAAAACTACGTTAACTTGTTTTTAAATATCGAGTTGGAGTTTCGGCTCATTCTTTGGCAAATAATCCCAAAATACCCGTCCTCGATAACTCGTCCCCACGTGATGGTCTTCTCAAGCACAACAGTAACTAGAAAGTCATCATAAAAAAAAACTCCCAGTGGCATTATTTTAATCTAAAGAGCACATTTTTGGAGAATTTTCGAAAAAAACGTTAGGTTTTCTTTGGAATCTGCATTCAAATGAAGTGAATCTAAGCTCCGTCTCATTGAATTTTTTATCTTAGTGCTGAAAAATCTAGTTAGTTATTATCCATGTAGCACAAATGCTGAAGCGATTTATTTTTTATTTTAAGTATACCTCTGAAGGAACCTTGACGACCACATACCTTGACGACGAAATTGCCTTTGGCGTTGCCTTCGAGAACTGTAGCGGAATATTGATTCTGCGTGAAAATCGGTGGATTATCATTGACATCGGAAACCCGGACAACGAGTTTAGCATAAGCTTCGAGGCGTTCTGGGCCGGATGTTCTAGCAACAAGGGTTAAGACATTACGCGAATTTTCACGCAGTTCTTCCCTTGACCGTTGTCCATCGAAGGATATTTCCCAGGAGTTGATAGTTGTTCGAATATCCGTGACAATTTCATCATGAATATGTAAATTCATTAATAATTCAGCATCGAGTCTTTCAGCAACGTTGATACGGACAAGTCCAGTGTTCTCGTCGATGGCATAAGTAGAATCATCGTTACCCGATCCAATTGAGTAAGAAATACGATCGCGACGTCCATCTGATCGGAGTGCAGTAACTCGTACGATTTCTGTACCGATCGCCGAATTTTCTTGAACGACGACACGATAGGTATCATTTTGAAATCTCAAAATCGTTGTCGATTCATCAACATCACCAATCCTGACTTCAACCAATCCTTTGCGAATTTTCGGTGGATTTCCTTTGTCCCGTGCAATTATATCAAGATGATAAATCTTGCCATAATCTTGTGCCAAGGACGAAGTCGCCGTTATCACTCCCGTAGTCGGATGTATACGAAATTTGGGCTTTTCCTCCTCTCGTAGAAATGTGTAAATGATTTCGCCATTTAAACCAGTATCGGCATCCATTGCTTTAACTTGAATTATATTTTGTCCCGGCTGAATATCCGTTGGGACAACTGATTTGAAGGGATATTCTTCGAATATTGGGGCATTGTCGTTCACATCACCGACGTTTATTTCTACAGAGATATACGTCCTTTTAGCATCGTAACTGCTCCCATCAGCCGCCAGCACCAAAAAGCTATAAGTACTTTGACGCTCTCGATCCAATGGTCTGTCAAAAAATGAATACTGAATGTGAGAAAAAGTTTCGTTTTTTTAAGAAAATAATTTATTAACCGATTCAGTAGTCGTGGAAAAAGATTATATTGCCTATACTAGACACAAGTTTGTTTCGTTTTTTATTTGAAAGAAGAAAATAAAACAATTAAGAGATCCAGTAGTCCTTAAAAAAATTAATTTCTTTTTAACGAAAAATCGATATTTTTTTTAGTGATGAAAAAAGTTATTTAGTGATTCAATATCCGGAAACAATAAATGCCTTGTTTTAGACACAACTTTCGCTTTTTCTTTGAATTCAAAAGCAAAAATATATATTAATAACAGAACGGTCTTGTTATACTTCGAAGAAAATTTCGAGTTGTTTTGCATAGTATGTAATACTGTAAAAAAGTTGAGACAAGCACATTTTCTTCCCCCACAAATAGTTGTTCCGGTAAAGAATCCCCTTTTCGATACAAAACCTCCACGAAAAGTTATAAAAGAGATTTCCTCCCAAGAAAACCAACGTTGCAAAAATTCTCTGATTCACATCAAATCTCTCAAAAAAATATAGGAGAACCCCACAAAAATTTTCTCAATAAATAAGAAACTCACAAAAAGATATAAGAGCCTCACAAAAATTTACCAATGAAATCATAATCTCACAAAAGATGCCAATTCAAACCTGTCCAAAATGTTACATCCCCGTGAACTTATCGGAATTAGGGAGGATGCAACACGGTATTGACTTCTCTTTTGGGTCAAGACAACCACAAAAAATAGCATATATGCTGAAAAAAAGTTGAGACAAGTACATTTACTCCCCCCAAATAGTTGTTCCGGTAAAAAATCTCCTTTTGAATACGAACCCCAAGAAAAAGTTATAAAAGCGATTTCCTCCCAAAAAAACCAACCTTGCAAAAATTCTCTCATATACATCAAATCTCTCAAAAAATTATAGGAGAACCCCACAAAAATGTTCCCAATAAATTAGAAACTCACAAAAAGTCATAAGAGAGCCTCACAAAAATGTACCAATCAAATCACAATCTCACAAAAGATGCCAATTCAAATCCGACCAAAATTTAAGTCTAAACTTTGCAAAAATAAATTAAAACTATAAATCATTAATAGTAAAATACATTAAAGCCTATTAATCTCTAATAAAAAATCTTCCAATTAATTAAAAATATGGATGCCCTACAGTACAGTTGTTCTACACAAAAAGAACAAAAATAAAAAATAAGAATGAAAAAAAATCGGATACAAAAAAAATTTCAAAAGGAAAAAATTAGATTGAAAAAAAAATTTCGGCCGAAGTATCTGGCAAGTTTGTAACTATGAGTGAATTAAGCAAATTGAATTAAATTAAGCACATTGTATAAATTAATAAAAAAAACTCGCCAAGCAAAAGAATTAATGTTTTTTTCGGTATCGCAACAAAATATGGAAACATTTTACCAAAAAGTGATTCAAGAATTGGATCCTGACTAAAAATTTTGAAAATTGCTCAAGCGATTTTTTAATGAATTCGGCTAAAAATGGATACATGATCGAATTTCGAGCTGCTGTATCGCGACTAGATTCGGACTAAAAATGCAATGTGAAATATTGATCTAAGAAGTGTTCAAATGAATTCAATCTTGATAATTAACCGTAAATACTTATAAAATTATTCGATTACTTAAAACATATAATAGTTCTGAGAAGATACGACGCATAAAAGAACAATGGACAAGAAAAAACTTGAATTTTTTTTAATTAAAAAAAAAAAATAAAAAAATATTAAATCGAAACATCTGTGCCAACAGATCAACGGATCGGAAAATATTTCATAAAATATGATACCGAAGAAATACTCCAATAGCGTCAGAATGCACCGAAAGTTTTTAAATAAAAGTAATCATAACGAAACAAGATTTTGAAACAAAAAAATATGCGTACAAAATTTCGAGAGTTAAAGTTTGATTGGAAAAAATAATTTTGGCCAAAGTACTATGCGAGTTTTCCTTTTATAATATTTATTGATTACGAATTATATCTCATGAGCAATGGATAAAAAAAAAATTGGTGAGGTACTTATGAAATTTTGTTTTTTCTAATCAAATATCTTTTCGCTCCAAATGATTTCGCATCACTTGATTCCGTTTTGGGTTGCAAGTGCAAATAGTATTTTCACGTATTTAATGTCTCTACCACTCTAGGGTGGTTGAAAACCATATATAATTCAAACGTAGGGTGGTATCATACACCATTCTCTCAGTTATATAAAAAAGGAAGAGAGTAGTTTCCAAATGAACCTTATTATTGTATGCAAGAGACATTTTATGGTAAAAGAGAAGAGGCACCGTTTTCGATTCCGTTCTAGAGTTTACGTTCGGAAAAATGGATTATTGGGGCTAGGGTTAATAAAAAAAAAATATTTATTTAGACACTATGCAAAAGTTTATTTATTGAATTACACTTTATTTTTGCACTATCATTCTTCTATCTACAATAAAAGTTACTTTAACCAAAAGTTGAAACTGACCGCGATCTTTATAACCTCACGACAAAGATATTAAATATTCACCGAATATGAGTTTATCATACACCATTCTCTTAGTTATCAAAAAAAATGAAGAAATGGTTTCTAAATAAACCTTATTATTGCATTCGAGGAACATTTTATGGTAAAGGGAAAAGGGATCGTTTTCGACTCTGTTGTAGAGTTTACGTTCGGAAAAAATATTGTAGGGGCTTGGTTTAATAAATTCACATCCGCGATCTTTATAACCTTATTTTTTTAACCTCACAACTGTAACTATTAATATAGAATTTCACATCCGCGATTTTTATAATCTTTTTCAACTCACAGCTGTCTCTGTTATTACATGAAGAAAAGTCAATCGGCTGTCACATCGACGAACACAGTCTCACATATCACCAGATTTCTAGTTATAACTAGTGACACTAGACAGCGACCGCAAAACGTCAAAAAATGTGTACGAAAAATGCACCATTTTTTTGATGCTACGGAAGAATGAAATATTAATATTTCGCATGTGCGTTAGGCTACAGAGTTCTAAATAGTTACGATCGAAAGAAAAAAATAAATATAAAATACGTGATCCCGCAACATTTTTCAAAATGCTGGAATTCATTAAATATCGCCGAAACAATTTTCGAAAACTGTTCGAAACCACTCTGCTTGCTGTAAAGACTCTAGCAGCGACTCATCTTCAACATCAAGAGACTCGGTAGAGTCTCGGGACAAGTACATTGACAGCTCTGTCGTCTGCTGGCCCGAGGCTCGCCGAGTCTATATTATCTCGAAACAAGACGATTCGAGGTGGTGGGGGTAAACATTTTATGACGTTTTCGCTAATTGTAGAGCCTAGGAGTCATTTGGCGGCTTGAAAAGCGAACTTTTGACTAATTGAGCGATGCTCTTTCGATTGAGCCTAAAATCAGCACGATTGGTTGCGTAATTGCTGAGAAAAAACTTTGCACAGGCTTAGGATTATGCTCGATTCTACTACATTCAAGAATTTGCCATATCTGTTGTGACGTGGCGATTTTGTTCACGTCACTAAAAGTTGAATATTGGTACGGCACGGGAGGAAACGTCAGGATTTAAGGACGAATTCCTCTCGAGAACATGTTAAGGAGACAAATGCGAGCGTATTTCCGTATTTTAATTTATTTTTGTTTCATTTTTATTTTGTACGAGCGAACGGCGGTTTATGGCGAGAATCACAGAGAGAGAAGGAAGCCAAAATATAGTCGCTGGCAAATATTATCGTTATAAGGGAAGGCATAGGTCGTCAAGGTCAGCCGGAGTCTTCATCGACGGAACGCTCGAATTGTATCGAGAGTGGTCGCTAGCTCGAAGCCCTCACCCGGAGCTGTCTAATCTCGAGAGGTGCGTCCTACAGCATCGGGAGTCTTCGGAAAATCTCGGTTATCAAGGGTCATCGCCCGTCATCGAAACGTTCTGCCGAAACTCGAATTTGCGAGAATGTTCGAGAAGAATCTAGACTCCGCGAGTAGGCGAAGGGTGGGGGGCTAGGACCCAAAAGTATAAAAACGCGTTACCGTAATTTATCAGGGACTTTTCGTATCGATCTCAACGGAACCTGACGTTTTCTACCGAGCCGTCGTCAACCCTTAACAAGAATCCGACGTAACCGGAATTATCGAGAGAAAATATTATCCGTGGTCTTTTTCCGGATTTTCTTCTTCTGAAACCGTAGCGGTGAGCCGTCGTTTCGCTTTCATTATTGTTTTGTTGAATTTTGTAATGTTGTAAAAGCGCTTTAAAAATTGTCGTGATCGTGTGACGATCTATTGAGTTTATCGAATTAAAAAGCGATATTGTTTCGGGGTACGTTCGCTTTTGAGTAGGATTTTTATTTAACGTTTGATCACGGTATAATATCGACTGTGTTTTCCGTTGTATTAATTATAAAATTGCCGAGAGGAATTCGACCTTGATTTTAGTCGACGAGAGTCCTTAGATTAAGAATTATTGTTTAAATATCGAGACGGTTAACTAACGACGAAGACTTGTAATACGGTATAGTCTATAATTTATTATTGTAATTTGATTAAAAACAACTTTGTTAATTACGCAAATCTCGAGACAGACGAGATATTATATATCATATTTTTTTCGGAACGTTAATTTTTCAATATTAATTATGATTATTTTATTTAATAAATAACTTTTGTTATTCCGAAATTGTTTCTTTTGTTTTATAATTTATTTTGTTTTGTTTAACTCCGCCCCTCTGCCAAATCGTTAAATAATACGGCTACGGCCGGGTAACCACCTTTATTTATTCTCGATAACTCACAATAAAATTTGTTTAAGAATTTTCTTAAGCTGGCGTCCAAGAGGTATCGAGAGTAAATATATTTTGTGCGACTCTTGGAAAAAGTCGTTACACTGTATATGCGCTCAGACGATACAATCAAAGGCGCTTTGATGCCCATCAAAACCCATTTCTATAAAAGCCGGTCTCCGGCGACGGAAGCAACGAGTTGCGATTGGTCACGACGACTCGTCTTTCCTCTGTACGGAGCTGACGGAAAGTTTGAACGTTGTTTTGATATAACGAAGTGCGGGACGTGTGAGCAATTATATCGATAAATTTATTTTAAAAAATCATTTCGTGGTTCAGTGTGGTGATATTCGATCGATCGTCCATATGACAGCTGACCAATATCTTTTTTAAAACAGAGTCGTGAGGTTATAAAGATCGCGGTCAATTTCAACTTTTGGTTAGAGTGGTGTTTATAGATAGATGAGTAAAGAGTGACTTTTACATGGATAGAAGAGTGATGGTGGGAAAATAAAGTGTAATAATGAACCATTGAACAGTGCCTAAATAAATATTTTTTTAATTAAACCTAGACCCTACAATTTTTTTCCAAACGTAAACTCTGCTACAACGGAATCGAAAACGATCCCTTTTCTCTTTTACCATCAAAATGTTCCTCGAATGCAATAACAAGGTTTATTTAGAAACCATTCTCTTCGTTTTCTCTGTTAACCAAGAGAATGGTGTATGATAAACTCGTATTCAGTGAATATTTAATATCTTTGTCGTGAGGTTATGAAGATCGCGGCCAGTTTCAACTTTTGCTTAAAGTGACTTTTATTATAGATAGAAGAGTGATAGTGCAAAAATAAAGTGTGATTCAATAAATAAACTTTTGGACAGTGTCTAAATAAATATATTTTTTTATTAATCCTAGACCCAACAATCCATTTTTCTGAACGTAAACTCTAGAACGGTGTCGAAAACGGTGTCTGTTTACTTTTACCATAAAATATCCCTCGGATGCAAAAATAAGGATTATTTACAAACCATTCTCTTTGTTTTTTTTTTTTTATAACTAACAAGGAAAGGTACTTTGGTGTCCCCCTCCGATTTTGATAATTTTTATATATGTTATAGTCCATCGAAAATTAAGAGACACGTAATTTTTTTTATCGGCTTAAAGTTATTTTTAAGGGGTGAAATCGACTCCCAAAGTTGAGCATGTTTTGCATCTGGTAGAGTGTTTCATATAGAAGCACTTAACCGATCGTAACGAAACCAATTGCAAAACGTTTTTCACGTCAAATAACCTGTATATAATGTTCAACTTCTTATGCACCCCTATTACATGGGGATGATTCACCCCCGAATATCCAGAATTCTTTTGTATAAAAAAAACTTGCAATCCGATTTCAATAAAACAAACGCCATTTTGCAGAGCAAAAAAAATAAAATTGACGTATTTTTGGGTTTTTCTCAGATTAAAAAAATTAAGGGGGTAAAACACCCTTAAAATGTCAAATTTCATTTTGAGCACTGTCCCCTTCCGATTTCAATATTTTTTTTATAAAATGTAGCTTATCGAAAAATAAGACCACCTATTATTTTTATTGGCTCAAAATTATTTTTAAGGCGTGAAATCAACCCCCAAAGTTGGGCATGTTTTGCATCTGGTAGAGTGTTTCATATAGAAGCACTCAACCGATCGTAACGAAACCAATTGCAAAACGTTTTTCACGTCAAATAACCTGTATATAATGTTCAACTTCTTATGCACCCTTACTTACTGCAGGGGGCTGAACCACCCCCTGACATTCATAATTTTTTGTATAAAAGAAAAATTGTCATTCGATTTCAATGGAAAAACCAACATTTTGAAAAGCAAAAAAAAATTATAGTGAATGTGTCTAGATTTTTCGAATAAAAAAAATTAAGGGGGTAAAACACCCCTAAAATCTCAAATGTCATTTTGCGCACTTAAATGATAAAATTCAATTCAATTGGTCTCAATATCATTGCGTATCGACTTATATGCTAAATAATATTTATTTCGCATGTACATCCGCTGCCCTTCTGACATGCTTCACGTTTATAAAGAAGTGTTGGTATCCGTTCTATTTATATAAGTTTCTATTTTGAACGATTTACGAAAATAAAAAAAAAACTCAAATATCAAAAGAGTCGCATCAGCAATTCACCGCCCAGAATGTAAACAAAGCTGGCTCATGCCTTGCCATATTCTTATTCATATCAAGAACCGCTATAGTGGCTCGACCCCAAGTATTCTTGAAAAAGCCAGTTCGCTCAGGCTAATGTTTGAGGTATATCCGAAAACCAAATAAAAATGCTGTTTTCGTGGTGATGTCAGATCAAACCGCCCACTCAAGATGAAAAAGGTAAAACTGACTTTATATTATTCCAGAAGTTAAGTTGCTGTTCGACTGTTGATCAGTCATTATCGTGTCCGCTATCGTGAATACCGTATTGTTATTAACATGTCCATCAATCCAATGAACGTAATAAGACTGTTGTTTCTTACATTCGAGGTAATGAACATTCCTGACAGTCCTGTTAACAATAATGAAGTGGAATTGAAAGAGAGTTTCGCGGAAATTCTGAAGGCCTCTATGGCAGAGTTCAATCAGTTAGAAATCGTCGAAGATACGACATTAGATTTTCAAGAACCGTTTAGAGATGTCATAGTAGAACCTGTCGAAGATAATGACATCGAATGGGGTCTTGGAGAATCTCCATTAAGCCCTGAAACGTGTACTGACGATGAAGAAGATTTGAGCTACGACTACAAACAAAGAGCTGTTGAGTACTGGAGAAGTGCAAAAACGAAACAAAATAGGAAAATAGAAACAGTCCAAAACCGATTTAAACTCGTTAAATCTGTGCGCCAATTAAGGCGCTGGGCTCAACAAATTAATAAAGGCGGAACTTACAAGGAAAAATTGTCGCGCATTTCTGAATATACAATCGATAATTTAAAAAGCGCCATAGAAGCAGGTCTCATTGTACACGATATCGATCTTCGGAGATGGGCATTACAAGCCCAAAAATTGATTGGGCATGAGAATTTGCGTTTCAGGGCTTCGCCAACATGGATAAAAAAGTTTAAAAAAGTTCATCGAATAACAAGTAGAAAAATAAATAAATTCGTGACAAGAAAGACTCTCGAATCAAAGGACATATTACAAAACGATGCTAATAAATTTGTCTCCGCAGTTCAATTGAAAATTGAGGAATATGGCTTGGAAAATATTTATAATTCTGATCAAAGTGGTTTCCAATTAGAAGTCCATTCAGGGCGAACGTTAACAGAAGAAGGTACAAAACAAGTAGAATGCCTTGTACAATCCGTTTCAGCGACAACCCATAGCTACACCATCCAGCCGACAATATCAGCAGCAGGAAAATTGTTGTCACCTCTTCTGATAATTTTAAAAGAGCCATCCGGGCGGTTGGGGCCAATCGTAGAACGAACCATTTTTCGACCTCCCAATGTTTTTATAAGTGTTTCAAAATCTGGCAAGGCTACATCAGGTACGTTGGTATGTAATATTCAAATATAAAAAATAGATGTGCTATTAATTTTTACATATTGATTTATAGAACATTTCAAAGTATGGCTTCAAGAAGTGTTCTTCCCAAATGTCGGTGAGAAAAGTGTGCTTTTAATAGACTCATGGAGTGGACATTGCCCTAGTGTTGTCACGGAAGTTACACCACATAACAAAGAAATTGTTACAATGATCATACCGAAAGGAACAACAGGGAATATCCAGCCACTTGATGTCTTCGGATTTAGAATTTGGAAAAATTATGTCAGACATTTTTCAGACAGTGTCATGTTACTTGATTATGATTTAAGTCTACATTTACGAAATAATATAATCAAGCTGCAATCTCTAGTACATAATCAATTATCATCTCCGAGGTACGAAAATTTATTTCGATATGCCTGGTTCAAAAGTGGGTACATAGAAGAACGACCTGAGCATTTCGAAAATCCCGTTGAATTCGCTTTTGGTATGTCATCTCAAACACAATGTGAAATTGAAGGCTGCACAAATGTGGCTGTAGTAAGATGTTCATGGTGTAAAAAGTCACTTTGTTTCAAACATTTCTTCGAAGAACATCATTACTGTTCAAAATATAATCATTAAGTTCAGGAATGATAATTGAAACGAAAATTTGAATTGGAATCTATTTTTACTACATGAAAGATTTTAGCGCCTATGTATAACCTATATATATATATTTGTGTACAGACCATGTGTATACAAAAATAAAAAATCGTGAAGCTCACGACCACCGAAGATGTAGGAGTACTCAATTTTTCATATAATTAAAAAGCCGATGTACATGCGAAATAAATATTATTTAGCATATAAGTCGATACGCAATGATAATGAGACCAATTGAATTGAATTTTATCATTTAAGTGCGCAAAATGACATTTGAGATTTTAGGGGTGTTTTACCCCCTTAATTTTTTTTATTCGAAAAATCTAGACACATTCACTATAATTTTTTTTTGCTTTTCAAAATGTTGGTTTTTCCATTGAAATCGAATGACAATTTTTCTTTTATACAAAAAATTATGAATGTCAGGGGGTGGTTCAGCCCCCTGCAGTAAGTAAGGGTGCATAAGAAGTTGAACATTATATACAGGTTATTTGACGTGAAAAACGTTTTGCAATTGGTTTCGTTACGATCGGTTGAGTGCTTCTATATGAAACACTCTACCAGATGCAAAACATGCCCAACTTTGGGGGTTGATTTCACGCCTTAAAAATAATTTTGAGCCAATAAAAATAATAGGTGGTCTTATTTTTCGATAAGCTACATTTTATAAAAAAAATATTGAAATCGGAAGGGGACAGTGCTCAAAATGAAATTTGACATTTTAAGGGTGTTTTACCCCCTTAATTTTTTTAATCTGAGAAAAACCCAAAAATACGTCAATTTTATTTTTTTTGCTCTGCAAAATGGCGTTTGTTTTATTGAAATCGGATTGCAAGTTTTTTTTATACAAAAGAATTCTGGATATTCGGGGGTGAATCATCCCCATGTAATAGGGGTGCATAAGAAGTTGAACATTATATACAGGTTATTTGACGTGAAAAACGTTTTGCAATTGGTTTCGTTACGATCGGTTAAGTGCTTCTATATGAAACACTCTACCAGATGCAAAACATGCTCAACTTTGGGGGTCGATTTCACCCCTTAAAAATAACTTTAAGCCGATAAAAAAAATTACGTGTCTCTTAATTTTCGATGGACTATAACATATATAAAAATTATCAAAATCGGAGGGGGACACCAAAGTACCTTTCCTTGTTAGTACATTAATAGAACGACGAATTATCATTACAAATTATGCATCGAATCCGTACGAAGGAGAACATCTCTGAAAAGAAGCAACTCGTAGAGGAATTGCATGCTCCGGCGAGAAAAAATTTCCCGCGAAGACGTGTCATCGTACGTGGGTATGATGACTTGTGACAAGCTGACGTAGTCGAAATGCGTCCTTACGCACGATTCAATAAGGGATATAATTACATTCTCACTGTTATCGATGTATTGAGCAAGTATGCTTGGGCCGTACCACTAAAGAGTAAAAAAGGGGATGAAATGTGTGCAATGATCGCAAAAATAATTCGGGACTATAATCGATGTCCCAAAAATTTGCAAACTGACCAGGGAAGGGAATTCTACAACGCAAATGTGCAACATCTAATGAAGTAACACAGCATCAACCATTATTCAACCTATTCTATAATAAAAGAATCTGTAGTAGAACGCTTTAACCGTACTCTGAAAAATAACATGTGGAAAATGTTTACGTTGAATGGAAACGATATGCTGTTTGAGCTTGTTGATAACTACAATGGACGAAAGCATCGAACTATTGGTATGAGACCCATTGACGTTACTCCAAGAATCGCTAATAAACTTTTAAAAACGGTTTATAGCAATGTGAAGATTGCAGCTCCATCACGATTTAACGTAGGCGAGTCTGTACGTGTGAGTAAATTTAAAACCATTTTCGAAAAAGGCTACACACCAAATTGGACCACCGAGGTGTTTAGAATCGTTAAAGTGCAGAATACCAATCCGGTGACTTACATACTCCAAGATTCATGTGGGAATCCAATCGCAGGAGGATTTTATGAATTCGAGCTCCAACGTGTTACAAATCCTGATGTATACCTTGTGGAAAAGTTGATACGCAGGAAGGGTGATATGGTTTTCGTGAAATGGTTGGGAATGAATAAATCACATAACTCATGGATACATAAAAATAATATATTGTAAACACATGTAGCCATCGCAGTAAAATCTATTTGTTTTTTACAATAAATATACGTTGTTGTATACAAAAAATACATCGCTTGTTTGATTCAAACCCGATTTCCTCATTACAATATACATGAAATTTTGAAATTTATCAATTTAGCTATATTTACAAAATACAATTTAATATTTACAATGAGATTTTGTAATGACCCCATGGTAAAGTATTTGTCGTGTCGGGTACGATATATCGCTTGTCATCATATGGACTCAGAGCAACTTTGGTCTCGCTAATTGTATATACTTCATGCAGCTTCGATCTTATACACGATTGTTGACGAGTCATTTCAATTTCTTCCTTCAAGCAATGAGTATAATCATCAAACGTTATTGTTTTTGCGACAACATTACTCTTGACACCCTTCACCTTTTTTGTATCTGTTTTACCTTCAACTCGTAGTGCATACATTTTTGCTCGAAGTCCCACAAATTCTGTCATTATTGCACCGTTATTTTCATCCTTCATGAGACCGGGTATTTTTTTATTAACAAGCGGTATACTATACATATTATCCGTCGGGTAGTCGCTAGTATCAAAATGCATGATGTTACTCTTCATGTCCATGTATATATCATCACACTCAATGTGATATATAAGACTATCTGTATCGGTGTACATAACTTTACATTTCTCTCTATACAAAGGTACCATTAACTCATGATGAAACTCATACAAACACGTTTTCGATATGTCAAGTATAGACATACCAACATAGATTGGTTTGTTGAATTTCACCTCGAGATTGCGCAATTCTACCGCAATAAGATTTTCTGAAAAGACACTTCGACTATGAAAATTTGGTTTCGCAATCATTGCCTCTGCACCATATCGCCCATCCCATTTTGTCAAAAGTTTTACATCTACTCGATTACGAACATTTTCCATCGTTTTGACAAACACTGCGTTATTCATTAATTTGTATAGGGTTTTTTCAAAATCTGTTTTCGCAAGCGTTCGAAATTGAGTATTCAATTCGATGTATGTACGCAGCCATGAAGACTGTGAATTGTAATATTCTATGTATTTTGGTAACTCGAAGACCGTGACGCATACATTGCTGCAAATTGCGGTAATGTAGCACGTAACGTTTCTTGTCATATAATGTTGCGAGTAGCTTCTTTTGTGGCTTTCCAGGTGGTTTGTCGCCAGCTGGGCAAAACGGTAAGTCAGCATGCGAATCGTGTAGACGTTGCGGATATTCAAGATCGACTTCAAGTATATAGCCTTTCGGCGAATCTAACGAGACGGATGTTACATCAAAATTGGATACATCGTCGACCCATTCGAAATCTGCGTAGGGTAAAGGTTGACACATTGCCCATTCACATCATTCACATCAAAATACGTTAAGTAAGATGAAGGTTTCGATGGGTCATATGATTGCATGTACTTGTTGTTAGCGTGTGCATACCTGTTTGAGCATTGACTAAGACCCCTGCGAATACCTCGCTCAACGAATAAAACCATATCAATATCCGTAAGCAATTCGAACGTAATTTTTGTATGCTTCAACATAGCATCCCAGGTGTATCCCGGGAGCGTATAGTAATATGCCGGATCGAGGCCATAACTCTCAATACAGGTATCACGAAAATTTTCAAAAATGTCTGCTAACAACAAGACATCTGTTTTTGAATATAAATCGCTATATTCGCCTAATGTTTCAATGGAAAACCGCTCCCACACATTTTCAGCGTGTGCGTACTCTCTCTCGCTAACTGTATCGTTGGTCAAAGAACTGTAGAACAATTCTCGCGGTGGTAAGCTTTTATCTTCCAATCTGATAGCATTGTCAATGTACTCATAGGGAAATACCCCTTTTCGCGTCAATAATTGAAAATTATCCAATGATATACCAGAAAATTGAGATTTTAAAATTTTTAGTTTATCCGTTCTTAGAAATGATGCTAATTTATCAAGATCTGTATTTAAAAATTTGTAGGAATCGATGAATCGCAATTTAATTTGATTTTTTGAATCTTCTGAGATCTGAACGGTTTTTGTAAATGAAATGTATTTTTCTTTTGTTATTGGAAGCACGTCAGTTTTCGCTTCGAATGCAGTGGCGACTTCCTTGATAATAAAATGCGCATCGTAACCAGATAAATTATGGAAAACTACGGGAATGAAAAAAGATTCTTTATAATTTAGATTGCAATTGCTATGGGCGGGGCCTCTGTATCGTCCCGTTAGATGGCAATGGTCTCGAACGCGTATATCGTTTTCTGCAAATGGTTCCTCACACATATGACAATTAGTATCATTTATAAATTTGAGCTCTTCATCTGGTGTTAAAATTGCCATGGAAACATTGCCAGATAAAATTTCTTTTACACTCATTGCCAGATTTTTAAGATTTTCAACAAACCATGATACACAATCAGTATTGCGACGTGTATGGTATGTGGATAAGGATGGATCATACGAGCAATGTACATAATATGCGATACTGAATACCTCATGGTGTTGATACATTTTTGTCCCCATGTTTTTGTTGTCAGTTTTCGCCAAAACGCACTCAAGGTCGGCATACACCACAAATGGTAGACGCTCTTTATGATTAAAGTTTTTAAACGTCAAGAACTTGTTAGTATCGTTTGGAAGTCGGATGGCGCAGGTATTGATGTTTCCACAATCCACAGTATGTAGCAGTAATTTCTGCTCTGAATGAAAGTATTGTAAACATCTGTAACAAATAAAACAAATTCTTGAAATGTATGTTGTAGTGTATTAAAATTATATATATTTTTACGCGGAATTTACATACCGGTCGCAGATATATTTTTTCGCTTTGTGTTTATTCAACTGTGAGCTGACGAGACGGGATAGGTTTTAAATCCATGCGAAATGTCCGACGTTGTTGTCCAGCGGATCTTGAGAGTACAGTAAATTTATGTGTTTATCCTTCTTGCACTCACTAACGCGTATCGGGAGAATAGTATCTTTCTCGAAAATATATACATTAATTGATAATTCGTTCTGAACTTCAAATTTTTTAATTTCATTCAGTGCCACAGGAAATTCAATGTCTTGGAGATTCAGTACCGTTGTGTAGTGGGGGTATGAAGTTGTTCTGTCAGTGTGCGTCTCAGCTGGACATAAAGCAGCGACAACTGCCCACGCAAAACAAGCATTATCTCTTAATTTAATATTAATTACTGCTCGCGTCATCATTATTTTCCGTGGTAATGTAAAATGACATCCAGCGCGCATAGGGTTGTATTTATTTATATTTACTGTCAAATTCAATATTCGTGATAAAGCCCATCCACTGTCACGTTCTTGGAATTCTTCAAGCATTGCTAAAGTGGATCCGATAACGCGTTGCTCGTACCACTCATGTAAATTAGACGTGAGAAAAAGATCAAAATTACTTGTATTAATACTTTCATTCGCCTGCTTACTACCTGTCACAAACTCGCCATTGAATACTGTATTAACTTTTATACTGTTGTGTTTTTCAATAGCGTCTTTTATATGTGAAAGCACAATATCAAAAGCATTTTCGAGAAATTCCCGAGGTTCGATGTGATTGTAATTTATCACTGCACCTGTCAATATACGACTCTGGAAGGCTGTATCGATTTCTCGCCAAATGAATCCAGTCTCACGATTTTCACATCCTGCACCCACACGAAAAAAACGACATCGTGTTGAATTTCTCAAACCTTCCAGTCGTATAATTTGAGCTATTAACGATTGTTGATTTCCAATCGATAAACGCGGACGTTTGATTCGACTTTGTTCTTCCAAGGACTCGATAAACTCATCACATCGTTGCTCCCATACGACATACTCTTCCACCGAAGTTATTTGTCCGGCTTTTTCATACAAGTCATGTTCGACGTTACTGTCCGTCATTTTTTTTCTTTTAACTACCAGCAACGCTCCTTGAAACCGTGAAAAGTATACTGGGAGAGAGCATCTCTCAAAGAATGATTTATATTCCATCTTTACTTCTATGACTAATTCTTCAATCTCTGTGTAAATATGCATGTGTGTGTGTGTGTGTGTGTGTGTGTGTGCGCGCGCGCGCGTGCGCACGTGCGTGCGTGTCTGTGTCTGCGTCCGCGTCCGCGTCCGCGTCCGCGTCCGCGTCCGCGCCCGCGTCCGCACCCGCGTCCGTGTCCGCGCCCGTGTTCGTGCCCGTGCCCATGTCCGTGTCCGTGTCCGTGTCCGTGCCCGTGCCCGTGTCCGTGTCCGTGTCCGTGTCCGTGCCCGTGCCCGTGCCCGTGCCCGTGCCCGTGCCCGTGTCCGTGTCCGTGTCCGTGTCCGTGTCCGTGTCCGTGTCCGTGTGCGTGTGCGTGTGCGTGTGCATATGCGTGTGCGTGTGCGTGTGTGTGTGCGTGTGCGTGTGCGGGTGTGTGTGTGTGTATGTGTGCGCGCGCGCGCGTGTGTGTGCGTGGGTGTGTGTGTGTGTGTGTGTGTGTGTGTGTGTGTGTGTGTGTGTGTGTGCGCGCGCGCGCGCGCGTGTGTGTGTGTGTGTGTGTGTGTGCGCGCGCGTATGTGCACATATTATAATAAAATCATCTTAATTTTTGTGTTATTGCAATTTTATACCAGAGACACCGGTGATTGCTCCGTTTTATAAACATAGTATCACCTTACATGTCACGTTCTGCAGCTATGAGCTCCGCGAACGATGTTCGTAATATTTCGATAAAATAATCGTCTTATTATTTGCTTAAAAATATAAAATGTGGTCGCTTCAAAAACCCTATAAAAATCCTAGTTTATTTGAAATCTTGATAGATATGATAATCATATATATATATATTGGGAAATGCATGAACCAATAGGGTAACTAAGTATCTATATTGCTCTCTCTCTCTCTCGTATCTTCATGAGACTGTAAGCTAACTATATCGCTCTCTCGCTCTGTACATATGGCTCCTCTCTTTCTTTGCCATGCGTGGATTGAGAAGAAATATATGGTATCACAGATGCACCGTATGCACATGTATGCATGCGCGCGCGTGTGTATGTGAGTGCCAACCGCGGCCGGCTAACTCGCCACAGGTCTACAGATGCATTGTATGCACGCGTATGCATGTGCGCGCGTGTGTATGTGAGTGCCTACCGCGGCCGGCTAACTCGCCACAGGTCTACGCGCGTGACGTCATCCGTTTCGCGGTGACCAACTCCGCGGCGATGGGCGGGAGGGGGGGGGATCAGCTCGAGACAGCCACGATCCGCCCCTCCCCCCTCCACGGCTCCGATTTCCCCTCCTTTGGCGACATGGTGGGGGAAATTTCCCCTCTCGGCTTGGGTTAGAATCCCCACAGCTCTACTACTGTCAAGTACGTGGGATTTAATTATGTTTATAAAATCTCCAATTATGTTCATATGCCATTTCTCTAATTAATGCTTTATTACAATGAATTATTATCCTATGACTTGGAACTACAAGGGCTTTAAAAAAAAATACAGAATTGCATTAGCCTGCGTGAGCTTGAACGCTGCCATACTCTCATTTGTAATATTTGTAGTATAGTTTTATTGGCAATAGATTGATAAAAGTTTACTATCGTACGCAGAGCGGATACGCACAGAGTACTTGTCCAGCCCGAAAATTTTTCATAAAATTTGTCACAGAAGTCAACATTAATCTACCATACATTTTGGCATTAACTAGTAAAGTAAACGCAGCTAATTTGGGATCACAATATGCGGATTGTTTTGTATCCCAAATTATCCTCCTTTCCTTTAACCAATTGTTATCGATGAATTGATGCTCATGTGGAGCATATCTCACGTTATTACACGGCACGTTTATTCCGGTTTTGTAACATCCGGGGGAAAACTGAAGTTACAGAGCGTCTAAATGGTGCTGTACACCCGAAATAAGTAATCCGGTACCATTTACACGCACTTTTACACCGGTTTTTACTACAACAAGTTTTACAAAACGGAATAAGCCTGCCATGTAAGAGCGGTCATCAATTGATTGCATTCCAAGGCAAGTAAGATTCAAATCTGCGTCAGGAGATCCGAATGTTCGGAGTGGTTAAAAAATTTACGGTGAACAAAAAAGCATATTTTTCGCTGACTAATCGAAAAATTTTCGGGCCGGACAAGTACTCTGTGCGTATCCGCTCTGCGTACGATAGTAAACTTTTATCAATTTATTACCAATAAAACTATACTACAAATATTACAAATGAGAGTGTGGCAGCGTTCAAGCTCACGCAGGCTAATGCAGTTCTGTATTTTTTTTTTAAAGCCCTTGTAGTTCCAAGTCATACGATAATAATTCATTGTAATAAAGCAATAATTAGAGAAATGACATATGAACATAATTGGAGATTTTATAAACATAATTAAATCCCACATACTTGGCCATATATACTTTAGTAGATCTTTATTTATTTATCAACTTTTTGTGAACTCACAACATTTACGAGAATAAAATTATCACCTCTGTACAATTTGACTTAATTTGATAAGATAATGAGAGCGGTTACCCATAAAACTTTGTATGATGAGTTGTTTTTAGAAAGGATTTTTGTGCGGAGATCTTCGCATGAACGACTTAGACGGGTTTTTGTAAATTTTGATGGGGATCGGTATTTTGGCGCTGGGTGGTAGGGGGGATTAACTGGAACGACTATTTGGGGGGTATAAATGTACTTGTCTCAGCTTTTTTCACAGCATTTATGCTGTTTTTGGCTAGGTAAAGATCTACTAAAGCATATGTGACCAAGTACGTGGGATTTTATTATATTTACATAATCTCCAATTATGTTCATCAAGAGACTCGGTAGAGTCTCGGGACAAGTACATTGACAGCTCTGTAGTCTGCTGGCCCGAGGCTTGCCGATACTAAATTATCTCTGAATAAAACGATTCGCTGTGGTGGGGGTAAAATTGGCACGTGATTTCATTTAATTACGAAGCTCATGCGCCATGAGATGCCTTGAAAATTGAACTGGAAACTCATTAAGTAATTCTCATTCGATTGAGCCTAAAATCAGCATGATCGGTGGCGTAATTGCTGAGAAAAAACTTTGCACGTGCTGAAAATTACGCAAAAGTTACTAACCAATTCAATAATTTGACGTGTCTGTATATAACACCATCGAAGGCCTTTTGATCTATCTCGAGTTTCTGATTGGTTGGTTCTGACGACACCCATAACCAGTGAATTTCAGGCGTAAGTAAAGCCCGCTGCACACAACGCTACTTTTCGTGGTAGAAATTATGCGCGCGCTTTCCGAAAGTACAACAAGCATGCTTTCTACCACGAAAATAGCATCTTTCTACCATTGAAAAATTCATTATAAAAGTCTTCGGATGCTCATTTATTGATGCGATCAAAATTCTTGTCTGCAAATCGCCATGGAGACTCCAAAATTTCTGAATTTTGTTAGACCCAAAGTGCACTATGTTCTTTCACTTTTCTTCTTTAGGTGTATCATCATCAATTCCAAAAAATTGTTTCAGGAAGTCTTCAGGTTCCCTTTTTCTGATAGTATCAAAATTCGTATCATTGGAATGCAGAGGATGCCCGCAAATTTTGAAATTTCTGTGAAGCGGCATGTGTGCCAAGTATTTCCACTTTTCGGCTGTGACTGTGGCATATGGATTGGAAAATTTGTTACAAAAGTCTTTAGCTGCTCATTTCTGAATAGGATCGAAATTGCTGTCTTCGAGACCCATTGGACATATCGAAAATTTTTGAATTCTGTTGGGCTTGTAGAGCGCTGTGTTTTTTTGCTTCCCCTCTTTAATTCTGGTATAATCAATTAACAAAGTTATTTCAAAAAGTCTTCGGGTGCTCTTTTCCTGATAGTATCAAAATGTAGATAATTGGACTGCAGCGGATACCTGCAAATTTTGAAAATTTCGTGAAGCGACATGTGTGCTAAGTATTTCTACTTCTCATCTTTGATTGTGGTATTATGAATTTAAAAAATTGTTACAAAAAGTCATAGGATGCACATTTTTGGATGGGATAAAAATTTCTGACTTCAGAACGCAACGAATATATCCAAAATTTTTCAATTTTGTTGGACTAAATGGGCGTCATGTTTTTTCACTCTCCCGCATTAATTTTGGCAAAATAAAAATCAAAAAAATTTATTTCAGATAGTTTTTGGGTGCTCTTTTTCTGATAATATCAAAATATGTATCATTGGCATGCAGCGGATGCCTACAAACTTTGAAAATTTCGTGAAGCGACATGTGTGCTAAGTATTTTCCATGTTGGACTCCGATTTGGCATCAAACTGAAACATTTTTATTTAAAAAATTTCCTTCTATGGTCGCTGTAGTTCTGATGACATCGAAATTTGCGCGAAGCTAATGCAACTAATGTACAGTCTCTATATCAATAAGAGTCCGAAGCAAAAAAAGATTGCAAACGAAAAAAAATTAGATGAAAATGAATTTCGGCCGAAGTACTTGGCGAGTTTGTCACTATAACCGATACATTATGTAAATTAAGTGAAAAAACATTCGTCAAGTACTTCGGCCGAATATTTTGTTAATCTAATTTTTTTCTATGTTTTATAAAACGATTTGTAAGTCAAGAATGATGTATCATATTCTTCCATCATTTCATCTTTGAAAGAATAATAATTCTGAGGCTCCTGACAGTAAAGTTAAATATATTTATCTATTTATAGCTTAGACCGAAATTGTTAATTTCCTTGCTGCCTTTTCGCCCCTGAATGACTTATTCTAATACACAACTTGAAAGCTAATGATAAAGTATTTAATTCTTTGAATTTTTGCCTTGGGGAAAAAACAGGTACTTGAAGTCTCTTCTATAACACCTTCCTGCCAAACTATAATCGAACATAAATTAAAGTTTTTTTTTAACATTACAAAAGCACGGGATCTTATGCGAAACTTCCTGTTCCTGCTTGTTTTTCGTTATCTTAGCCACGGCGCAGGCAATATTGTTTCATTAGGTCATATAAGTAAATACTATTTGGCAACATTGGTCGCGCCATAGCCAAAACAAAAGTAGTTACTCGACTTAGGAGATTCCAGAAGCAGTGCACTAACTGCATGCCCTACGTTGCCGGTACGTCCATATTTATATCTTCTCAGTCACCAAAGAAATACTGGTCCTAGTACTGATATCATAAATTTTACTGCTGTACGTAACTTAGATGGTGACCTTTTTTCATTTTTTTCTAGATTATTGATACTTCTTACACACCAATTATAAGTTGGTATTTTTCTCAACTTGATAACGCTGATTTTTTAATGTTTTGATTCCTGTTTTGTTCTGTGGAAATAAATTCAAAGTAACATTTATTGTGAAGTCTGGTTTTTTGGCCGGATATTTCGTGGTCTATATAGTTGGTTTCTCTCCGGGATATGAATAAAATTAGTAAACATTAAAAAAAAAAATTAAGTGGGGTTTTGGATTTTTTTTGTATATCATAGGGAAACGAGGGACCACCATTGTACTTGTACAGGTTTCTTTTCCCCGGGAGGGGATTTTCGCTATTTGTTATAAGAAGCTGAGTTATAAGTTATTATATATGTATATATATATATATATATATATATATATATATATATAATATTATATATATTATTATATATTATATATATAATTTTATTATATATATAATATTATATATATAATATTATATTTTATTATTTTATTATTATTATTATTATTAATATATATTTAATATAATATATTAATATATAAAATTATTATTATTAATATATATAATATTAATAATATATATAAAAAAAAAAATATTATATATATAATATTATATATATAATAATATATATATATATATATATATATATATATATATATATATATATATATATATATATATATATATATATATATATATATATATATATATATATATATATATATATATATATATACAGGGTGTCCCATTTTAATCTTACACCTGACTTTTCTCGGTAAATGTTGCTCGGATCAAATATTGTGTGGAACAAAACTTTCAGGGGTTGAAGGGGGACGTAAGAAAAAAAATGGTTTGTGAATCCAAAACTCAAAATGGCGGCGTTAGAATGGCCGACATGTTTTTTTTTTAGGGAAACATAACTTTTTTTCATCACCAAAAAATTTTTCAGCGCAAAACGAAAAACTTTTGTTGGAAAATTTTTTTGATCAAGTTCATAATTTTTGAGTGAGAACATCATTTTCAACTGTTTTAGAGGTATTCAGGATGTACCACGAAGAGATCTTAAACGTACCAAATGCAAGTGCGTTTGCGTGTGCGTCTGCATATGCGTACATACGTGGAGGTGCATGTGTGTGTGTTTTTCATTTTCATTTGATTTTTCAACTTTTTTTAAAATGAGAGGCGAGCAATGCCTTTATGCCCATAGGTACAAACTCACAAGGATTAGGTCTCTGCGGTTCGTCACTACCGCAGTATTTTCGGACTCCAAACCCTCCTTGTGAGTGTACTCTGATCCCTTCCTAGAGATGTTCGAAGATCCCTCCATTCATGTTTAAACATGCCTGAACTCTTCTCTCGAAACCATCTACTGTGCGTAGGAGAACATCTCTCGGGATCGCACGGCAGGCAGCTCTTATCCGCTCCTTCATGTTCTCTCGTGTTGTTGGAGCTTGACGGTAGACAGCGTCTTTTAAGTAACCCCACAAAAAAAAATCAGGAGACGTGAGATCCGGTGACCTTGGAGGCCAATTTACAGGACCGTCTCGACCAATCCACCGTTGACCAAATGTTGTATCTAGATGATTTCGAACAACATGAGCCCAGTGAGCGGGTGCACCGTCTTGCTGAAACCACATCTGTTGACGTGTTTCCAAATCCAGATCTTCTAGCAAAAGAGGCAGTTCATTTTGTAGAAAATCAAGGTAACGGACAGAGTTTACATTTCCCTCGAAAAAATGGGGACCTATTAATTGCCCGTTCACAATACCACACCATACGTTCAAACTCCATTGATGCTGGTGATCGATCTGTCTCAACCAATGTGGATTCTGATCAGACCAATACCGAAAGTTCCATCGGTTTACTTGACCACGGTTGTTGAAAGTGGATTCATCACTGAACATAACGTACCGAAAAAAGTCCCTGGATCGCTCGATTTGTCTCAACGCCCACCGACAAAACGCCACCCTTCGCAACGGATCAGGATTAGGAGTGTCTTGGTGGAATTGTAGTCGGTACGGGTGGAGTTTCGCACCTCTTAATACTCGGTGCACTTTCGATTTGGGAAACCCCAGTCGTTTCGAGATCACTCTGGCACTCAAATGAGGATCAATTGCTATCATGGCTAGAATAGCCATGTTTCGGGCTTCATGCGATCCACCAAAATCATTGACGTTTGGGGAACGTCGACGGTGGCGGATCATCCGACCTGCTCTCGCTCGCTGCTCAAGGGTTCGGATTGTCTGCCGTGATGGGTGACGACGTTCAGGATATTTACGTCGATACAAATTTTCAGCTCGGAAGTAATTGCCCCGACATCTCCCTAAAATAAGAAGCATATCAACGATTTCGTTGGGACTGAAATCAGCCATTGTAGCTAATTTTCCTCTAATTTAAGAAATTTTAAAAATTTCGTGAATCAAGAATTTTTCTCCGATTTCAGAACTTTTACAAATTTTCGATTTCGTCTCTTGCTAATGGCTGAGGAGTCAGAAGATGAACGTTTCAATTGATTTTCCATCCATGGGCGGCGATCACAATGACTTCTAAAATAAAAAATTCTTCTCTGATTTACAATTCAAATGTAGGAAAACTACGCACGTCAGACTACGTCGCTACTACCAATGATGTTTTCTTCAATCTCTCACAAAATGAACTTACCTTTAAGCGTAAGCGAGGCTTACGTGAACTTAAGTTCACTTTGTGAGAAATTAAAGAAAACATCATTGGTAGTAGCGACGTAGTCTGACGTGCGTAGTTTTCCTACATTTGAATTGTAAATCAGAGAAGAATTTTTTATTTTAGAAGTCATTGTGATCGCCGCCCATGGATGGAAAATCAATTGAAACGTTCATCTTCTGACTCCTCAGCCATTAGCAAGAGACGAAATCGAAAATTTGTAAAAGTTCTGAAATCGGAGAAAAATTCTTGATTCACGAAATTTTTAAAATTTCTTAAATTAGAGGAAAATTAGCTACAATGGCTGATTTCAGTTCCAACGAAATCGTTGATATGCTTCTTATTTTAGGGAGATGTCGGGGCAATTACTTCCGAGCTGAAAATTTGTATCGACGTAAATATCCTGAACGTCGTCACCCATCACGGCAGACAATCCGAACCCTTGAGCAGCGAGCGAGAGCAGGTCGGATGATCCGCCACCGTCGACGTTCCCCAAACGTCAATGATTTTGGTGGATCGCATGAAGCCCGAAACATGGCTATTCTAGCCATGATAGCAATTGATCCTCATTTGAGTGCCAGAGTGATCTCGAAACGACTGGGGTTTCCCAAATCGAAAGTGCACCGAGTATTAAGAGGTGCGAAACTCCACCCGTACCGACTACAATTCCACCAAGACACTCCTAATCCTGATCCGTTGCGAAGGGTGGCGTTTTGTCGGTGGGCGTTGAGACAAATCGAGCGATCCAGGGACTTTTTTCGGTACGTTATGTTCAGTGATGAATCCACTTTCAACAACCGTGGTCAAGTAAACCGATGGAACTTTCGGTATTGGTCTGATCAGAATCCACATTGGTTGAGACAGATCGATCACCAGCATCAATGGAGTTTGAACGTATGGTGTGGTATTGTGAACGGGCAATTAATAGGTCCCCATTTTTTCGAGGGAAATGTAAACTCTGTCCGTTACCTTGATTTTCTACAAAATGAACTGCCTCTTTTGCTAGAAGATCTGGATTTGGAAACACGTCAACAGATGTGGTTTCAGCAAGACGGTGCACCCGCTCACTGGGCTCATGTTGTTCGAAATCATCTAGATACAACATTTGGTCAACGGTGGATTGGTCGAGACGGTCCTGTAAATTGGCGTCCAAGGTCACCGGATCTCACGTCTCCTGATTTTTTTTTGTGGGGTTACTTAAAAGACGCTGTCTACCGTCAAGCTCCAACAACACGAGAGAACATGAAGGAGCGGATAAGAGCTGCCTGCCGTGCGATCCCGAGAGATGTTCTCCTACGCACAGTAGATGGTTTCGAGAGAAGAGTTCAGGCATGTTTAAACATGAATGGAGGGATCTTCGAACATCTCTAGGAAGGGATCAGAGTACACTCACAAGGAGGGTTTGGAGTCCGAAAATACTGCGGTAGTGACGAACCGCAGAGACCTAATCCTTGTGAGTTTGTACCTATGGGCATAAAGGCATTGCTCGCCTCTCATTTTAAAAAAAGTTGAAAAATCAAATGAAAATGAAAAACACACACACATGCACCTCCACGTATGTACGCATATGCAGACGCACACGCAAACGCACTTGCATTTGGTACGTTTAAGATCTCTTCGTGGTACATCCTGAATACCTCTAAAACAGTTGAAAATGATGTTCTCACTCAAAAATTATGAACTTAATCAAAAAAATTTTCCAACAAAAGTTTTTCGTTTTGCGCTGAAAAATTTTTTGGTGATGAAAAAAAGTTATGTTTCCCTAAAAAAAAAACATGTCGGCCATTCTAACGCCGCCATTTTGAGTTTTGGATTCACAAACCATTTTTTTTCTTACGTCCCCCTTCAACCCCTGAAAGTTTTGTTCCACACAATATTTGATCCGAGCAACATTTACCGAGAAAAGTCAGGTGTAAGATTAAAATGGGACACCCTGTATAATATATATAATATATTATATATATTATATAAGAAGTTATAAGAAGTTATAAGAAGCACTAGAACGAATATATTTACGCGCGCTACCTGCGAATGCGAGTCTCCGAGCGCAACGATCGACGACTTAAAACACGGTTATCCCGGAATCGTGTTTTTTAAAATGTGCTGTTGCGTGAGTACGATTTCTCGAAAGCAATTTAACCGATCGATTGGAATCTTTCACTAGTTTGTTTCTAATTATAATGGTATGTTTGTGAACGAAGGAATTTTTATTTGGACCAAAATTTATATTTTTTTCGGGCACAAAATCTAATTTTTGGAATCTCAAAAATCGAACTTTTCGGAAAAATCGACATTTTCTTTTAAATCAAAATTTCGCTAAACCCTTCTTCACGAAGAGCGTATAGTATTATACTAATGAAATTTTTTGGTTTTTTTATTTTAAATGAGCCTTTCCAGAGATATCATGATCATTGCGAGTGATGTTCAAAAAAAGGTGTTTTAGGACAACGGCCATATTTCCCCCAGTAGTGAACTTTTTTTTTCATAAAAAAATTTATATATTTACCTCAAAATATGTGGTAATTGATACTGTATAGTGTATTTTAATAAAATTATATTAACATGGCAAAAAAATCATGAAATTTCCTTAATTTTCCCGAGCACAACTAGATATAACCCGTTAAAGGTCCTTGTTAAAACAGCGTGACCACCTTGTCGGGGTCCAAAATGGGTGTTCACACAAGGGCCCTATATAACTTGGGGAAATCTAATCGGCATCTTTTCACAGTCTCAATTAAATGAACGCACGGGAAGTGGCTTTTTCTCGATGAATTTATGGAGCAGTTTTTCTCGCCTCGTTTAAATTGGATTTAAATATTCCTTCACTCTTCTGTTCTTCATCGCAAGTAAATTAATCGGCCTGAATACATTTGCATGATTTTTCTGTCTGTGTTTCTGTGGTTTTTTTCTTCTCTTAGTTAAATCGAACAATTTTGATTTTACTCCGATATAAAATTCAGCGTACGGCGCTTCTCACCCTGTTGAGATTTAAACTAATGATTCCTGTTATCTTTGAATTGGGGCCGTGTGTTAATTAATTATAAAGCTTTCCTTTGAATGGCTATTCAGCTGTTACGTCCCACGAATATTTTTCCCAGGAATAAAATCACAACGCAGAATAATTCAACTAACGAAACGCAATATTACGTATATGTTCTTTTTCTGTTTATGAGGAACTAAAACTAATGACCCAGAAATCCATCAAAAGAACGACATAAAACTTTTCATCTCAAACAAGAGAATCAACCAAGAGTAATGCCAGCTGTAAGGAATCTGACATTCAGCCAAATCAATTCCGACGATACTTCTATCTTATGGGAAGATATTCAAATGCAATTATCAAGAGACGCGGTAGCGGCTCAACGCCAAGTATTAAAAAGAAAAAAAAAATTGAAAGACAATTTTCGTCGAGCGCTGCTGCACTTTTATATACTGAAACGTGACGTTTTTCTGCTTTTTCGAAATTTTGAAAATACTCCCACGCAGCAACGGATAAAGTGAATGAAACTAAGACGGGTTTACCAATGCAAGTGATATTTTTACTATACAGTGGTTTTTGTTCGAAATTATTCGGTCCACGGATTCTGGAGATAATGCCACATTGCATAATAAAATTTGCCACTTTGGGAATTTTCATTATGATGTTATTTCTCAGAGACACAAGGACGCAAGTTATGTTTGTTTATGTTGGACATACGTCCTTTGCGGCAAAAGTCTACATTTGACTACCCTCTGACGTCATCGTACAGTTATGTAGTAAGTTTTCCTCCTTCCTCTTTCTAAGATGTGGAAGATTAAGATGCAGACAAAGAGAAAGATGGACGTCAAGGTAATGGTTAAGGCGAAGGTCAAGATGAAAGATGTGTGTGGGTGTGTGTGTGAGCGTGTACGTGCGCGCGCGCGTGTGTGTGTGTGTGTGTGTAGGAGAGAGAGGAGGGAGATGGAGAGAGGGAGAGAGGGAGAGATGGGGTGGAGAGGGCGAGAGAGTGCGAGAGAGGAAAAGAGAGGGGCAAAGGGGGATAGAGAGCGAAAGAGAGAGAGAAAGAGAGAGAGAGAGATATTGATTGATTGATTGATGAATATATTGTGCCTCTGGCGAAACATGGGGGCAATTTTAGAAATTACAATAATTTTGACAATACATATCATTTCATACTTGTATTAACACTTAATAAATATTTAATAAATTGACAAATTCTCGCTTGAATCGATTATCATCCTATTTAATTTTAATAATAATAAAATAATTTTAATTTCCGCTCTCAGCAATCATAACGTTTCACAATTACCGTTTAAATCATCATACAATTACAACATAACATTAAATCATCGTACATACAAATCGCTTCTCACTACACACGTTCAACACAATTTCTCGGAGCATTAACCCTAACGTGGCTAACAACGCGTCCCCGTACAGATAAGATGCTCCCTCTTGTTCATAATACTGGCTCTGTTCAAATGACAAAGAGTGATCGAATAATTTGGCCTTGAAAATACTCATCGACGAAGCCGAAGTAATGTTGGTAACCCCACGATCAATTCCCATAGGGAGGGGAAAAAATCGAAAATCAACAATGACGTAGAGCCGCAGGTGAGTCAGCGATGAGTCGAGATTGAGCGAACATAACCCATGAAGCTTTTAGGAACGTTGACGAAGATTTTGAAGAAAGGGGGGGTTATTAGGGATATTAATATCCAAGGAAAACATGAGTAGAAACAAAAAAATAAATTAAAAAAACATATTGCATCAGTCTAATGAACAATTAATCATTTTCAAACATGCTTACAACACTGTTAATAGTGTTCTTATACTAGTTAGATATTCACATTTCCGCTTTGTAGAAAAAGAAATTCTTGTTCGTACAATTTTTGGTGAATATTCTTTTTTTTTATTAAAAAATATATTTTAATTTTCATGTTAGAAATACCAGCCCTTTCAATGAATACTACTTTTTCAACGCATGTCCAGAGTGAAAGGATCGAATTTTTCATTTTTCCACTGAAAAAAGAAATTTCACTTTTTTCGGAGGCGTGTTCCTCTTTGCCCGACCCTCCCCTATACAGGGTGTCACAAAGGCAACGGGACGGCTGAATATTTCCGCAGGTAAGATAATTTCCCAAAATATTAAGGTCGTTCTTGAAGTAACTTTTCCCAAGGAATCCAAGTGACCTTCATTTTGACCTTGGCGATGTCCGTCAAGGTTATTTCAAGGTCAACATTTGTTTTTCAAATGGGAACCCCCTTTTTTGACATCGGCATTCGATAGAGCGAGAAATTTTACGTACAGATATGTACTTAAGTCACCGGTCCCCTTTGACCTTGAAGGTCACTGCAGGGTTAATTAAACTTAAACACAGTATGGATACCTCGGACAAGAATAGAGTCTTCTTAAATTCTATCGTTGAGACCAAAGATATCAATTTTAACAAAGCGCATCTAGTGGTGACCTCTATCATGATCTTGACCATGACCTTCAAGGTGATTTCAAGCAACTTTAACTCTTTAAGTCCCAGCGGTTTCGATCGAAACCACTTTTGGATTCAAAAGTTCATAACTTTGTCAAAAATCAATATATTTTTGATTTCTAAACGCCAACGACCCACAAATTTGGACTACTTTGTCGAAAAAATTTATAGTGCAATAAATTAATAATAATTTTGTAATTGTCACAATATAAACAAATGAATATTTTTGGTAAGAATTGCAAAAAAAATGCCAATTATCAAATTACGTTGAGCTAGGCTCATAAAAATGATCACTCGGGGGTTTTCGGGGTAGCTGATTATGAATCTGAAATTCAAAATGACAGATTGAATATGGCGGACGAAAATTGAATAGGTTCACTTGCGCTCCAGAAAATGACCACTCAAACTTTTACGGGGTCACTATTCACAGCTGACATAGGATTTGTAATCATCAATAACAAAAACCCTAGAGTAATCATTTTTATGAGCATAGATCCACTTTCTTTTTTTTTGTCCGCCATCTTGGATCCGTCATTTTGAATTTCGGAAAACTAACATCAAATTCATAATCAGCGACCTCGAAAAACCCCAGGTAGTTACTTTCATGAGTGTAGATCCATTTTTTGATTTTCTCATCCGCCATCTTGGATCCGCCATTTTGTATTTTAAAAAACTAACATCAGATTCGTAATCTGCGAACCCAAAAACCCCCGAGTAACAAATTTTAGGCGAATTGGATCGATTTTTAAAAAAGTCGTCCGCAATATTGGATCCGCTATTTTGAATTTTGAAAATCTGACATCGGATTCGTAATCAGCGACCCCGAAACCCTTTAAGTAACAAGTTTCACGCCAAATGAATAGATTTTTCAAAATTCGTCCGCCATATTAAATCCGCCATTTTGAATGTTGAAAATCTGATATCGGATTCGTAATCAGCGACCCCGACAACTCCTACATACAGAATGTGATGAAAATTGCGTTACTTCAAAAAAGTCGGGTCTTAAAGGGTTAAAGAAATATGGGAATCAGTACTTTTGAGTTTTGAAATCATTAGAACGAACAGTTTTACGTTTACATTCATAAATTCTTTTACTTTAAATTCTTATACATTTAAACAAGGTCTGGATACCTCGAGGGGTAGAAGCTTTTAAAATTGTTTCACATCACATTTTATAACTTGCGTAAGAGTCCTCGTCACTATTCTTTTTTTATCATACGAAAATTGCGAATCATAACTGAATTTACATATTAATCTCACTGAATCTCGTTAAAATATCATGGCGTATGTTAGACTTTCGGAGAAAGAGAGGATATCTATTTTAATGATGCGTGGTTGGGGAGATCGAGTGCGATCTTATGATGAAGTTCGGATGCTATTTAATGACACTTTTCGTAATGAAGAAGGGATAAGTCATGTCTCAAAATCAATAATTGAAAGGACTTTACGGCGCTTCATTAATCAGGGGACTGTCAAGGCCCTAGAGAGATCGGGACGACCAAAATTGGTAGCAACTGAGGAGATGCAAACAGACATTGTCCAAGCATTTGTTGAAAACCCGCATCTTAGCTTACGTCAAGCCGGTAGCGAGCAGGATGTTTCTCATGAAACAGTATGAAGAGTTTTGAAAAGCATAAAATTCCATCCTCACAGGATCCTTTTGATACAGGAGCTTAATGAAGATGATCCTGATCGTCGGATTAAATTTTGTGAAACGATGATGGACAGAATCGATAGAAATCCACTTTTTTGTGCAATATAGTTTTTTCGGACGAAGCTACTTTCACATTAAAAGGTAAAGTTAACAGACACAATTGTAGATATTGGTACGACACAAATCCTGATTGGATATTGGAGAGTCATACTCAATATCTACAGAAAGTAAATGTTTGGGCTGGCATTTTGAATGATACACTTATAGGCCCTTTCTTTATCGATGGTAATCTTAATGTCAATACGTATGAAGAGCTACAAAGGTTTGAGGCTTCCGGATGGATGCCGTGTAATGTTTCAGCTTATTGCCGACGTTTCGCAAACATTACAGTTTGCATCATCAGGGCTAGGAGCTCCGATACTGAAGTTCCCTGGTCTCAGGTAGTCCTTATATACGCATGGTCATCGTTCCGGATGACTGCATTAGCCAATCGGAGATTTTAGTTGATCAGCTGATCAATTAAAAAACTGGGAGGACGGCGTGCCAGCTAGGGTGGACCTGGTAACCTCCGTCTCTGTTCAGGTTGTCCGGGTGTTTTCGGATTTCTAGTCCTTCTCTATGCTTTCTGGAGAAGTAACTCGAAGGGTTGGCTAGCATTTGATCCTTGTCGAAAAGAATAGAGTGTCCAGTTTCTGTCGTGTGTTCTGCTAATACTGACTAGAGAATATGGCCATATCTGGCACACCGTTGGTGTTCCTTGATCCGTGTACTGATCTTCCTCCCGGTTTCTCCTATGTACACTTTGCCACATGCGCATGGTATCTGGTATACCCCCGGCGTGTTTAAAGGAGGTCTTTGCGCAGTCATGGGCTCCCCCATCTCGTCAATCATCGCCAATATATTCATAGAGATTTTTGAGAACAAAATCTTGGAAGAAGCCCCATTGAAACCTTCGACCTGGTTCCGCTATGTCGATGATACCTTCGTCATTTGGAGCCATGGCAGAGATACCCCCCCCCCCATTTCCTCAGTTTCCTCAATTCCCAATATGCTAATATAAAATTCAACATGGAAATCGAACAAAACCAACAAATCCCTTTCCTAGACGTATTGGTCCAACGGAAAGACGATGGTTCCCTAGGCCATCAGGTCTACCGAAAACCAATACATACGGATAGACATCTCAATGCTACCTCTCACCACCACCCATTCCAAAAATCATCAGTCATTAGCTCCCTAGTATACAGAGCCCTGACCATCTCCCAACCTGACTCCTTGGACAGTAAACTACACCACCTCAAAATAGCCCTATCAAACAATGGATACAATAGAAGAGAAATCCAACGGACCATCGAACGCCTCAAGAAGAAAATCGCGGGCGAAGGCAGCAGAAAAGAAACAACAGACAACGAAGCCATACGCACAACCGTCCTCTCGTACCTTCAAGGCACAACAGAACGCATAATCAGGGTCCTCAGAAAATACAACATTAAAATCATCTTCAAACCGCAAAAGAAGATAGCACAAGTGCTCCCGAACCCGAAGGACCAAAGACCCCCTTTAAACACACCGGGGGTATATAAGATATAAGGGGCATGTGGCAAAGTGTACATAGGAGAAACCGGGAGGAAGATCAGTACACGGATCAAGGAACATCAACGGTGTGCCAGATATGGCCATATTCTCCAGTCAGCATTAGCAGAACACACGATGGCAACTGGGCACTCTATCCTTTTCGACAAGGCTCAAATGCTGGCCAACCCTTCGAGTTACTCCTCCAGAAAACATAGAGAAGGACTAGAAATCCGAAAACACCCGGACAACCTGAACAGAGACGGAGATTACCAGGTCCACCCTATCTGGCACGCCGTCCTCCCAGTTTTTTAATTGATCAGCTGATCAACTAAAATCTCCGATTGGCTAATGCAGTCATCCAGAACGATGACCATGCGTATATAAGGACTACCTGAGACCAGGGAGCTTCAGTATCGGAGCTCCTAGCCCTGATGATGCAAACTGTAACGTTTGCGAAACGTCGGCAATAAGCTGAAACATTACACGGCATCCATCCGGAAGCCTCAAACCTTTGTAATAATAATGGCCGTGAAAACCTCAAAACTAGAAACGTATGAAGAGCTGCTCAGAAATAAAATTGTACCACGAAGAAAAGAGGTAGCTGGTGATAATATTGATAATACATGGTATTAGCAAGATAGAGCAGCCACTCATTACAGTAAGAACGTTCGGGCATATTTAGATCTTGAGTTCCGTCATAGGTGGATTGGAAGAAGAGGTGAAATCGAGTGGCCTGCTAGATCCCCTGATATGACGCCTCTCGATTATTTCCTTTGGGGTTATTTGAAGAGTAAAGTTTACTCAACTAAACTACAGAATTTAAATGAACTGCAGTATCGGATTTTGGAAGAGGCTGCTCAGATTGATAAAGAGATGATTCGTAATGCTGTGACTCATTTTGACAGCCGCCTAGCTTTTTGTCAAGAAGCTCAGGGGTTCCAGTTTGAACATCATCTCTAAATTTTGAAGGGAACGAAAGTAAACGTGAAAGGCAAGGGGACTCACGCTAATCAAGCACCCCAAAACGTGAGAGGCACGAGGACTCACGCAAATCAAGCACCCCAAAACGTGAGAGGCACGGAGACTCATGCTAATCAAGCACCCCAAAACATGAGAGGCACGGGGACTTCCGCTAATTAAGCACCCTAAAACGTGAGAGGCACGGGGACTCACACTAATCAAGCACCCCAAAGGGAACAGAATTTACTACGTCCATGTCGTTGTTCCTGGGTCATGCTAAAAGTAAATCAAATTTTGACCTTCAATGTCAAATTCGACCGATGACTTGAGTACATGAGTACATCTGTACGTCGAATTTCTCGTTCTATCGATTGCGGATATCAAAAAGGGAGTTTTTATTACAAAAAAATTTGACCTAGAAATCACCTTGAAGGTCATGGTCAAGGTCATAATCGAGGTCACCACTAGATGCGCCTTATTAAAATTGATAACTTTTGTCTTAACGATAGAATTTAAGAAGCTTCTATGCTTCTCCGAGGTATCCATACTGTGTTTAAGTTTAATTAACCCTGCAGTGACCTTCAAGGTCAAAGGGGACCGGTGACTTAAGTACATATCTGTACGTAAAATTTCTCGCTCTATCGAATGCCGATGTCAAAAAAGGGGGTTCCCATTTGAAAAACAAATGTTGACCTTGAAATAACCTTGACGGACATCGCCAAGGTCAAAATGAAGGTCGCTTGGATTCCTTGGGAAAAGTTACTTCAAGAACGACCTTAACATTTTAGGAAATTGTCTTACCTGCGGAAATATTCAGCCGTCCCGTTACTTTGCGGCTGCGCAGCACGCGGGAGGGGGCACAGGTGTCTAGCGAGAACCGCTAAAGCCTTACTTTCAACATATATATATGGGTGTGGAAGAAAATTTTTGATAACGGAACTCGAAAATAATTGTGCTCGTATCATGGGTTCACATACTTCTAGGGAACGTAGAAAAAAAATAATGATACCATTAGAAGCAGGAGGCAGCAAATATATTAGTAAAATGGCATTAAATTTTCAATAAGTCTACGCGTTTTTAAGGGACAACACCACTGTGACGGCTTCAAAAAATCGATACTTTGAAAACCATTTTAAAAAATCTAAAATACTTTTAAGATTGAAATGCCGTTGGACCCAGGTCGAAAAAATAATTATTTTCGTAGATATTGAATATTTTGTGGAGCGGTGCAGCGGTCCGCAACGCTCGGGGTCCCGCGCAGCTGGGCGCTGGTGACGGCGATTCTAAAACGTTTCTGGGCATATCGAATAGCGATCCATACGACGGTTTCGAGATAAAAAAAAAAGAGTGCATCGATCATGTCCAAAAACATATGGGGACGCGCCTCCGCGAAATCGTGAAAAAAATAAAAGGATTGTCTGGCAGAGGAAAGCTCACCGGAAAATTGATTGACGAGTTGACCACATATTACGGCTTGGCTATTCGGAGGAACAGCGATGATGTTGACAAAATGAGGAAGGCAATTTGAGCAACTATCAAACATAAAATGTCCACAGACAGTGAGCCACAACATGACGATTGCCCGGAAGGAGCCGAGTCGTGGTGTTCGTGGCAGCGCGCGGTCGCAAATGGTGATATTTCTAAATATCGCCATAAACCGCCTCTTCCTCAGGAAATCTTGGAGGCAATTCAGCCAATCTTCGAAAATTTGAGCAGGGACGACTTGCTGCAGCGTTGTTTGGGCGGCTATATGCAAAACAACAACGAAAGTTACAATAAATCAGTTTGGGCAATAGCCCCCAAGTGCCAGTCCGGAAGCAAAAAAATCTTTGATATTGCAAATGATATCGCGGTATTAGTGTTCAATGATGGCCTGAGAAGTCTCATGAAAGTACTGGAGACGTTGGGGATAACCATCAGCCCAAATTGTTTCAACTTTTGCGTTGAGACCGACGCAGCGCGGATCCAGCTCGTAGAGCGCTCGCTCACAGACGCTGCAAAAGAAGCGAGAAAAGCCTTAACAAGTTCGAGGAAAGAATCAGGAGACAACGACTTCCTTCTTGAAGGCTAGCTATATGGTGCCGGCATCGCTGATTGAAGGTAAATATTTTTTTTTTCAATTTATAACATAAATTAACAAACCTAAAACTTTGAACGCGTTTTTCTCAAAACCACTTTTTTGAGTGCGGCACGCAGCAGAACTCGAGCAATTTTTATCCGATCGATTTAAAATTTTTACTGTATCAATAAAAGTGGATTATCTAGAGAAGTACATAGGATTTTTTCGATATCTCAATAATTATAAAAGTTATAGCCTATTTTCGACGAGAAATTTTGCTCAAAAATCATTCTTTAATTTCAAAGGCGTGCCTATTTTTTAAAAATCAATATTTTTCCAAATCCCTATGTACTTCTCTTCATAATATCATATTATTAACGAAAACACTCGGTATTTTTTTTCAGATCGACGTTGAAGAGAGTTCTGCTGCGTGCCGCGAACTACTGCGGAGATGACGCGAGACCTTCCCCAGCGCCACCATGCAGCGTGAAAAATGTGAAAAAAATGTTTTTTGATACATTAATAAACAAGGAACAAAACCCAAAAAAATTTTTTCGAATATCTCTTTTTTTCCCACAAAAAAAAATTCTTGAAAAATGTGAAAAAAATAGGGGGTCACAGTGGTGTTGTCCATTAAATGGCGTCGAGTTGAAGTTCGAGCGTAACGGAAAACAGCCAAATCTCGTGTATAGATACGCGGCCCGACTTGCCTTCGCCGTTTGAACATTTATTTTCATACTTGGCGTCAAGTCGTTGCCGCGTCTATAAATGAAAGCGTTTTTCCATAAAATGTTGTATGATGAGTTAGTTTTTGGATACAGGTTTTGTAGAAGGGTATTTTTATTCCGACGACTTTGTGTTTTAGTAAATTTTTGTGGGGATTTGGTTTTTTTGACGGTTTGATAATTTTTTTCTGAGCGCGGTTTTTCATAACTTATTATGATGAGTTGGTTTTTAGAGAGGATTTTAGTGCAGAGGAATCTTTACATGAGCAACTTCGCGTAGGTTTTAGTAAATTTTTGTGGGCAATGGTTTTTTGATGGAGGGGGTTTTACTGGAACGACTATTTGGGGGGCGTAAATGTACGTGTCTCAGGTTTTTTTCACAGTAAGGACTACCTGAGACTAGGGAGCTTCAGTATCGGAGCTCTCAGCTCTGATGATGTAACGTTTGCGAAACGTCGGCAATACGCTGAAACTCTACACGGCATCCATCCGGAAGTCATAAACTATTATAATTATTGGTGTTCAATCGAAATAATTTGGTATAAAAACTGTAGCACTAGTTATGAGTGAAACAACCATTCGACTCTCGAACTTGAAAGAATATAAAAAAGGGTGGTTTTGGTCCTTACCCAGCAGTCGTGATAACTCCCGTCAAATTATCGATCCTGAAAAGCCAAGTTGTTTCTTCCGCGATCGAGTAGGTTATTTTTCCATTGGGTCCCTGATCAGGATCGGTAGCTTTCACAGTAATTATCGACGAATCCGTTGGTACATCCTCGAACACAGTGGCCATATATTTTGCGGGTAGATTGTTCGGATACATCGAAGATTCGTACTGATTAAAAGACGATTGATGGCCGAAATTCGAATAATCCCGAGATTCACTTTCGGTCGAGTGTTGACGAGAATTCAGGTATTGTTCGATCGTAAATGATGGTGAATTGTCATTAACATCGAGTACGATTACAGTTATGTTGCAACGAGTTTCTAGACTCGGATGTCCGCTATCCTTTGCTGAAATCGTCAGAACGTATTTAGAAATTGTCTCGCGATCGAGACTCGATGCTGACAAAGCACCTGTCGTTGGATCCAATTTGAAATTTCCTCCTGTATTGCCACCTAGAAAATAAATGACAAAAATCAAAAACGTCTTCACCAACATGCTAAAATTTATCCAGAGCACGGTCAAAAAATTCGGGTAATTGTTTCGAATCACAGCTCCACCTCAAAACAGATCCAATTTTTTTTTCATGTTTGTTATTATTAACTAATTATGTAATATATAATTGTATGCTGGTTAAAAACCTTGCTCCTTAATATTACATGGGATACTATTTTTTAGTGATAAAGGATGATAAAAAAAAATTTAGAGCTGTTTTGAGGTGGAGCCGTGATTCGAAATAATTATCAAAATTCGAAAGGCTGTAAAAATGAAGATAAATTAGATTAATTAAATTAATTAATTATCTGATATTTATAATAGTTTTCTGAGAAGGGAATAAATGAGTTATATTAATTAATTTTTGTAAATTACTAGAGTTCGATATCACGGTATTCCTTTCACGAGCTCGAATATTTTACAATTAACAGATTTTTTTGTACAAAGAAGTAAAAATATATCCCATTCCACTGGAAAAATATCGAGCCAAGTTACCGAACTTTTAGAAAAGAGTTATAACTTTGAAAATCGTCTAATTTATACGGCACTTTATGGAGATGACCTGCTGCTTACATTTATATTTAATAATTCATATATAATATTAAATAACTCTAGATTTTTTTATATAAACTGTTCGATGGTTACATCAAATTCTACAGATTCCGTAGTAACGATAAAAACAGTCACCGGATGTTTAAAAAAAATATACACGATAGATCTTGAAAAAATGTGATCAGCAGACGATTTTTCGTAGCCACGTTCAAGAAGTTATGAACAAATTGGCGCACACTTTTACCAAGGTCATTGCGTCCTTTATACGTACTTTCACTCATGTTTTACTATTTTTTTTAACCAAATACAATAAGTCTAGCTTCTCCCTTGCGGTTGTTGACATTTGTAGCTCACCAAAATATGTCGAAAAGTTTCGTAATTTACACAATTAAGTTGAAATTTTCGATGTTTGTTTACAGTTCGAACTAATAATTGGTTACAACTTTTTTGAAACTAAATCCAGCCTAATTAATAAACAACTGTGGAGCTCATATAAAAAAAATCAGTCTAGTCAAGACGTCTGAACAAGACATCTGGGTAAGACGTCTGGGTCAGTCGTCTGGCTCAGAACGATTTCCGAGACCCTTTTAAATTCTTCCCGAGAGTCTCGCCGAAACTGTTTCCAAAAATTAAAATTTTTTTTTTGAGAGTCTCGCCGAGACTGTTTCCAACATTTTTTAAATTTTTTTTTGGGAGTCTCGCCGGGACTCTTTCGAAGATTTTTTTTGAGAGTCTCGTCGAGACTGTTTCCGACATTTAAAAAAATTTTTTTTTTGGAGTCTCGCCGAGACTCTTTCCAAAACTTTTCGAAATTCTTTTTGATAATCTCGCCGAGGCTCTTTCCAAAATTTTTCAAATTCTTTTTCGACAGTCTCTTTGCGAGACACTCCTAGACCCTTTCCGATACTTTCTATCTAGCCATGAATCTTGGATAGAAAACTCTATCCGAGATGCATAGCGCGATTTTTTGGGAATTGCTGTGATATAGTGCATAGTCTATATACAGTTTAAAGATTAAGAGACAGAAAAAACATCTGATTCTTTCAGGCAAGACAAAATGTTGGTATTGAATAAGATCAAACAACGCGATCAGTGACGCGATTTTTTCTATCGAGGTAAAATTCCAACTGGAGTATATAAGAATCGGGTAGACTATACGAGGACGCGAACGACAACAGTTCAATGCCGCCTACCAGCCGGAAAAACAAAAGTTTGTAGAGCTTCCAATTTTACTCAATAGATGGTCTTCTTTCGCGTCCGCGGATAGTCCGCCCGATTTCTATATAGTCTCGTCGGGATTTCGACTCAGTATTATCAAATCACAGGCAAATTCTGCTCCCAAAGACCAAAGACGTTGCAACCATTGCACTTTGTCTTGCCCAAGGCCTGGAAATGATAAAAAAAAATTCACATCCAATATCATTCATTATCTCTATTAATAAATGTAAAGAGCAAAAAAATAGTTTCAAAAAATCTTGAAAACCGTCTCAGCAAGACTCCCAAAATTATTTTTAAATATCGAAAACAGTCTTGGCGAGACTCGGAAAAAAAATTTTCAAAAAATGTTGGAAACAGTCTCGGCGAGACTCTCGTAAAAATTTGAATAAAATCTTGGAAACAGTCTCGGCGAGACTCTCGGGAAGAATTTAAAAGTGTCTCGGAAACCGTTCTGAGCCAAACGACTAGCCCAGATGTCTTGCCCAAACTGATTTTTTTTTACGCGGGAGGGCCCTGCTTATGCGCCCAAAAAATACGGCCCTCCGTGAAAAGAATACCTTAATTATTTGACATGAAAACTTTGATTCACCGTTGAATTTGATAGCAATCTTTACTTGATTTATATTTTCTTAACTCACCAACGATGCTGTAAATTATTTCGCCATTGTCTCCTTCATCAATATCAACCGCAGCAATCGTATGAATAACCGATGTATACTCGTTCTCCGGAATAGCAAGAGTGTAACAAGATCCAGGTCTAAATTCAGGACTATTGTCATTTTCGTCAACGACGATTATTTCAACGGTCGTAAGATCGAGGAGTTTGTTGGATTTTGCTAGTACGGGCACTTGGAACCGCGCAGTGTTCTCGCGATCGAGCGAGTCCTTAAGATAAATAACACCGTTATTGAATATCCCAAATATGTCGGAAGCAGATCCAGCCGGGATGTAAAAGGTCACGTTGGCTGAAAAAAATAAGTTTTTTTTTCTTTTTTTATGAAGTAAAGTTTATTAGAAATGCGTGAATTATGTGTTTTGAAGATTTTCCGTGATTCAGAGTTAAATATATCGACAAATCCTGGCGAAAAGGTGTTTGTCAAAAAAATGTCTCAATTATACAAAAATTACTCCATCGATTCCTCCACAATCAGCACATATGTAAACTTTGTAAAAATCACACACAGAGCATCTGCACGATGAGCAAATTTCTTGACTTTTATGATCTCGCACACTGTTACAGAAGATGCAGCGAGCCCTTAATTTGAACAAGGAGTAATCATAGGGCTCCTGAGAATTAGCATCATCGATACGGAGCTGCTTTTAAAAAGATTATTAGGGGACTTAAAGTTTGTAAAGTATTACTTATGCATAAAGTAGAAACATCTTTTGTTGCAGGACTGAGAAGAATTGATATTTTTTTATCCCGATTTGTAGCTGAAATCGTAAAAATATTGTGGAACGTTACTGTAACGACCGTTAATTTTTTTTTATATTTTTATACCCAAATTTTGCCACAATTACTTGCAAATAAAGTATTATCATATTAAAATAGTTCGGTAGAGTTGGGATCCACGTATGACTCTATATTTTTCTGCATGGAATTGAAATATAAGATAATTTCTTTACGTGTTGGTGAAATTTAAACTCTTTTTACCGTGTAGTTTTTGAGATATTAGCTTTTAAAAATACATTGTGACCATAAGAGAACGCAGACGACAGCATAGGTTAGAACTTTCAGTTCGAGAATACTCAAAAATTTGTCGTGCAACCCACGAAAAAAAACTCATTACTCTAATCTATGATATGTGAAGCATTTTCTAGGAGAAGTTGAATTAGATTCATCGTATAATTATTAAGAAATCGCGAATAAAATTACACGCATAGTCGAATTCTGTCTCTCTCGGAAGTTAGTAGACAATCAAGATAGCGATTTATGCCCACCGGTACGAAATGTCAATTAAATGAGTGCCTTTCTTAGCCATCAGCTGCTTCATTTCCAAGTTTTTTCTACTCATTGCTTGTTTCTAGAGTTTTGAGAAAACTTTTACGTTGGTTCAGTTGTTTTTCTTTAACCCGCCAGAAGGCGCGCTATGAGACTTTTTCTCACACTTATATTAAAACGATGATTACTCAAAAATTTCAAATGGCATAAGCATTTGAAATTTTTTTTATCTTCACGAAATTTATTCTTCTGTATAACAGAAAAGTTAAAAAAAAATTTTGAATTTTTGTTTCTGAATTTTTTTCATTATTGTTTTTTGGTTTTTAGTGTCAATTATCGTTGTATTTATGGTTTTTTGAAAATAAAAATGTTTAATGGCGTCAATCACCTTAGCGAAATTCTTTTCAAGTTCTTATTTATCATATTAAGCACTTGTAGCTATACATGTGAGAAAATCTTTCATCGCGCGCCTAATGTTTAAAGTTACGCTATTACTACGCTATGTCTAAAGTAGCGCGCCTGCTGACGGGTTAATAAAACTGTCCGAAGGAGCTCGTAATTAATTCATCGTGAAGCAAAATTTTCGAGGTCATGTTTACATTCTCACCGATTCACGGATCTGTTACTACATGAATCAGGCCAAGATCTTATTAAATTTTAATTGTCATTTAGATAATTTATAAGTATACGCGCTTTGATAAATTTTATTTTCAATGAAAATGATTTTTAAAATAGATTTTGTAATTTAATCGTCTATTTACAAATATGAAAAATGGACTATACTTGGTCTCGGCCAAACTCTACCGAACTATCTTAAGAGTCGCGGTAGCGACTTAACAAGGGGAGTGCCAGATTTGGGAAATGCAGTTTGAGATGTGGCGACGCGCGGTTGCAGTACTACCCCATGGTGTGTCTATGGCACAGCCATAGGGCCAGATGGCCACCCATTTCCGAGAAAAATGCTCGAGAAATCACGGTCATAATTTATATACTAAAATGTGTTGAGCTTTATCCAAGCGGCCCGGTGGCCGGGACAGTAGCGGGCAAGCATAGTAACCTGGAGGTTCCGTGTTCAAACCCTGCTTGTGATTCTTTTAATTTTTTTTTTAATGTTACTTTTTTTCATTGAAAAATTACTTGTACAACGAAGTTGAACAATTTTTTTTTTATTGACAACATATTTTACTTCAACATATTGAAATTTTTCGTTCAAATGATCCCCTTCACATTTTCGTTTGTATTGTATATTAAGTATTGCGTGCATAGGAGAATAATAATCAAGTTATAAAGAATAGGCATGAAGATATGTTTATTCGCTAGATTTTGATGTTGTACAAGAGCCAGAATATTAGTTGTCGTAAAAACATCCGAAACAATAGATATTTAAATAATTCGCGCATCGAATAAATGAGGATTTTTTACAAGAGTAAGGAATTTTAAGGATATCTATTGGAAAGCAAACCTCGTTGGCATTTCTAAAGGTTTCTCTATCTCCGGTCAATTTCGATGCAAATCATGCGTATTGGATCATATTGCAAAATACCGGAGATGATAGTTGATGGTGAATTAGAGAGTGAATTTTGATACAATCTTCGCGGGAAGTGAACTGGTCAGGTAGAAGTCGTAACCCTCGAAACGACGATTTCTTAAAAAAATATCTTTTATAGAAACACAATATTCAAAATAGCAAAAATCCTCTCCCGAGGAAAAAAACCCGAACAAGTACATTGGTGGTCCCTCATTTTTCTATGATATCACAAAAAATCCCACAAAAAATCCTGTAACCGAAATCTTGTAAAAAGTTCCAAGTACTTCTCTTAACGTCTGAGCACGGATTGACTCCTCGAGTGTACGAGGGATCTTAGGTGTAATCTATTATAATTATGATAATCAGAAACTTCTCGAAGTAGTTACGCATACGCGAAAAATAACTATTAGGTTTATCAAAATCATCAGATCGATGGACACCTCTCTCGATCTCCGAAGAGATAGCAACTCTGCCCTCGAGGAGTCTCGCTTCCGTTTCGACATTAGCATAATTAAGTTGAGTAATATTGTTTATTGTAACAATGTTTGTTAAAGTTTATGAAGCCTCAAAGTATAATTTCGAGAGTGCTGTGGCTGACTTCCGCTGAATTGGACTAATTATTTATTGAAGCCTTGAATATTGGAATAAATGTCAACCAAATGTAAGTACTCTGGACTCTAGATCTTTGCTCCGAGCATCCGTCCGTTTCCTCACTTTATTTATCTGGTCCGCCAAGAGAACCCATATTATTTTACATCAGTATTTCACTGATTGGCGCCCAATTAATATTAAAATTTGCATTATAAAGTAATTTGATAGAGCCCTGACAGCCGGGGGACCACGACCGCGTCAGGTGTGGCAATCCTAAAAGAGCCGATCTCAATCCAAAATATCACTAAAAAAAAATGACAACAATGTTCACCTATTTCATTCATATCACGAAGGAAAACCAACCATACAGATCACGAAACGAAGTGGTATTTTTCTCATCTTGATAACGTTAATTTTTTAATGTTTTAATTCCTATTTTGTTCTGTGGAAATAAATTCAAAGTAACATTTATTGTGAAGTCTGGTTTTTTGGCCGGATATTTCGTGATCTGTATGGTTGGTTTTCCTCCGAGATATGAATGAAATAGGTGAACATTTTTTCTCATTTTTTTTAGTGAGGTTTTCCATTTTATGTGGGATTTTTTGTGATATCATAGGGAAACGAGGGACCACCAATGTACTTGTCCAGGTTTTTCCCCCCGGTAGGGGATTTTTGCTATTTGATATCACTTCTCGTCTTTATGATATTTTCAAATATTTCGCTTTATATAGACTTCATTAGAGTTATAATAAATAAAATACAGCACGTATGCATCATTGGATCATCAATTTATTTCAATGACAGGAAACGGTATTGTTCACTTTACTAATTCGACATAAGAGAATGAGACAGATTTTCTATCATGCGTTCATTGTTGTTGAGGTTGTTTAAATATAGGAGCAATTCGCTCCTGTGATAAGGAACAAAGTTATAATGTTTTCAAAAGAGTTAACTTCAGATTTGAGGTATTTTCGAGATATTAGTAAACCGTTGTTACATTATTAGTAGATTATGACTTGGCAGGAAGGTGTTATTGATTGAATTGGTCGTTATAAGAGACCTTAAGTAACAGTTATTTCTCAAAAGCAGAAAACCAGAAAGTTGAATACTTTTTTATTGCCTTTTTATTATTACTTTTTTCTGTATTGGAATAAGTCATTCAAGGGGGAATCGGCAGAGAGGATATTAGTAATTTCGGTCTAAGCTACGAATCGATAATTATCAAGAGACTCGGTAGAGTCTCGGGACAAATACATTGATAGTTCTTTTTTTTGTTTGAAATGTTTATTTCAGAATACATTACAATAATATTTTATAATTGGTTAAAACAATCATACTTAAAAAGTATCCATACATTATTCATATTGTTTGACGCAAGACCTTATGCAAAAGGTTCACATTGCCATCGATAATTATTTCTATATTAATAATAACATTAAATGAATGGAAGCCATGTTTATGCTGAATGTCTTAAAATCCATGACGCTCCAATTAACACATGGGATTAATGAAAAGGGGTAAAAAGTAAGGCATTACTAATAAGAAAAACCCCTGACTATAACTTTATTCGGATTTTTTTATAAAACAAATAAAACGGAAAAAAAAGAAAAAAAAACAGGTAATTTATAAACAAAAAAATATACTATATACATATATACATGGATGCGAAGCATCTGTATTTAACTAATGTTTAGTTTAATATATTGTAACGATACGCCGCACATCCACAAGCGCTCAACGAATAAACACACAACGCGTGGATGTGAGCGTCATTGAAGGTTCGGGAAGCGCTCCCCACCATAGCATACCCGAATCCGCTCCGCGCACCTCACCTTTCACGAGTGAGGAAAATATATAAGGCGATACTTTCGTCACTCGGTACCTATCATTTCCTATCCAAATCTCATACCTAACCCGAGAAAATATTGCCGATGCTTAATATACGGCCGATGCTTAGCCCAGTACTGGGTAAACAATCGTTGACACCCAGTATCGGGCCCGAACATGGGCCAACATATTTGCCTATGTTTAACCGATGCCTAACTTGAGCATCGGAATCCGACAACCTGCCAAGTCTTGGCCAGTGTTGACTCATGACTGGCAGCCAACCGTTGGTGACCAACGTTCGCCTATACATCGAGTTGATACTGCTTGCCGCTGTATAACCTGGACTTAGATACACTATCGGTATCCGGTGATCAGCCCAGTCTCAGACAATACTGTCTTATAAACGGCAGCCAGCCGTTAGTGATCAACGTTCGGCCACACATTGGGCTTATATTGCTCGCCATCGTCCAGCCTATGCTTGATTGCGGTATCGGCACGCAATAAACTACCAATTTTGCAACAGTGTTGGCTTTGAAAAAATAAACGACCATCGGCACTCAATGTTCAAACCATCTAGTTTCCAACACTGATCGCCATTACTGAGTATTTATGATCAGATGCACTATTGGGATACAATGCAGCGCCGATTCGTTGCCAGTGTTGAGTTTTACATAACAGACACACCCGTATGTGACTCACTCATCCACTCTTGGACTTCTGCTATTTATATATTATTGATACTGTCTGTTTTGTCATGGACATTGTTTAGCCGCTTGCTATTTATACAATGAAATCAAAATTTTTGACATTCCAACCGTATATTTCGCTAGCTGTCTATTAAAATTGTTAAAATGCCGAAAATTTGTTGTTAATCCAATAATATTTTGTTCGCTGTATTCAACAAAATAATCGACCTTTTGAACAAAATTTTGTTTTCAGTGTATTAAGAGTCGCGGTAGTGACTCGTGACAAGTACATTTACGAAGCGAGTTGCACAAGACACTTTTACCAGAAGGGCCGTGATTCTACTTGTTCTCGAAAATTATTTCTTTAATATAAACTAAATTACAGCATTTTGGAGGTTCATTTAAGTTCACATATTTTTTATTTTTTTTCCTCTTTCGATCGCCACTAATTAGAACCTCGTAGCTTAAATAGTATTAAAAATATTAATGTTTTTTTTTTCGTTGTGCCGAAAAATTGAGCATTTTTTCGCACACATTTTGATGCGCAACTGTCTTTTTCGCAGTCGCTGTCTAGTGACACTGGTGATATTGGTAAAACTCTGGTAATATTCAAACGATCGCTGGATATGACAGCTAACCGACAACCGTAATATATTTTTGAACAGTCATGAGGTTATAAAGATCGCGGTTAGTTTCGATCGATTTTTGGTTACAGTGACTTTTATTATAATAAGAAAGTGATAGTGCGAAAATAATAAAGTGCAATTCATTTCAATCATCTTCCGAACAATGCTTGAACAAATATGAATTTTTTATTATTTTTTAGCCTGTAATTTTTATTTTCCACATCTCACTCTACAACGGAGTCGAAAACGATACCTTTTCTCTTTTACCATAAAATGTTCCTCGAATGCAATAATAAGGTTTATTTAAAAACAATTTTTCGTTTTTATTTTTTATAACTAAGAGAATGGTGTATGACAAATAGCAAAAATCCCCTCCCGGGGGAAAAAAAACCTGGACAAGTACATTGGTGGTCCCTCGTTTACGAACGTTTACCACCGTACGTTGAGCGTATACGCACAGAGTACTTGTCCGGCCCATAACTTTTTATTATATATTATACATATTTTATTATATTATTATAAATTTCTGACGGCGAAAAGCAACGCATGCAACGAAAAGCACCTCCAATTTGATTTTCACTTGAATGAGCAATTTTTATAAAAAATTATGGACCGGACAAGTACTCTGTGCGTATACGCTCAACGTACGGTGGTAAACGTTCATCAAATTATTACCAATCAAACAAAACTGTGCTATCATGTACAGACATAAATTAAAGCTTTTTTTTTTACATTACAAAAGCACGGGATCTTATGTGAAACTTCCTGTTCCTGCTTGTTTTTCGTTATTTTAGCCACGGCACAGGCAATGTTGTTTCATTAGGTCATATAAGTAAATGCTATTTGGCAACATTGGTCGCGCCATAGCCAAAACAAAAGTAGCTACTTGACTTAGGAGATCCCAGAAGCAATGCATCAACTGCATGCCATACTTTGCCGGTACGTCCATATTGATATCTTCTCAGTCACCAAAGAAATACTTGTCCTAGTACTGATATCATAAATTTTACTGCTGCACGTAACTTAGATGTCGATCTTTTTTCATTTTTTTCTAGACTATTGATACTTCTCACACACCAATTATAAGAGGTATTTTTCTCATCTTGATAACGCTGATTTTTTAATGTTTTGATTCTTGTTTTGTTCTGTGGAAATAAATTCAAAGTAACATTTATTATGAAGTCTGGTTTTTTGGCCGGATATTTCGTGATCTATATTGTTGGTTTCCGTCCGGGATATGAATAAAATTAGTAAACATAAAAAAAAAAAAAATTAAGTGGGGTTTTGATTTTTTGTGATATCATAGGGAAACGAGGGACCACCAATGTACTTGTCCAGGTTTTTTTTCCCCGGGAGGGGATTTTTGCTATTTTATGATATATACCAGACATAGGATTCGTTATCTTAAATTTTGAATATTTAAGTTCAGATTTGGATCTATTACTAAATATACTAAAGAATAACGTTTATATCTCAAGCGAACCAAAATTGAAATTTTCATCTATTTTGAATCCGCCATTTTGAAATTTAATAATGCAATGAATAACATTTTTAATTTTGGAATCGAATTCAGCTTTCGTGAATATAATAATATACAAATTTCTATAGTGATTCAACCTTCTCGACTTTATTTATTATAGTTTGGAACAGCTTATCTAGAGTCGCGGTAGCGACTCGAGACAAGTACATTTATAAAAGAGAGTTCGCTCCAAGACTCTTTACAGCAAGGACCGCGTTTCCAACTGTTTTCGAAAACTTTCAAAGATTGTTTCCGTAATATTTAAAAAATAGCAAAAATCCCCTCCCGGGGAAAAAAAACCTGGACAAGTACATTGGTGGTCCCTCGTTTCCCTATGATATCACAAAAAATCCAAAACCCGACTTAAATTTTTTTTTTTAATCTTTACTTATTTTATTCATATCCCGGAGGGAAACCAACCATATAGATCACAAAATATCCGGCCAAAAAAGCAGACTTCACAATAAATGTTACTTTGAATTTATTTCCACAGAACAAAACAGGAATCAAACATTAAAAAATCAGCGTTGTCAAGATGAGAAAAATACCACTTATAATTGGTGTGTAAGAAGTATTAATAGTCTAGAAAAAAATGAAAAAAGGTCACCGTCTAAGTTACGTGCAGCAGTAAAATTTATGATATCAGTACTAGGACAAATATTTCTTTGGCGACTGAGAAGATATCAATATGGACGTACCGGCAACGTAGGGCATGCAGTTAGTGAAATCTGTACATTTCAATAATAAATAATTATTTTTTATATTGCCTTAAAATTCATGTCTTCTTATGTATCATTATCCCCGCAACCCACCCCCGCCGTTCCATCACTTTGACTTCCCCTTCCCCGCAACACCGAAGATCCCACAGCACACCCTCCCCCCCCCCCCCCCGCAGCCTTCCCCCTCCAGACTCTGGCACCCTGCTGTGAAAAGTGAGCCAGAACCGACATAGCCTTACTACTGACTCTCAAAAAAAATTTCAAAAAATCTTGGAAACAGTCTCGGCGAGACTTTCAAAAAATCTTGGAAAGAATCTCGACGAGTGTCCCAAAAACAATTTTTTTAAAATGTTGGAAAGAGTCTCGGCGAGACTCAAAAAAAAATTCAAAAAATCTTGGAAACCGTCTCGGCGAGACTCTCGAAAAAATTTGAATAAAATCTAGGAAACAGTCTCGGCGAGACTCTCGGGAAGAATTTAAAAGAGTCTCGGAAACCGTTCTGAGCCAGACGACTCGCCCAGACGTCTTGCCCAGACTGATTTTTTTTACGCGGGGAAGACTCGGAAAACTCAAAGTACTGAGAGCTCTACCACGGATTTCTTCAAGAATATGAGATGCTCTCATGTCTCGCGTTTCATTGGTTTTTCCTTCAACATCGGTACATTATCTACGGCACCATAATGTCGTTCGTGTTCATAGCGCCACCACAAAACTTCGGGTAGTCTTCAACGGTTCATTCAAGACAGCGAGCGGTATCTCGCTTCTCGAGCTTCTTCTCACCAGGGCCAAACTTCAGTAAGAACTTCAATCTTCAGTGTCTCAACTTCAGGACGTGGCCTCTTCAGATTCATATTCGGACGTGATTGCGATTCATGCATGTGACTCCAACGTCAAACTTCTCGGACTGGTCTGGAATTTCTCCGAAGATCAGTTCCGATTCACGCTTCAGCCTTCCTTCTGCAGCGCCATCACCAAGCGAACCATTTTGTCGGAAACGGCACAATTATTCGATCCGCTGGGCTTCATTTCGCCAATCACTATTACGGCAAAGTGTTCCTTCAAGAACTTTGGTTGATGAAACTTCATTGGGACGATCAGTTTTCGGTCTCGCTTCAACAAAATTGGATTTCCTTCAGAAAAAGTTTGAGTTATCTTCCACTCATCTCTCCTCCCCGGTTGCTTCTTCTTTCATCTTCGTCAACGGTTGAGCTTCATGGATTTTCGGACGCTTCACAATTGGCAATGTCAGCCGTTGTCTACCTTAGAGCAACTTCATCGAATGGGTCTTCAACGGTTACTTTCATCTGCTCGAAAACGAAGGTATCACCATTTAAACAGTTGACTATTCCGCGGCTCGGGTCAACCGCAGCACTTCTTCTGACACGGCTTCTTTCATATGTCCAAAAGACGTTGGAGCTTCCAGATGTTTCAGTGTTTCTGTGGACTGACTATTCCGTGTCATTAACCCTGATGATTGACATCAACTCAAACTGCGATCTCGAGCAGCGCCCAGGTCTCACCTTCACTACTTCTTGAAGTTCCGTTCCGCCGATTTGGGATCTTCTGGACCGGTATTCTTCGCTCAATCGGCTTCTTCGAATCATTGCAATATGCCGGCGAGCTACTGCACGCTTCAAGAAATTTTCACACTCTTCATTAGCCACACCAACTTGACTGGGAGACCTGGAAGAGATAAATTTCTTTTGGATACGCCTCCTTTAATTAGCCTACTTCACTTCAGAGCTGCATTCAATATCGAGCAGCGCAACGATTCAACGGAGTAATTTCTTGGCTGCTCTTACGCCCTTCATTGATCAGCTTGGCACTCTTCGCGTGGGTGGTCATCCAAGGCACTCGATTCTCCAGCCTGAGGCTAATACTCAGCCATTCTGCCTCGAACTTCGCGCCCAACTCTTCATCTCAGACGCTCACATCACGACTCTTCATGGTTTCACACAAGCCACCTCGAGCCCTCTTCACCAATCGTATTGGATTCCAGGTGGCCGAGCTCTAATACGATCCTTCATTCTTCGCTGTATACCTGTGCACGGTTTCGAGGACCTCGGGCTCAACAGCTCATGGGCTAATTTCGCTCACTCAGAGTCACGCCTTCACGTGCCTTTCTTCATTGTGGAATTGATTACGCTGGACCCTTCACAATCAAAACTTGGCGAGGACGGGCGACAAAAACCTACAAGGGACGTCTTTTGGTTTTTGTTCACTTTTCTACATCATCCGTGGACTTCGAGCTAGTCACAGACTATATCACGGAGGCCTTCATTGCAGCATATCGGCGGTTTTCGGGTCGACGCAGCATCTGCTGAGCTTCGTATAGTGACTGTGGAACGACCTTCATCGGGGCAGATGCAGAACTTCAAACACTCTTCAAAGCTGGCTCAGCAGAACTTCAAGGTACAATAGCTTCGCTGGCCAATCTCGGGAAACAGTGGTCCTTCAATCTACCGGTTGCGCCCCACATGGGTGGAGGTAGCTGTCAAATCCGCAAAATATCACCTTCGTCGAATCATCGGAGAGACTGCACTTGCGTACGAAGAATTTATACGACTCTTCTTTCGCAAGTCAAGGCAGTTCTCGATTCACTGCCACTTCGTCCCCTCTCGGATGATCCGGAGGACATTTCGTCCTGCACACCAGGTCACTTCATCATTGGTGATGCACTCACCACTGTTCCTGAGCCATCTCTGACTTCAACTTCGGAATCTCGGTTGTCACGGTGGCAACTTCTTCAGGCAAGGCTTCAGCATTTCTGGCAGAGATGATCTATAGCGTACCTTCAACGAAGTCTCAATTTCAAAATGGCATCACCCTTCGATCGAGATACAAGTTGAGCCACTTGTACTCATTACGGACGAGAGACTTCCTCCTTCACGATGACCGCTAACTCGAGTGGTCGAGCTTCACCCAGGGTCTGATGGCCTCACTCGAGTGGTTACCCTTCGAACGGCTTCTTCAACCTTCAAACGACCTACGGCAGAACTATGTATTCTTCCAATGGATTCTTCGTCAACAGAGATTGCCGAAGGCGGGGAGAATGTTCAGAAAAGTCGTTAGTGCTTCGGAGTTGCCGCATGAGGCCCTCAGTGCACGATCGGTCTCTCGCTTAGGCTCCGCTGTACGCGACCACTGGCCATTTTCCCCTCCCACCGATTTCTCTACTTTCCGGCTTTTTCTTCATGATCAGTTCGAAATCTTCTATCAAAGACAACGTTTCGCTTATTTGGTGTGCAAATTTTTCTCTTACACGGCACGGGTCGTCTTCGGGTCCTCTTCGGTATTCTTGTCACACCCGGATCTCTCCATTTAACAAGTGTCTTTCAAATTCTTCGTTGTCCTTCTTTCTGTTACCGCGACTAAAATAATTTACGACCGGGTTGTTCGCGGTAATACTTCAGCTATCTTCAACGATTATTAGCGAGAGTAAAACAATTTACGCCCGGTTTATTCGAGTTTATAATGTGTGGAACTTCGGACTTTTCTTGTACACGGAACGCTTCGCTTCATTCTTTTCGACCAAGGACTTCTTCACTTCGAGGTTCAGTTCAATTCGCGAAAAGTAACACGATTTTCACCCGGGTTACTTTAACCGTTTTGTTTAGTTCGTGAATTTAATTATTTCGGGTTTTTCTTCACGAGGCACGCGGTCGCCGGCTTCGCCGCTATTGTTCGCCGCAACCACGTTTAATTTCTCTGTGATACTATCAGAGTTAAACCATTTATTTTGTATTATTTTGTTCAACGAGTACGAGAAAATCTTCGTATTGATTATTATCTTTTAATAATCGCAGTGTTTCTTTTGTTCACGATACATTTATCAGATCACACGGCCTTTTCATTATTCTCGTATAATTATCCCAGGGAATTATTCTATTTTGCAAACCAGAATCCAAGGCCTCTTCAAACACTGGTAAACGATATATAATATTTTATAAGCAAGGCCTTGGTAATTGAATCCAGTTCGTGTTTTGTCAAATCCAAGGGATTCTTCATCGAGTGGACTGTATACATGCTTGCACATCTATCCCTCTCAATGACGACTTATATACTATCATTCCTACAGATTGTGTAATAGCCTTGAAAAGTTTTGATGCGTAAATTGGGTGTGACATGAATAACAATAATAACCCGATAACTGGTACATATCCCCATCCCACGTTATGTGATCCGCATTACCCCCTCACACTGTCAAACCTCAAGGTGTTGCGACCCCCATGGTAATATACGAACCCGCATCCCCCTCCCTGACATCATCGTCCTGCGTAATAACGTCAACGCTTAAGGTCGCCATCTTGTGACTCCATGACAATGCAGGGATCCTCATACCCCCACACCACCTCCCCTCTCCCATGATATCATCATCCAATGTTCGAGAACGTTCTAGAAGCTTCTCGGATGTTCTGACCCTCATTACCCGCGCTTTCATTCGGTGTACGTGTAAGCAACGTGTGTGTGTGTGTACGCGTGCGCGTGTGCATGCGCGTGTGCGTGTGCGTGCGCGCGTGTGTGCGTGTACGTGTGCGTGTGTACGTTGACGAAGAGAGTGAAAAAGAGAGAGAGGGAGAGAGAGAGAACGTTCTAGAAGCTTCTCGAATTTTCTGACCCTCATTACCCCGCTTTCATGCCGCGTACGTGTGAGTAACGTGCGTGTGCGTGCATGTGTGCCCGTGTGACACTAAGGCACGTTGGTTCAGCATGACCCTTGTTTCTCTACTAGTAACATTTACATATATCTCTTGGGGACAGATTCTTCTAGGTGATGCATAAGTTTCAGAACAGTACGTTGATAAATAACCGATATTACGTACTGTAACGTAAAAATTTTGTGCAAGTCACATTTCATAGAAAATTGGTTGAGCTTCCCCGACCCTCCCGCTCAATGCTCCGGCCACAACAAAATCTCTTAGGATCGATTCCGGGAAAACAAACATTATTGTAACCGTTATTAATTATTTTTGATTTTTGTATTTTATTTACGAGCCATATTCGAAACCGGGGCTAAGGGCTTACACACACCGATCCGATCAGCTGTATTGGCGTCTGAACGAGAGCGAGAGAGACAATCAACCTTGGCCAATTACTGTCGTCGTCAGTGTATTTTGAGCAGGGCTCATACACTTGGCCATTTCCGTCTTCGATTTATCGCTGCCAATCTCTGGATCTCGTCGTCGGTTACATTTTTGCCGTTACGATATTTCGTCCAACGTTTCTCGTCTCCCGAAAATATTTTGTCAAATCAACAATCTCATAAAGAATGGCTCGTCCACGGAAAAATATTAACATCAAAAGCTAGGAGTCTGAGATTGAATTTTCGTTATCACTCAATTTCGAAAATCTCAGCTCCGTCTCACGCTTATTTAAATTCCCCTGTATGGAAGCCTGCACATCGTATTCGGGAGACAATCGAGAACATTCGGTAATTAGAGTAGGTGGAAAGTTCGCTGTCCCACTCGAGACTCATCATCGCGATTGTCGTTAGATTTTCATGTGGCATTGAGCGCGACGGACGTCCGAGATTATCCTAAAAGTACGTAATTTTGCCTGACGCGATTCGTATGGTCGGTGAACCCGTCCCGATATCTTTTGGCGTTTTCTTTAAAAAATAAAATAAAGTCTAGGCCTTTGTAGGGCTAGAGTTCGGCTCAATTGTTCAATTTAACGGTCATGGCGACGGTTTTGCCTTTTTATAATTTCGTTTGGTTTCTTTCCCGCGAAGCGATCTGTGCTACGACACGGGAAAGGAAAATATTGTGACCGGTAGTGAAAATCTCACATTTTTGTCCGTGTATTAAAATAAATCATGTATCGGTTTTGTAGGCATCGAGAAAGAAGCGCGAATTTCGGGAGTGTTAGAGAGTGTAGCGTGAGTGTGTGTATGTGTGGCCGGAAGAATCGCCGTTATTATGTCAAGTTCGAAAAGTCCGGCCGAGTAACCGATTATCGGGGGCTTGGTATTTTATTTTTCGTATTTTTGGATCAACATCGATTTTCCTGTATTTTATCAAGAGACTCGGTAGAGTCTCGGGACAAGTACATTTGACAGCTCTGTCGTCTGCTGGCCCGAGGCTCGCCAGAGTATATTATCTCTGAATAAAGTAAATTTCGGTAGTGGGGGTAAAAACTGAAAGCCATTTTCTCGACTTACGAAGCTCAGGAGACAGATGATGACTTGAAAATTGAACTGGAGACTAATTAAGAAAAAATCTTTCGATTGAGCTTTAAATCAGCACGATTGATGCCGTATTTGCTGAGAAAAAACTTTGCACAGGCTCAAAATTATGCAAAAATTCCAACACATCGAAGAATTTGACGTGTCTGTATATGTCACAATGAAAGGCCTCAGCGTGCCTATCGAGATTCTGATTGGTCATGAGTGTGGTCATTTCCCTGTGTTCTCAAACCGGTAAACCAGTGTGCACACGAGTGATGTTTTTGAACGTGTCCCTGTGACTACATTCCTCTGCACCCATACCACGGAAAGTTTGAATGTTTAACCAGTGTGACGGTAGTTCTGACTTTTGACAGTGTAAAGTGCGAGTCGTGTAAATCGCGTGTTTTTTAGATTGTGAAAAATCGTGATTCATAATTAGTTTGAATATATAAATAGTGCGAAAAAACGGTAATATGTAAATATTGCGAAATGTGATAATAATATTTTTTAATATCTCGGAATTAATCATCAGCGAAATTAAAAAAGATAACCTCGCACCCGCTGGTGAAATCATTTTTGTTTCGGATTCCAGAAAAGCCAAATAGAAACAAACCTCACCACTCATTGAAGTTATCATTTTTATTTTTCCGTATAAAATAATCCGAATAAAACCGTTAATTAGTGTGGCCGGAATAAGTGCTAGAAAATACAACGAACATAACCTTAAAAATCAGTGTTATACGTTCTGAAAATGTGTGAACTCGCAAATAATGATGTTGAAGTTTCAATCTAGAACGCAACGATTTTTTTTTTTAATCATGTCACTTAAATTTTTCTTACAGATGAAAAGGCTGTGTTTTTTTTCCAAAAGTGAGTGTATGAAAATAGTTGTGACAAGATGTATCATGTGCTCATAAATAAAAACCTGTAAAAATATTAATTGTTGATGAAATACTTTAATTATAAAAATTTGACAAATAACTTTTGTCGTTAAATCATGATTTTCAATACTTTTCAGGTGCGGTCTACAAATAAACATGAAATTTCTAATATTCTGCAGGTTGTGCTCAGTTCCTTTGATTTTTCTTTTCGGTTTCAAGAAATTTACCAATATACTGAAGGCGCTGCGAACTGTAAATTGGGCTGAGATTCTCTGCTTGGACAATTTGATCTAAAAAAATTGGTGAAACTTAAAGCAATGAAGCATTTGCTATTCCTTGCGGAAACAAGAGATGCCTTATTTCCTTTGCATACAAGGATCACCGCTTCGTTACTGCGAGCTGTGCTAAGTTCCTTCGCTCTTTCTTTTTGGCATGGCACTACATATTTTATATTGAACTGGGGTTTTACTGATTATGTCAGCGTAAATATTCAAGGATCATCTGTTATCATATTTCACAACCAGTCGAAGGATCAGAAATTCAGCAATAGTATAATGGCATCGCTCGGTCAGGCTTGTGCAAAAGATATAAGTGGAAATAAAGGCATGAGAACACAATGTAAAAATTCAATATTCATTCAAGTTTTTAGTGTGCATTGTGATATGATTTGTTAAAAAAAAAGTGTTCCACAAATATTTCTATACGGTTTCATTTTTGGCCTTTCGCTCATGTTTTTCTCATATTAGTGAAATGCACATTGCTGAGACGCACCAAATATATGTATCGAATTTCTCAATATACTGCAGGAAACGCGAGGTGTTAACTGAAATGAATTTCTGCGTTTTGTTTGTGCAAGCTGTACTAAGTTCGTTCGCTTTTTCTTTATAGCATCGTATTGCATATTTGATATTGAGCTAGGGTTTTACTGGTTATGTCAGCGTAGATATTCAAGGATTATCTGTTATCATGTAAAAATTCTGGGATTCGGAGCTGTTCAGAAAAAAAGAAGTTATATCCTGGCCAAAAATCCCCTCCCCGGGGAAAAAACCTTGGACAAGTACATTTGTTGACCCCTGTTTCCATTTGTTTTTACAGAAAAAAACTACCCAAAAAAGTACAAAATTTTTAAAAATTTGGCAAGATTGAGATAGGAAAAAGAAGATTGTTTCTATAAAATAACTATACTCCAAATGACAAATAGAAATGAAAAACTTCACATATTTTATCGAGATCCCAAGAAAAAAAGCAACAATGCCCATCGTGAGTGTCCGGTAAAAAACAGAGTCTACAAGTAAATGATCGATTTGTGCATAAAAAAAAATCATTACTTTACAAAAACAGAAATGGTAAAGCCAATGATTTACGTTCAGCACTAAAATTTATAATATCAATAATAGGACAAGTATTTTATTGTCGCTTGAGGATGGAGTATTTAAAAAAAAGCAAAAATTAGTTGGTTGTTGAAAAAAGTCACCAATGTACAAAAATAAAAATCGGTCAAAAGAACAGAGTCCAGAAAAAAAAATCGGGATGAAAAAAAAACTTGAAGAAAAAAATTTCAAACGAAAAAAATTAGATTGAAAAAAAAAATTCGGCCGAAGTACTTGGCGAGTTTTTTGCTTAGCTTGGATTACGTAACGTATTTCACGTAATGTTGTATGTGTTATAAACTCGCCAAGTACTTCGGCCGAAATTTTTTTTTCAATCTAATTTTTTTCGTTTGAAATTTTTTTCTTCTAGTTTTTTTTCATTCCGATTTTTTTTGGACTCTGTTCTTTTGACCGATTTGACAAGTCAACAAATGTACTTGTTCTAGGTTTTTTCCCCGGGGAGGGGATTTTTGGCCAGGATAAAATTCTTTTCGCGAGTAAAACCGCGGTGAGAATCGTAACGAACTCGGTTAATTTTATAATCGTGTGTGTAGGATCCCGGTCGTGTGAGTGGGTGTATGAATATGATCGCGTTCGAGCTTCTCTCTCGATGATCGTTTGCGCGCATATATTTTCTGACTTGTGTCCCGCGAATGATTCATTCTTAATGTTCTCTATTGTACCGACATTTAAAATTATAATTTATTTTTTCCGGGATTTATCCCGTAATTAATTTGATTATTAAATAAACTTAAATTGTTAAATTGAAGGACAATCTGATTTTCATTTTGTTCTCAAATTTTTCCGACGTGCCTAACTCCGCCCATTCCGCTGCAGCAAAGCTCGTCAACTTTCTTTCTTTTTTCCCCATTAAGTCGCTTAGGCGACTGGCGCCCAAATTAATAAAATAAATTAACGTGGAGGAAGAGAGCGAATTTTGTGACAAACGTGGCTAGGAAAATTTACGTCACAGTACAATTAACAAAAAAATCGATGTTCAATTGCCATTTACCGCTAAACTAACAATGTTACGCGATTTATATATAGAATTTATTTTGTAGATGATATTGTGGCGCACAACTTTTGTAGAAAGCATTTTTTGATAAATCCCATTTCAAAAAAAATAACATTAATATACCGGTTTTTTCAATAATTTTTGGCGGCCAAAAAACAACTAAATATTTTATAGAGCTTTTCCGGGTACATTCCTGGAGATTCAAATTATCTACAAAAAATTGGCACTATGCTGTTATCTTTGAATAGAATTCATGTCTATTCCTACTGAACTACAGAGAATTTTCGCTAGGTTAGTTTTTTTGGGTAGTATATTACGCCACCAGAAAGGGATAGCAGAGACTATATCAAGCTTCGTGCAAAATTGCCCACGCGGTTTGGGATAGTCTGTTTTCCCGTGTTGCGTATACTATTTTTCACTACATTTTCTCGGAAAATTCGACTTACGCAAGGCAGGAAATCGAACTTTCCACGGAGGTGTGGTGAAAGTATTATTTTTAACTACTATTCCGGATTCATTTCGATGCCACATAACAGCAATTATATCACATCAAAATCATTCGTATCGAATTGCCGGTATTCTAATGACTATCTTTATTTCAATTGTGTCAGAGTTACTACGTAGAGTACATTTTTCAAGATTCCCTATATCGTATTTATGAAAATGAGTATAATAATACCTTATAGCGTTGCCCATTTAGTTACGAAGTCTCGATGGAAGCAAAAAAAAATAACAATTCTCAACGATCTCAACTTTTTAGCGACATTCTCGAATCTCAAAACTTTGGGAACTTGTATAGTTTGCATTGGTCATTATAGGATATACCTGTTCTCGCATTTTTATGCATTCGATTCTCAAATTCCTGGATGTCGTTTAGCCTGTCAAGAGATTTTTTTTGCGGACTTAGAACAAAGCGGCTAAAGTGAGGAGGTAGTAGAAGAAGGAGAATTTCTTTAGAGAATAGAAACCTATATGTACCCAAAGTACTGGTTTCTTGCTACAGTGTCTGGTTGACACGCATACACCGGACTTGAAGAAAAAAAGCCGAGGATTTGCCAATGCGTAGTGCTCGAAAGACTGCTGTCAGCATGATGATATATGCGACTATTGTTCGCAATCCGCCTCTATTCCTGTTCCTCCTCTCTTCTTCTTCTTATTATTATTATTATTTCTCTTTTTCTCATTTTCCATAGCATCGGTGGTAACACACCTTACCTGCTTTGCATCCAGTAGTCTCATAGATGCTCCTTTGCAAAAGATGCCATTCACGATATTATTATATTCGCACAGATGCGTATAAATTGTGACGTTAATTTTTTTTAACGTCACTTAAACATTTAACTCTCCTTTCTCCTGCTCGACGCCCCGATCATGATACAGCTTTACAGGGTCTATCTAAGGCGAAAGAATTATTATATTTTAAAATTATTTTACTAATCGCGTTCCGAACACGTTTTTTTATTGTTTATGGCGAGCATTGTTGGAGGAACAGGGAGGAAGCCATAGCGAAAGGAACAACGATATCATGGGAAAAGGAGGGAGAGAGAGAGAGAGCGAGAGATTTCAAATTTCAAATTTCAACGACGGTGTACTTCGAGCGAGGCTCGTACGCATGGGGCATACACGATACACCGACACATATTCACTCACACCTCACCTCAGCCACGGGAATTTTCGGGAATCTTCGAGAACATCACCATCTTCGTCGTGCAGCGATGTCGGCTATAATGTCTCGTTGTTTCAGGGGAGCCGCAATTTTAGGTGACGTCGAACCCTATTTTTGATAATCGAGGACATACCCGTTGAATTTTGATTGGAATATTTTTCATACTCTTCTTTCTTTATTTTATATTCGGGCTAGGATTTGTTTGACAATAAGAATAACTAAATAATTATAATAATAACTATATATATAATAATTATAATAAATAATTATTTCTGTTCAATATTCGGGGCCCCGTCTAACGTTCGTAATTAATGGACTTGTAACGTGCCTGTTGTACATGTTCGCGAATATTCGAGAGAAAGAAGGAAAAGGGGGGTGAGAGTCCACTGTCCCGTGTGTGACTCTCGATTTCGTTAGATTTTCCGTGAGCGTTGAGCAGGACGCACGTATTCAAAGAAACGGTAATTAGTCTACTATCTCTCTCCTTCTCGCTTTCCGAGTCGGTCAGTGAGCGTTGCCCTGATTTCCCGTCAATTTCACTCTGACAGTTAAAATTGAAAAAGTGTTCGATCTTGTTACAGGCAAATAAAATTTGGTTGCAGTGGCATCTTAGCCTGTTGCCTTATAACCCGTCTTTTCTTTTCATTTTTATTATCTCGTGTTCGAAATGATTGTGAAGTAGCTTACGATAAAAGTCCGGGCAATAATGATAGTTTCGTGGCCGAACCCGGAAATCTCCCGATATTCTGTATAATTAAATTGTTTCCGACTTAAATTTTATTTCATGTTGTACGTGAGAATATTCATATGAAAATTAGAGTGAGAGAAACGATCATCAAAGTGTGAGTGTGATCGGGAAAGAATAATCGCGTTTCATGAATAAAATAGTCCGGCCAAGTCACCGATTATCGGGTACTCCGTAAATTATTCAATATCTTTCATCTTTATTTCGCCATACAATTTATTTAAACATCTTTTTATTTCTTTCCGTGAGTAGTTTCACGGTTAGAACTACGGGCTCGTGGTAGATTGTACGTGTGCGTAGAATCCCGATCGCGAGAGTGAGAACAACTAAGAGTGAGTGAGTTCACGAATATTTTCCCGTCTCACTCTTCCTTTTTGCGTGTATAATTTCTTTATTCTTTTTCCTAAATTAGTATTCCGGTTTCTTTTTCTCAAATTGTTAAAATTCAACTCGTGTGAACAAAATAAACTATGTAATAAAATTAAGTGACTAAATTGTGACAAATAAATATTTATTATTCATTCGTTAATAGTGCTCAATTTTGCGTCATTGCCTGACCTTGCCCATTCCACTGTTGCAAAGCCGGTCAACCGTTATTTTCTCTCTCTCATCTTATGTTGCTTTGGCGGCTGGCACCCAAATAAAAAAAAAGATAAAGAATTAAACACTACGGGTGAGAGAGTTAGAACTTTTGTGGCAATAAGGAACAATTTTCCGTCACAATATATACACGGAGTGTCTTAAAAATTGCTTGTAGGACTTATCGAATGTTTGAACGTTGTCAAATTCTGACGAGAACAGTTCTCAACCACTTGGCTCTATGACGCATCCATGTCAATATATTCTTTAGAAGCAGCTTATTTGATAAACCACTGTAAAAGAGCGTGGAGTTTGTAACAACCAGCCCACTCCTTCTCAACAGTGCGTCTGATTGAGTATCGTTAATCAAGAGATTCGGTAGAGTCTCGGGACAGGTACATTGACAGCTCTATCGTCTGCTGGCCCAAGACTCGCAGAGTCTGTACTTTCTCTGAATAAAGCGATTCGCGGTGGTGGGGGTAAAAATGACATGTCATTTTATTTAATTACGAAGCTCAGGAATCATTTGGTGTTTTGAAAATTGAACTGCAGACTAATTGAGAAATTCCCTTTCAATTGAGCCTAAAATCAATGTGATTGGTAGCGTAATTGCTGAGATAAAACTTTGCACAGGCTCAAGATCATGCTAAAATTCTAACACATCGAAGGATTCGACGTGTCTGCATATGACACAATCATAGGCCTCTTGAGACCCACCAAGACCCATTTCCACCAAAGCCGGTTTTTGGCAATGAAAGCCACGAGCTTTGATTGGTCACGACTGTTGGATCTTTCCGTTGTACTCATACCACACAAAGTTTGAACGTTGTTTTGGAAGTGAGAAGTGCGAAGTGCAGGATGCGTGGTGAATAAATTCGGAAAAAAATTGATTTTATAGTTCAGTGAAAATATTATTCGGAACGGAATAAAATAATATTTTTTTTCATTCCGCTTACCCGCAGCATTTGCCTAATTCTAAAATGGATTTTTTTTACATTACAAAATTCAATGTAATGAGTGATGGATTTTTTTTACATTACAAAATTCAATGTAATGGGTGATGGAATTTTTTTACATTACAAAAGTCAATGTAATGAGTGATGGAATTTTTTTACATCACAAAATGCAATGTAATGGGTAATGGAATATTTTTTCATTACAAATTCAAAGAGTAATAAGTAATGCATTACTTTTTCATTACAAATTTTGCAACCCTGGAACCTACTCAATCCGATAATCACGTTATATCTCTCAAAAATCGTTTACATCTAAAATATTAATAATTTGTGCTCGGGAATCGCGTAGTATCCATCCAAGACTCACTAGCGACTATCGTATATTTCAAAAGCCGCGCTCGAAATCGGCGACTGCGCGATCTCAACTAAATCTTCCTCCTGGGACATAACATGAGAATAGAAAAAATTGCCAAAACAAAGGTTCCAAAATACGTGTCCCCTCATTTTTTCTACAAAAAATTGACTCGAAGTAAAGGAGTCAGTGCTAAGAAACGGAAAAAGTGATAATTACCCAATATAAACTTTCTCCAATCTATATAAACCGAGATGTTCGGAAAGAAATAGAAAAAACAAATCATATCAAGCATAAAAATCCCTCCTCCCTGGGGGAAAAACCTGAACAAGTACATTTGTTGACCCCTATTTCCATATTTTTTTACAAATATACATACACTCCAGAAATCTCCCCTTACAAAAATCCCTGAAAAAATCAAATCCTATCAAAAAGTAAAAAGAGTGACCCTCTCAAAAAAATTATCAAATAAAGTCAAATCCCACAAAACAAAAATGAGTTAATCCTCATAAAAAGCTAAGGTTGAATTTCGCAAAAAGTTATAAAATAAATTGAGCTCTATTAAAATATATGTGATCAAGTACGGGATGCATTATTGTATTTTATACAATCTACAAATAATGTTCAATCTTGATAGAAAAAAGAATTAAGTTCGGAAGTACAGTTGTTCTACCAACGAGAACAAGAAAAAAAACTGTATGAAAAAAAGTCCAACCAAAAAAAGATTACAAACGAAAAAAAATTCGATTGAAAAAAAAAATTCGGCTGAAGTACTTGGCGCGTTTTTTTTAACTTAATTCACATAATGTATCGGTCATGGTCACGAACTCGTCAAGTACTACAGCCGAAATTTTTTTTCAATCTCATTTTTTTCGTTTGTAATCTTTTTTTGGGTCGGACTTTTTTTCATGCAGAGTTTTTATTCTTGTTCTGATTGGTAGAATAACTGTACTTCCGAACTTAATTCATTTTTCTATCAACCTTCAACATTATTTGTAGATTTTATAAAATACAATAATGCCTCCCGTACTTGACCACATATATTTTAATAGAGCTCAATTTATTTTATAACTTTTTGCGAAATTCAACCTTAGCTTTATGCGAGGATTAACTCGTTTTTGTTTTGTGTGATTTGACTTTGTTAATTAATATTTCATTAACGGTTCATGCGAAAAAAAAAATAGAACAAGACATTTCATTGAAAACGGTGTCATTTACCTATCTGTTTGAACATAACTTTACTCGCAATACCCCAATGCAATTTTTGCAATACAATCGAAAAATTGATACCGCAATGTTACTGGGAATCGTTCTTCCGCGTTTTGACTAAGAAATTTCTGAAGCAATATTTCTCATTATTTTTTGTGTGATTCTTAATCGTTTATTTGTAATTAATTATTCATACAAAAATCATTACTACAAACCTTGGTCTCCGTTCATTGCCGGATCAACGACATCAAGAACGGTACTTCCAACCACAAGATCCTCCGAGATTCTTGCAACCGGCAAAGGAATCAAAAAATGGGGCGGTCCACTCATCTGTCCAATCGCGATTACAACTGTTAGATTTAGTGTCGCATGACGAGCCGGACTTCCGTGGTCATTTGCCGTTATCTCGATCTCGGTGTTTCTCATTAGTGGCTTCATCAGTATTACTATTCCCGAATCGTAACCCACGGAAAATCTTCCGTCCTCGTTTCCAGCTGTTATTACGTAAGAAATTCGACCGTTATCATCAGCGTCTTTGTCAGTTGCGATTACCCTCGTTATCATATACCCTGAAACACATCGCACGGAATTGAAGATATTCTACATATTATTACATACACAAATAGAAATTTACGTACAAAAACACATATTGTTCTGAGACATATCACTTACTAAGTTATTGTAAATTAGTTTATTCAATATGTAACAAAACATTATTTTACAATATTAATAATTAAGTCCAAGTGTTCCCTATTTTTTGGAAGTAACGATGTATTGTTAAGAAATAATACATCGTTTATTTTTCAAGGAATAATGTTTAAAAAACACATTAATGTTTAAAAAACGTTTGAAATTCCTTAAAAATCAATCAATTTTTAAAACCAGATATTCCATGGAATAAAATAATTGTAGTAAGAAATCCCTTAAAATTACATTAAATCCTTGGAAATCTACCTACGAATGTATATCATTTTTTATTAACACTATTCCTAGTTTATTTACTGCAAATTGCTTTCGTGAATAAAAAGACAAAATTATTTGACAGTGTTCAAAATCAGGTCTGTTGAAGGTTTGCTGACTTTTTTTCGTCAGTAACGATTCCTTTAAATTAGAACGAGATTCGAATTAATTTAAATTCGTCAATTCCCAAAAAACAAAAATTTACAATGTAAGGAATGGCGAAAGATCGAAATCGATAATTTTTTTTGATTTTTGATTACATCCTTACCTGGTGTAAGATCAGCATTGGCAGGTATCGTAATGATCTCAGGTGCAACGAAAACCGGATCGTTATCATTCTGATCGAGGACGATAACTCTGGCAGTGACAGTGGCCGCGAGCCTTTCAGCAATTGGTGCACAATCAGATGCTCTCAATACGAGTGTATACTCGGAACGTTCCTCACGATCGAGAGATTTTGCAAGCGTTAATGCACCTGTGAGTAAATCAACGGCGAAACTTCCAGTTGCTGGAAATTCTGAGATGAGATCGTACGTTAGATCGCCATTTGATCCGCTGTCACGATCACTTGCGCTCATATTGTAAATTGTCGAGCCAATAATCGAACCCTCGCTCACTCTAATCGTCATTGGATCTTGTGGCCATTCCGGTGCATTGTCGTTAGCGTCCTCGATTACGATCTTTACCGAAACTGCGATACTCTGAGGATTACCGACCGACGTTGTGTCCAATGCTCGAATGTCGAGATGATACTCACTCACTATTTCACGATCGAGTGAGTGGGCAACCACCAATTGACCTGAACCACGATCAACATCAAAAGAAGCAAATTCGGCAAGTGGAGTCAAAGAATTTAGCGTAAATGCTACGCGACCAGCAGGTCCTGTACCCGAGACTGAACCCACTGCATCGCCAATACTCGCATCTTCTCGAATCTGTGAAAACGATAATACAACAATAACACATAAATATTGAAACATTACTTGAATCGGTTTCGGACCACTCTACATCGCAAGGGTCGGATTTTATTCCTCTCTTTAGAATTATAGTAACTTGAATTTATTTTATATGATCATTCAGTTTAAATTTGTTACTTATTGTGTTTTGTTATTGTTTTTGTATTCATTCTATTTGTATAAAATAATTGTATGTTTAATTATTTTCAAAATAATTTGAGATGTATCTTTGAATTATAGTTATTGTTGCACGTCGCACTATCATAAATCAAGTGGAAAACAATTTTAATAAAAGTATGATACTAGTGTACCTAAGAAAAAATGATAAAATTTCACCGTTCATTTTTTTCAGAGAATAATGATTATAGAAATATTTATTTCAGTTCGATTAAATATAATTTGATTAAGTTGTAATTAATTTATTCTCATCCTTGGATAAATAAAAAAAATATAACTCACGTTGAATGTAAGACTACTACTAGAAAATGTGGGTCGATTATCAGCGAGAGCTAAAACTTCAACGCGAAGCGTACGAACACTGAGTCGCGGTGGCCGACCCGCATCACTGGCCTGAATCGAGAGTCTGTAAACATTGCGCTCCTCATGGTCGAGCACTGATCTCGTTCTTATCACACCAGTCACCAGGTCTATCCAGAATTCATTGAAACCATCTGAGTCACGATCTGAAATGAACAAAACAAATAAAAATAAATAACAAACTCACAATTACGAAAATTTCATACGAATAATTTGACACGAAATAAAAATAAAAAAACAATAGAACCGGGAAAAGATGAAGTATAGATACGCAGCAGTGTATTACATAAAACCAGATAAAAAATAAGCAAATATTAATCTTCAATTAACCCTGCAGCGGGCAAGCACGCCTAATATGGAGGTCGGTTTTTTATGAAAAAAACTTCCAATCATTGACGGCTGACCCTGTCCCTCCAGGAATGAATCTATTATTCTTCAACACTGCTCATCGTACTACCAATTTCATTTAATAATTCAATCTTGAACCGTCCGCAAACGTCACATTCGAAACGTGGATGCTTCAGACTAACCAAACCCTATACGAATCTTAGCATAATAAACTCGTATATACAGAGTAAACCACGCGTCTGCTCATGTTGAAACAAAAGCGCACCTGCTGGATAGTTTAGAATCATGGGAACATATCGAGTGAGAAATATGCAATAAGAAATCAAAAATGTTACCTTCATAAACCCAGCGAACACAGTTGAGATCATTTTCGGAAATTTTACGTAACCAAAAATATAACAAATATGTCATATAATTGTTGTTACAGAGATGTAAATTTTCCCTTATAATCATAAATGAGATAGTGTTCATACATCCCATCGATACGTGTTAACTACATCACTAAAAAATGTAAATATTATGTAGTCAAGCAGTCCTCTATGCTGCCTCCGTCTATGAGATGAAGATAATGTGGAAAATGACTGACATTACAAATATGTAACATTGATACATAAAAATTTCGTAACAGGAGTACGAAAAATTTACATGCAAAAAGTTACATGAACATTACATGAATATTATAAGATTTTAATACGTTAAAATCTCGTCACATTAGTACGAGATATTGACATACATCCGAGACTCATAAAATTTATTACGAGGTGGTTCGTTAACAATTATAGAGCAGTCATCAATATCACTATCGAGTAGAATAGAAAACGATACATATAATTTGTTACACGAATGTTTACAAAATCTTCTATTGACGGACCTTTTTTATAGGATACGTGTCATCCGTACATAACTAAGAAATGCGGAAACATATTGGGCATTCCATGCTAAACCGGCCAGTCCGTGACCCCGACCATTTTTGATTTTGGCGAAATTTTTTCATTTTCAAGTAACAACTGAAAGGAGTTTTTAGGAATTTTTTTAACTTTTTATCCCAACTCGTTTAAAAATAATGAATTTTTCAAAATTTTGCACGAAATTTTTTTAAATGCTCATAACTTTTTCAGTAACAGAGATATTAAAATAAAATAGAAGGTAATTTTTTTGATCTTGAATTGTAGTTTCGTAAAAAAAATACAAAAAAAATTATCAAAAGGCAATTTCATATGTTTTTTTTTAGTTTTAATCCAAAAATATTTTTTTTTTTCAAAACTTGGGCCGTTTTGATTTTTTTGAAAAATTCACCTTTTTGTAGACATATTTTTACATATTTCGAAAAATTCACAGCTTGTGATATCCATCCCTTCTATTTTTTTTCTCATTTTTTATAACGTGTAAACCAATAATTATTTATTAGTTGTCAATCCTGAATTATATTTTTTTATTGTTTTTTTCCACTCATAATTTCATTCCTCAAGAAATTATGGATGAAAAAAATTAATAAATAAATATTGGAACTGATTTCCATGTTTTTTTCAATTTTCAACAAAACATTTACTTTCACATCTTGGGCCATTTTGATTTTTCTGAAAAAAATCACCACCTTTCCCGATACATTTTTACACATCCCACAAAATCCGCAGCGTGTGATATTCATGAATAAGGATTAATAATTGATAATCATTGGTTTACACGTGGCAGAGAATTAAAAAAAAATAGAATTTATGGATATCACACGCTGCGTGAAAGATGGTGAATTTTTTGAGAAAAATCACAATGGCCCAAGGTGAAAAAAAATGTTTGGTTGTAAACTGAAAAAAAAACATGGAAATCAGTTCCAATATTTATTTATTAACTTTTATCATTCGTAATTTCTTGAGGAATGGAATTATGAGTGGAAAAAAAAAACAATAAAAAAATATAATTCAGGAATGACAACTCTTTATTATTTGTTTTCACGTGGTAAAAAATGAGAAAAAATAGAAGGTATAAATGTCTCAAGCTGTAAATTTTTTGAGACGTGTGAAAATATGTCTAAAAAAATGGTGAATTTTTTGAAAGAAATCAAAACGGTCCAAGAATTCAAGAATTTGCCATGTCTGTATATGCGCTCAGACGATACAATCAAAGGCGTTTTGATGCCCATCAAAACCCATTTCCATAATAGCCGATCTCCGGCAACGGAAGCAACGAGTTGCGATTGGTCACAACGACTCGTCTTTTCTCTGTACGGAGCCAACATAAAGTTTGAACGTTGTTTTGGCATAACGAAGTGCGGGACGCATGAGCAATTATATCGATAAATTTATAAAGAAAATCATTTCATGGTTCAGTGTGGTGATATTCGATCGATCGTCCATATGACAGCTGACCAATATCTTTTTTATAACAGTCATGAGGTTATAAAGCTCGCGGGCAATTTCAACTTTTGGTTAGAGTGGCGTTTATAGATAGACGAGTAAAGAGTGACTTTTATATAGATAGAATAGTGATGGTGGGAAAATAAAGTGTTATAATGAACCATTGAACAGTGTCTAAATAAATATTTTTTTAATTAAACCTAGCCCCTACAATTTTTTTCCAAACGTAAACTCTGCTACAACGGAATCGAAAATGATCCCTTTTCTCTTTTACCATCAAAATGTTCCCCGAATGCAATAACAAGGTTTATTTAGAAACCATTCTCTTCGTTTTTTCTGTTAACCAAGAGAATGGTGTATGATAAACTCGTATTCGGTGAATATTTAATATCTTTGTCGTGAGGTTATAAAGATCGCGGCCAGTTTCAACTTTTGCTTAAAGAGACTTTTATTATAGATAGAACAGTGATAGTGCAAAAATAAAGTGTGATTCAATAAATAAACTTTTGGACAGTGTCTAAATAAATATATTTTTTTATTAACCCTAGACCCAACAATCCATTTTTCTGAACGTAAACTCTAGAACGGGGTCGAAAACGGTACCTGTTTACTTTTACCATAAAATGTTCCTCGGATGCAAAAATAAGGTTTATTTAGAAACCATTCTCTTTGTTTTTTTTTTTTTTGATAACTAAGAGAAAGGTGTATGATAAACGCGTATTCGGTGAATACTTAATATCTTTGTTGGGAGGTTATAAAGATCGCGGTCAGTTTCAACTTTTGATTAAAATGACTTTTATCATATTACCGATGGAAGAGTAATAGTGCAAAAATGAAGTGTGATTCAATAAATAAACTTTTGAACGGTGTCTAAATAAATATTTTTTTTTATTAACCCTAGTCCCAACAATTCCTTTTTCCGAACGTAAACTCTAGGACGGAGTTGAAAACGGTGCCTCTTCTTTTTTACCATAAAATGTTCCTCGGATGCAATAACAAAGTTTATTTAGAAACCATTCTCTTTTTTTTTATAACTATATAAGGGAATGGTGTATGATAAACTCGTATTCGGTGAATAATTAATATCTTTGAAGAGTCGTTAGGTTATAAAGATCGCGGTCAGTTTTATTTGATTAAAGTGAAACTTTAGGTTAACGTGATTTGAATATGTAGATAGAAGAGTGATAGAGTGCAAAAATAAAGTGTAATTCAATAAATAAACTTTAGAACAGTGCCTAAATAAATAATTTCTTTTTAACCCTAGCCTCAATATTCCAATTTTCCGAATGTGAACTCTACAATGGAGTCAAAAACAGTGCCTCTTCTGTGTTACCATAAAATATCCCTTGCATGCAATAATAAGGTTTATTTGGAAACTATTCTCTACGTTTTTTATATAACCGAGAGAATGGTGTATGATACCACTCTAGGTTTGAATTATACATAGTTTTAAACCACCCTAGAGTGGTTAAATACATGAAAATACTATTTGCACTTGCAACCCAAAATGGAATCAAGTGACGCGAAATAATTTTGAGCGAAACGATATTTGATTCGAGAAAAAAAAATTCATAAGTACTTTACGAATTTTGTTTTCCCTATTGCTCATGAGATATAATTTGTGATCAATAAACGTTATAAAAGAAAAACTCATGTGGCACTTCGACCGAAATTCTTTTTTCCAATCACACTTTTGCTCTCGAAATTTGGTGCGCATACGTTTTAGGGTTCCGTACCCAAAGGGTAAAACGGGACCCTATTACTAAGACTCCGCTGTCCGTCCGTCTGTCTGTCTGTCCGTCTGTCACCAGGCTGTATCTCATGAACCGTGATAGTTAGACATTTGAAATTTTCACAGATGATGTATTTCGGTTGCCTCTATAAGAACAAATACTAAAAAACAGAATAAAATAAATATTTAAGGGGGCTTCCATACAACAAACGTGATTTTTTGCCGTTTTTATAGATAAGAGTGCGGAACCCTTCGTGCGCGAGTCCGACTTGCACTTGGCCGGTTTTTTTTGTTTAAAAATCTCGTTTCGTTATGATTACTTTTATTGAAAATCTTTCGGTGCATTCTGATGATATTGGAGTAATTTCTCGGTGTCATTTTTTCAAATTTTTTTACAAAATCAAAAAAAATTAAAGTTTTGATACTTGTTCGTAGTTCTTTTATCAAGAGACTCGGTAGAGTCTCGGGACAAGTACACTGACAGCTCTGTCGTCTGCTGGCCCGAGGCTCGCCCGAGTATATTAGGGCGGGGGTAAAATTTTCGAATGACGAAATTTCGAACAGCTAAAATAGCGAATTTTAACATACAATTATATATATATATATATATATATATATATATATATCGATAACTGTATGTTAAAATTCGCTATTTTAGCTGTTCGAAATTTCGTCATTCGAAAATTTTACCCCCACCCGTATATTATCTCTGAATAAAACGATTCGCTGTGATGAGGGTAAAAACTGAAATTCATTTTCTTTAATTACGAAGCTCAGGAGGCATATGATGATTTGAAAATTCAACTGGAGCTTTATTATGAAAAAATACTTCGATTGAGCATTAAATCAGCATGATTGATGCCGTATTTGCTGAGAAAAAACTTTGCACAGGCTCAAGATTATGCTAACATCGAAGTATTGGCATGTCTGTATACGACGCAATGAAAGGCCTGTTGACGCCTTCCGAGCTTGTGATTGGCCATTCCGTTAGATCTTTCTCGTTACATCTGCAGTTTTTATTTTCCACACTTAACTCTACGACGGAAACGAAAGCGATCTCTTTTCTCTTTCGCGATTAAATGTTTCTCGTATGAGATTTCTTAAGCAATCATTCTTTTCGTTTCTTTGATAACTATGAAATGGTGTACGTTGAACTGTTAATCATGATTGGTGTGAATCGATGTAAATTTGGAAAAGATACTATAAAACTAATAATGAGTGTCAAAAAAATCTATATGGCAAAATTTGTTATTACCATGCCGAGTTTTGAGCAGTGTCAAATGAATATTTTTTTTAACTCTACACCGTTGACAATTTATTTTATTGGTCCCTTTCCTCTTTATTATAAAATGTTCCTCGCTTGCCATAATAAAGATTTGTACATCATAAAATGTTCCTTGCAGGATAATTGTTGGTCCATTTCAAAAGATTTTCGACGTCGCTTTTCTATCCAAAATATGGTGTAGAGTCATCTAGCGTTTGATGAATTAATAGACAAATATACTGTCAACCTGCATCTGGATATATATGGATGCCTTTGGATGATAACCGTAGTAAGTAATGATATATCTTTATGTGAAAATGGCTTGTATAATATATCCTTATGTCAAAAGACTATGGCGGTATATAGTCCATATCCTGGTATTATCCAGGTATATTTACTGACGAATATTTATTCACATCACATTTTATGGTCGATTGTCGGAATTACGTTTATGATAGTTGCTTTTATGTCCTGTAATTAATTCAAAAAATTGTAGGACCTTCAAAGCTCATAAACTTTATTGAGCCCAATATGTGGTATGCTTGAGTTGTGGCATGATTAATTAAAAAAATTGTCAGAAAGTCTTTGGTTCCTTTTTTTCTGGAAGTATAAAAATTCGTTCCATTGGAAGGCAACGTATACTTACAAACTTTGGAAATTTCCTGGAGCAACATGTGTTCTCAGTATTTCTACTTTTTGGCTCCTATTGTGGCATAACGAATTGAAAAATATTTTCAAAAAGATTTGCTCTACGGATGCTCTGGTTGTGATGGTACGAAAATTTGCACGAACATAATGTAACTGGTACAACTCAACTCGATGCATTTTCTTGGGTACAGTACTGATCTAAGTTTGACCGCTTTTTTGAATTTAGTGTTTTAAAATATCCATAACATACTTTCTGAACTTTTCAATATTCAAAGATAATATTAAAATATCTGCAAGTTCTAGTCTTGAGGCTTTCACAGCGATTATTGTTATAAATATCAAAATTTGTATCAAAATATTGTAACGGTTAGCTTTCGCCGTGACGCCTAAACCACGTTACGCGTAGGTTCGAGCTACCTTGAATTTAGGAGCAGGTATGAGAAAAACGTGAGACGACGCAGGAGTTTGATTTTAACAAATGGCATGTAATTTATTCAAAAAAAAACATAGATGATTTTTCTTGGACAACAATTTTCGTTCTTTTAAGGAAAATTTTTATTTGTTTCGCTTTTTTTTTCGTTATTTATTTGACCTGTTCGGTTTATCGTTTCTGGGCGTGGAGACAATATCTGCGCTACAATTATAATAATCTATCCTGAGTTCTTGTAGTCGATTTTTGGTTTGAATTTTCAACGTGAGAGTGTCCAAATTGACCTAAGATAAATTCGTTACCACTTAGAGTGTTCATTTATGCTTTCATTACGTTTGTTTTTGTTTTGCTGCCTCAGAAATCCTCTCGAGGGTTATTTCAACCGGGATCGTCTCATCATAGGCTTTTTTGATACGTACATTGAAATTATAAATGAACCATAATAACGAAGAGAAAGAAAGAACAATCGGTCCGCTTATTTCCTTATTTCATCGACGGACACTTTCGCCTTTGACTCGATGATGTCTTTGTTCACGTTTTGTAGTCCTGATCGGAATAATGCTCTCTCTTTTTAAGATAATAATAATTGGTGTCTTTTTTCAGGCGTAGTATAATAACAATATGACAAAATAAAATTTGCTTGTTTGAAAATGAATTAATTTCCTTCAAGGTGTCCTAAATAAAAATGTAATTGATACTATATAATGCAAATAATACCCTTTTTTGTTGATTCTATTCCAATTTAAATGCTTGGACAATTTGAAAAGGAATTAATTCAGAAATTAATGAGATATGAAAGTATTCGGCTCTTTGTCACCCAGCTCAGAACTGATCCCTGATTTTAGCTAGATAAAGTTTGAATAAAGAAAAAAAAGGTATAAACTAAAAGGATGGGTATGCTTCGAATCTTGAGTCGAACGGAATCGAACGGCTCCGGCCCTCTAAGCATGGAATAATTCGGAAATTAAAATTCGGACAGTGGTATGCTTCGAATCTTGAGTCGAACGGAATCGAACGGCTCCGGCCCTCTAAGCATGGAATAATTTGGGCGAGGCTATGGGAAGGATACTCAGAATCTTGAGTCGAACGGAATCGAACGGCTCCGGCCCTCTAAGTATGGAGTAATTTGGTGATGGTTAGGTAGTCTAGTTCAGGGAGCGGTTCCGCTGGTAAGAGCTCTGGGACTCTTCAAGAATGAGCTAAAAATGAGCTGCCGTTGCTGTTACGCACGGCCTTTTATACTGTTCAGAACAAAGAGATAATAATAATAATTTTTCTAAAAATAACTCGGGCGCTGGTTTGTTCCATAAAATAATCTCGAAGCAGAATTCTGTTTCTAAATTCTCTCATTGGCGTTTCGCGTTTCGCCGCCTAATTTAATTGGCCGAGGGCATGGCGTGTTTGCAGCGCGCATGCGCGAGAATTATTACTTTTGTAATTGTACATTGTTTTATAGAATGTTATATTTTCTTATTCTCTTCTCTATTTTAGACATCGACTATTTCCATTTATAACAAAAGTAATTGTCAAAGTTTAACAATAATTGATAATGCATCTATAATTCGCCGACTCTCTGGCGTGTTTATCACGCGCCTGCGCATTATTGTTCGTCACTCGCGTACTCAACGCTTGAAACCCACTAGTTCGTCATTAACCCGCGTGGCGGCCGCTCACTCTAGTAGTAGACGCCGAGCAGTGCACATCGTGCTTCGAGCCGTACTATGATTCCGTTACAATATGTATCATGGGAATGTAGCCGATACCTACAAACTTTTAACATTTTGTGAAGCGACATGTGCGCCAAGTATTTCCACTTTCTGTCTCTGATTGTGGCATTACGAATTGAAAAATTTATTACCAAAAGTCTTCTCCTCCTCATTTTTGGATGGGATTAAAATTTCTGTCCTTGGAACGCAATAGATACATCCAAATTTTCTGAACTTTGTTGGGCTTAAAGTGCAGTATGTTTTTTCACTTTTCATACAAATATAACAAGGAGATACTGCTATTTAATATGTTTCTTTGATAAGCACAAATTCAAATTGCTACATATTCTATGGAAGAGTTCTGACTGCTCTAATCTCGCTCTCAAAAGCTTTGTAAATTTTTGTATCGGACTCCCAGTTCCCGACTTATTTTAGTCTGATTCCAGAAAGGTAAATCGAAATGTCAAAACAATTTGACTGGCTCGAGAATATAAAAAATGCCAAATTGAAAATTCCAAATCACGGGTCCCTTTATTTCATGGGGAAAAAACCAAACTCGAAGTAGAAGCGGTCAGGGTTTGGAAATGAAAAAGCGATAATTTCCGAATATAACCTTTTTATAATCTATATAAAGCGAGATGTTCGAAAAGAACGAGAAAAAACGAATCATATCATGCATAAAAATTCCCCTCGTGGAAAAAACCTGGACAAGTACATTTGTTGACCGCCATTCCCATATTTTTCCACGAATATACATACACTGCATAAACCTTTTCTCGCAAAAATCCCTGAGAAAATCAAATCCTATCAAAAAGTAAGAAAACAGACCACTCTCAAAAAATATATCAAATAAATTCAAATCACACAAAACAAAATGAGTTAATCCTCGCGAAAAACTAAGGTTGGGTTTCGCAAAAAGTTATAAAATAAATGGAGTTATACTAAAATATATGTGGCTAAATATGGGAGGCTTTATCGTGTGGCAAAATCTTTAAATAAGGTAATTATGCAGTTTGAGGGCTTTTCCGAAAACTTTTCCGAAAAACGATGCAAGATTATTTTTTTTTGCATGAAGTGCTTCGGTTAGACACCATTAATGAAATTTCGTCGGGGGAGGCTGACATTTCCCATAAAAAGCATAAGTTATGGGGTTTTAAAGTTATTGGAAAAACTTCAAAGTTTTTCCAATCCAATCCAATCCAAATGTCAAAGAACAAGTGGACACACACACACACACACACACGCACGCACGCACGCACGCACGCACGCACGCACGCACGCACGCACGCACGCACGCACGCACGCACGCACGCACGCACGCACGCACGCACGCACGCACGCACGCACGCACGCACGCACGCACGCACGCACGCACGCACGCACGCACGCACGCACGCACGCACGCACGCACGCACGCACGCACGCACGCGTTCCCATATTTTTCCACGAATATACATACACTGCATAAACCTTTTCTCGCAAAAATCCCTGAGAAAATCAAATCCTATCAAAAAGTAAGAAAACAGACCACTCTCAAAAAATATATCAAATAAATTCAAATCACACAAAACAAAATGAGTTAATCCTCGCGAAAAACTAAGGTTGGGTTTCGCAAAAAGTTATAAAATAAATGGAGTTATACTAAAATATATGTGGCTAAATATGGGAGGCTTTATCGTGTGGCAAAATCTTTAAATAATGTTGAATGTTGATAGAGAAAAGAATCAAGTTCGAAAATGCGGTTGTTTTACCTACCAGAATGAAAATAATAACTCTGTATTAATAAGAGTCTGAAGCAAAAAAAGATTGCAAACGAAAAAAAATTAGATGAAAAAGAATTTCGGCCGAAGTACTTGGCGAGGTTATCACCATGACCGACACATTATGTAAATTAAGTGAAAAAACATTCGTCAAGTACTTCGGTCGAATTTTTTTTTAATCTAATTTTTTTCTATATTTTATAAAATAATTTGTAAGTCAAGGACGATGCATGATATTCTTCCATCATTTCATCTTTGAAAGAATAATAATTCTGAGGCTCCTGACAGTAAAGTAAAATATAATTATCTATTTGTAGCTTAGACCGAAATTGCTAATATCCTCGCTGCCTTTTCGCCCATAAATGCCTTATCCTAATACACAACTTGAAAGCTAATGATAAAGTATTTAATTTTCTGAAATTTTGCCTTGGGCAAAAACTGGTACTTGAGGTCTCTTCTATAACACTTTCCTGCTAAGCTATAATCGAATAATAACCTATCAACGAATTACTAACATCTCGAAAATACTTCGAGTCTGTAGTTAACTCTTTTGAAAACATTATAACTTTTTTCTTATCACAGGAACGAAACGCTGCTGTATTTAAACAACCTCAATAACAATGAATTTATGGTAGAAAATGTGTCTCATTCTCTTATGTCGAATTAGTAGTGTGAGCAGTACTGATTTCTGACATTTAAATAAATCGATGATGTAATGATGCAAACACCTTGTAAGTTTTTTTGTTATATACATACTCTATTGGAGTCTATATAAAGCGAAATATATGAAAATACTATAGAAAAAAGAAGTGATATCAAATAGCAAAAATCCCCTCCCGGGGGAAAAAAACCTGGACAAGTACATTGGTGGTCCCTCGTTTCCCTATGATATCACAAAAAATCCAAAACCCCACTTAATTTTTTTTTTTTATATCTTTACTAATTTTATTCATATCCTGGAGAAAAACCAACCATATAGATCACAAAATATCCGGCCAAAAATGCAGACTTCACAATAAATGTTACTTTGAATTTATTTCCACAGAACAAAACAAGAATCAAAACATTAAAAAATCAGCGTTATCAAGATGAGAAAAATACCACTTATAATTGGTGTGTAAGAAGTATCAATAGTCTAGAAAAAAATGAAAAAAGGTCGACATCTAAGTTACGTGCAGCAGTAAAATTTATGATATCAGTACTAGGACAAGTATTTCTTTGGTGACTGAGAAGATATCAATATGGACGTACCGGCAACATAGGGCATGCAGTTGGTGTATTGCTTCTGGGATCTCCTAAGTCGAGTATCTACTTGTGTTTTGGCTATGGCGCGACCAATGTTGCCAAATAGTATTTACTTTTATGACCTAATGAAACAACATTGCCCGCGCCATGGCTAAAATAACGAAAAACAAGCAGGAACAGGAAGTTTTGCATAAGATCCCATGCTTTTGTAATGTTAAAAAAATAACTTTAATTTATGTCTGTACATGATAGCACAGTTTTGTTTGATTGGTAATAATTTGATGAACGTTCACCACTGTACGTTGAGCGTATATGCACAGAGTACTTGTCCGGCCCATAACTTTTCATTAAAATTGCTCATTCAAGTGAAAATCAAATTGGAGGTGCTTTTCGTTGCATGCGTTGCTTTTCGCCGTCAGAAATTTATAAGAAAATCAATTCTTCTGCGAATTTCAGAATGGCCTTGTATCACACGCAACATTCAACGTCGATTCAATCGGAATAAAATGGTGTTCGTAGTCATCATAAAATTGCATTAACATAAAGTGCAGTCAGTTATGAAATTTCTGAAAATGCGACTCAGTAAACCATTGCAAGCAATGTAGCGTATCATACTTTCGAAAACTACTATTGCCAGCAATGAAAGTTATTATACTTTGGAAAGCTACTATTTCTTAGTAGAAGATCTAAGTAACCACTGGTGAATGGTCAAAAGATCAATGCAGGCTATGAATGCACCGTCAAATTTGTATCCAAAGTTTTAAGATCACGCAAATTTCACACAAAATAATCCCCCTCCGTTCATTTCATTTTCACGTTCTTGGGCGCCAGCTATCAAAATAGCCCTTTATGTTTTGAAAATGAGAATTTAAACCGATATGCGGGATTAATCATAAAAAAATAAAAATTAAATAAGACAATACCAATAATGAAAAAGTGCGTATTTATAACCCTTGATTTTTGAGAGAGTCCCCTGATTTTTACTGGAATGAGCAATTTTAATAAAAAGTTTTGGGCCGGACAAGTACTCTGTGCGTATATGCTCAAAGTACGGTGGTGAATGTTCATCAAATTATTACCAATCAAACAAAACTGTGCTATCATGTGCAGACATAAATTAAAGTTTTTTTTTAACATTACAAAAGCATGGGATCTTATGCGAAACTTCCTGTTCCTGCTTGTTTTTCGTTATTTTAGCCATGGCGCGGGCAATGTTGTTTCATTAGGTCATAAAAGTAAATACTATTTGGCAACATTGGTCGCGCCATAGCCAAAACAAAAGTAGCTACTCGATTTAGGAGATCCCAGAAGCAATACACCAACTGCATGCCCTACGTTGCCGGTACGTCCATATTGATATCTTCTCAGTCACCAAAGAAATACTTGTCCTAGTACTGATATCATAAATTTTACTGCTGCACGTAACTTAGATGTCGACCTTTTTTCATTTTTTTCTAGACTATTGATACTTCTTACACACCAATTATAAGTGGTATTTTTCTCATCTTGATAACGCTGATTTTTTAATGTTTTGATTCTTGTTTTGTTCTGTGGAAATAAATTCAAAGTAACATTTATTGTGAAGTCTGCTTTTTTGGCCGGATATTTTGTGATCTATATGGTTGGTTTCCCTCCAGGATATGAATAAAATTAGTAAAGATTTAAAAAAAAAAAATTAAGTGGGGTTTTGGATTTTTTGTGATATCATAGGGAAACGAGGGACCACCAATATACTTGTCCAGGTTTTTTTTCCCCGGGAGGGGATTTTTGCTATTTGTAATAAACTACAATGAAAACCTGAATCCTAAATCGAAGAAAATTCTTTTTTACATATTTTTCGGCTTTTTTTTGTATGCAGCAAAACAAGGGGCAAAACAAGTTTTGCCCCTTTTATCATTGGTTATGAAAGATGTATATAAAAAATGCAAAATTTTGTTTCCAGTTCATGATGTGTGGGGTATGTACAAAACATTAACAGTGGAATCACACTGACTTCATTATTACGAATACTATACATAAGCGTTACAAATTTGATAGCCGTTATGTCTCTTTGAGCTGAGTATGTTACATAACTTTTACTTTTATGCATTTTTATTATAGCTTTTTGATAACTGTGATTTGGTAAACGGATGACAAATTTGAGGACAAGTACTGTTTGATTCATGGAGTAATTGATATCAATGTTATATCTAATATAACACGCGATACATAAAATTTCCGTAAATGTACTGAAACTGTGTTTGCTGGGAACAAGTACTCCACAATCGTGAAACTTTTGAATTCAAAGATTTTCTATGAAATACAAGTCGAAAATTGAAAATTGTTGACCTTTCAGAATGGTATACGAGACTGAGGCATTTTCTCCAAGATCGGTGTCGAGAGCTCGAACTCTGGCAACTTCGGTACCGGATGGTTGTTCCTCCCTGACGCTTACAACATCGCCCTGAGGATCAACGATTTCCGGGGAATTGTCATTGACATCAAGTACGAGGACTTTCAGAGGCACTCTGGCGATTTTCGCGGGTGTACCTTGATCACGTGCTTCTACTACCAATTCGTGCAACCCTCTTGTTTCACGATCCAGTGGTTCGCGAGTTGTGATTTCGCCTGTTGAGCAAAATATAAAGGAAAAAATTCTATTATATGAATTAAAAAAATAAAATACAATAAAATAAAGCACTGCGTATGCAAAATACTGAAAAATACGTCATTTGGTTCGAAAGGGAGTTTCTATGATAGAAGGTGCATGTATCGTGAGAATCCTAGTAAGTGAAGAAAGAGTCGAGAGTCCTGGGGATAAGTTCTGGGCAAACTACCGAGCAAAGGACAGTAAAAAGTATAGTAGAGTGCGTGCTAATGCATTTCACATGTAGCTATTGAAAACTATGCTTATATACATCTTACAAGAGCTCGCAACATTTTCCCTCTCTTTTCCTTCTTCCTTCTACCAATATTTGGGTAGGGTCTCCCGCACAACCAAAAAACATATCGGCTTTCGGCTCGTGATGAAACAAGAAACAACGTGCATCGTTGTACCTGCATTGTTCAGCTAAAAAAAAAGATTTGTAAAACTCAATATCCCTTTCTTCAAAGCACCGTTATTTTACTGCGCATTTGTATTTTTTTCGACAAAAAAAAATAAACCGAGCATATAATCGCTTAACGGGAAAAAATGATTACTAAGCTAATATTGGCTATGGTGCATTTCTTCTTTCGTAATCTAATATAATAATGATAGTCATAAGATGCGAGACATTGAGAGTCAGATTCTTTACTTATTTTGTTCAAATTTAATATTATTATTTTTATCGGAATAGAAACTACACTCATGACTCGATTTTAAAATCCTATAAAAGTGAGAAATTCTATTGATATAACATGAAATTAGGAAAAAGGATAAAAATTGATAAAACCTAAACTGAAAAAAAGGTAAAAGTGACAAGTTCCCCGGCTAGATATTAATGGAATTCTGATTAATTGAATCCGAACGCAGCGCAAAAAAAGCAGACCGCGTAGTTTTTTTGCAAACAGCTCATCTACTATACATTTTTCCGATGCAATATAACATTAGAAATATTCAATGACGAAAAAATGTTGAGCTAAAGTTAAAATAAGATATTAGCCGCAATAAAACTAACAATGTAATATAAACAAACGAACAAAGATTTTGTTCATTAGTCTTGTAAAAATAAAATATTTCCAAAAACCCTCTTCGAAATATGGTTAATCATAAATGCATCTTTCTCTCGGTATCATTAAAACCTATGGTATAATCCGACGCGAGCTATAGTACACAGTTGATGCTGATAACGATGAGAGTATGGTAGTAGTGAACGGCAGATTCCTGGCACGCTCGTGCCCTGCTGGAATGGCGCCTTCGCAATTCTTCATCCAGCTCTTACTTTACAGGCATATAAATATAATACGTAAATATATGCATATGAGGCACTTCACGCTATTTCGATTAAAAATAGTTAAATTAGCAATAATATTGATAAAAAATGTTATTAGTATGAACCTTTTTGAAATTGGAATGGAAAACAATGTTTTTTGTTGAGAATATTTATTCCCACGTATTCATATTCGAAATAGGTTTAAAACGTGTTGTTGTGCCCCAAAATAGCACTCATAAAATAAAGCGAATGGCGAAAGCATTGAAGCACCGCTCAGCATAATTGCTAAACTGCACATTCCTTTGAGTACATCGACCCTCGAAAGTCACCATCGAAACTTCTAGAAACTAATCACGCCATAATCAAATAAGTGGGGAAAACCAAGCGAATCAATAAAAGTAACGATTAACCGAAAATCGGCAGTCTTTGACGAAAATCCGAACGATTGGTCTCGAGGCTATTAAACCTCGAATTTATAACTTCTTAAATAAACTTTTTGTTAACTTGTTAGAAAAGTATTGAGTTTGAGTTCATTCTCTTGGCCTTAATCCCTTAACTACTCGTCCTCGATAACTCGTCCCTTCGCGACGGTCTTCGCGGACACAACAGTGTAAAGCGATAATATTAATGAAAATTATGTTGGCAAAAAAAATCCCGACTTTATTTTTTAAATAAAATATATTAATTCGACAAAAGTAAAAAAGCAAAAATAATGCGCCAACAACGGGACTTGTGTTAGAAATTATATTACTGGCCATACTATTTAGGATATTTTTTAAAAATAAATATAACAATGAATTCATATTTACAAAAATTAATTTTTTCATCAGAAATAAAAAAAAATCGGTTTTTTTTGCATCAACGGTGTTCCAAAAATCGGAATTTGTTGGAAAACTATAACTCTTAAAAAACGCGAGATCCGCTTATCCTCGTATATATAAAGTTCATGAGTAACGCATGAAATTGCAGTTTTGTCACCGTTTCTTTGCTATTCTGATTGGTTCGCTATGACGTTGCCCGTGGCGCATGTCTCGTACTAGAGTTCAAGTCAAATTATGACTCTAAAGTTATTCTGTTTGACCTAAAATGTCACAATAACAGCTGGTCTTTCAAAATATCTATGATAACTGAAATTCGTTTTTGACAAGTCGCGAACAGGAAAAAAAAATAGCGAACGAGAATTATTCTCCATACATCTCGAAAAAAGACAGATTTCATTAAAACTTAAGTAAGTAAATAATAAATAATGATCTTTTATGTATGAATCACATTTTTAATTAATTCTAACGGTTTCATTAATGTTGAGGTTTATTTTATTATTAAAAATACTGTTAGGCAAAAAGTTGACTGATCAGGAGGTACAGTCGTAGACAAAAGTGCCCAATATTATTATTTCACTGATGTTTCTTTATTTTATATACCTCGAGAGACGAGTGAAAAAAATGGTGCATGAGGTAGTATTACCGTTTAATTTTCGATGAAAATGTATTGTTTTAAATTTTTAGTGTCTTTTATAGCAGTTTCTAAGGTTTTATGAATTTTATCATCAAAACTTTTGAGCGTGAAATTGTCCTGAATTTTGGCTTTCATAATTATTTGAATTAATGCATAAAAAATATCTAATGATGCCCCAAGATAAATAAAAAATGTAAATATACCCTTGAATTATATGAAATTGAAATACTAAATAGTTAATTGTAACAAAGTAGCCTTCGTTTGAGAGGAGTAGAATATGACGCATAGTACTTTTTCTCGCGCTTACTGCCTGCACATTCTATGGAAAGCGGGAACAATCCTTATACAAAATTTGAGGTTAAATACAGGGTTCTGCGATCGCTCCATGTATCAGCTGTTTCCTATTTTGCCACGTTTCCACAGTGAGTTAGTCGCCAACACGAAGTATATCATCAATGTTTTTAGACCTTATTTATTTACTCTTTAATGATGTAGTAAGTGTCAAGTATTCTTTTATCAATTGATTTTCCTATATCGTATCTTTTTTATATCTGCAAAAAAAAATTGGTACCATTTTTTCAACGTAATTCCCTATTTTAGTGCACCTGAAAATAGTTTTTCCATTTGATTACATGTAAATTTGTTGAAAATTGGAATTCTTATAACTCTTAAACGGTTTAGTGAATTGTCTTGAATTTTTTTTACGATCCTCAGATGTACAAATAATCTGTAAAAATTTTATTACGGGGGATTTTCATTTTTTCTTGCTAAAGTGACCGTTTTTTGGAATTTTCTAATGAAAAAACTATTGTTTTGTGATGGAGTCTGGTGTAGGTGGAAATGAATAAATACACGCGGAGACGTGAAAAAGGTTATGGTGATCTTTATTGACCCGTTGAGACACGTGAGCGATTCAATGGTTGAGGCCCTGCCCGATATAACCCGTTGCGTAGGCCCTTGGTGGACCCGGTGTTCGTCAACCGCATGTGCGGGCGAACGAAGATGGCGACCGAAGCGTGTTCGTGAGGGGCCGAACGTAATCTCCCGAAATCCCGATAGTTTGCGAATAATCCGACCCGAAATATAGTCCCGTATGATTTACACTGTTCCCGATCAATGCTAGCGCAATAGTTTTGATAAAAAGTCCCGTAATCGAACTAATGGCCGAAAAATAATTTGGAGGTGAAAAATGCTGCGTGAACATGCTTCGTAACCGGATCCAATACTGACAAGAATCAATATGGAGATCGATGAAGACGCGCTGCGCGCATGCGTCGCGCGTCGCGTCGGTCGAGTGAGAAAGCCGGCCCAGGAGGTGGCGACGCCCGCGGGAGCGAGTGAACTAGCGGCCGACAGCTTGAGCTCCTCGCTGCCCGTGAAGTTGAGTTCCGGCTAGTAGCGACACTGCCGTGCTACTGATTGATCCCGGGTGAGGCACCGGCAGGAGCGCCAGCTTGGTGATTGGTCGTGTGAGAGTGGTCGTCGCCGTCTTAATGGTAACCACCCGTGTGAGCCCGTCATTGCCCGGATGAAGTTGTGTGACCCGCGCCAACGGCCATTTTGTTGGCGACAGGTTTTCGTCAGTGAGCAGAACCAAAGACTCAACCCGGATGTTATAACGCGGATGATGCTACTTCGAGATAGCCTGTAGATGCTGCAGATATCCCGTTGCCCAATGATCCCAGAAAAACCGAGCCCGTTCCTGTATCAGCTGCCACCGTGTTAGGCGGCCGTGCGGGACATCCCGAAGTGAAGAGGATCGAGGTGAGAGTCTCCCCGATGAGGAAATGCCCGGGGGTGAGGGCGGACAAATCATCCGGATCGTCCGACAGAGGCTCCAGCGCACGAGAGTTGAGCACGGCCTCAATTTGTGTGAGAAGAGTTGTAAGTTCTTCAAACGTGAGGCTCGTGTCACCAATCGTCCGTCGGAGGTGATGCTTGACCGATTTTACTGTGGCCTCCCATTTTCCGCCCATGTACGGTGCTCCCGGTGGGTTGAATACCCACTTGACGCCGTCAGTTGCCCCAGTGCGATCGATGAGATCGGATTCCCGGGTTCCCGCCTTGAATAATCGTCTCAACTCCGTTTCTGCACCTTGAAAGTTGGTCCCGCAATTACTGTGGATTGTGTGAGGAAGCCCGCGTCTGCCTGTGAACCGTCTGAGTGCTGCGAGGAACCCGTCCGTAAATAAATCCGTAACCACTTCCAGGTGCAGTGCTGAGGTAACGAAACAAACGAAAATGCACAACCAGCCTTTGTGACATTTGCTCCCGCGTCCACGCCAGCTCTTCAATAAGACTGGCCCCGCATAGTCGATCCCCGTGAAGAGAAACGGCCTCGCCGGTGTGACCCATGAGGTTGGCAACTGACCCATTAATTGATGTGCCTTGAGCGCCCGAAAGCGTGCGCATCGCACGCAACGCAAGATGTACGAGCGTACTGGACTCCGCCCGCCGATAATCCAGCAACTCTGCCACAAATGAGCCAAGGTGAGTTGAGTCCCGCCGTGGTAAGTGCGCTCGTGAACATCAGCGATGAGGAGTTTCGTGAGCGGTGAGTTCCGAGGGAGGATGACTGAATGTTTGCTGTCAGGTTGTAAGGCTGAGTGCTTCAGTCATCCCCCCACCCTGAGTATCCTTGATGATCTATGAAGCCCATCAGCCGCGCGATCGGATGCGATTTCGGGAGAGTGTAGCCGGATGCGAGTGTGTTGAGCTCAGATATGAAATGGGCTCCCTGAATGGCTTTGACCCAATAAAGCCGTGCGTTCTCCAGGTCTCCCGGTGTGATGGCTGAACCCGATGTACCGTCGCTCTCTCTTTTCAGGCTTGTAATCACCTTGAAGAGCCATGAGGTGATTCGCAACAACCATGTGAGTGATGAGTATTTGAGAATCAGATCAAAGACCGGTGCGTGGGATGTTGCGATAGTGAGGGTGAGACCTGACCGCTCTTCGAGCGCCGCTGAGCTGTCCTCCCGGATGCGATGAGCTGGCCAATGGGATGAGGGTTTTGCTAACCAGTGAGGCCCGTCCCAGCCATGATGAAAATCTCGGGAGTTGTGCGACGGTTAGCCCCCTTGATGCGCAATCCGCTGGATTGTCCCGACCCGGTGTGAATATCCATTGTGCCCGTGGCACGAGCTCTTATGCCAGTGAAACCCGATTCCGCACGAAATCCCTCCCCCGTGAAGGATGAGAGGTGACCCATGTAAGTGTTACCATTGAGTCCGTCCATAGATATACCCGTGAATCATCAAGGCCCAGAATGTCCTGCACGTAGCGTGCTCGTTCAGCCAGCAACACCGCCGCTGCTAGCTCCAAGCGAGGAATGGTGAGCCGTTTGATTAGCGCGACCTTAGTCTTAGCGCAGACTAGTGAGACCGACGCGTTAGTTCCCGCGCCCGAAACCCGTACGTGTACGACTGCACCCATTGCGAGCTGCGATGCGTCCGAAAACCCATGTATTTCAATCGTTGAACCCGTCGCGATGTTGAGCCACCGCGGCACCGAAACCGTCCCGAGTTGCGATAAGTCCTGCCGAAACGAGACCCATGCGTTGCGAACTTCCATCAACACTAGATCGTCCCAGGCCAACGTTTCCAACCAAAGCCTTTGTAAGAGAACCTTGGCTCGAATCGTCACCGGTGAGAGAAAGCCCAGCGGATCGTAGAGTCGCGCGATTTCTGACAGAATGATGCGTTTCGTGATCCCGCCCCCGACCGTGAGGCATGAATTTGAATGAGTCCATGTGCGGAAGCCATGCGAGACCAAGAACCTTCGTCTCACAGTCCTCGAAACCCCGAGAGCTTTTCGTGGATGACGTCACCCCGACCGTGGTGAGAAGCTCCGGCTGATTGCTTTGCCATTTGGCTAGAGGAAAGCAGCCCGCCGTGCAGATCCCGGTGAGTTGCTCCGCTTGCGTGATGAGATCTGAGAGCTGATCCGCACCATCGTAAATATCGTCCACATATCGCCCCTTTGTAAGAGGGACGATAGCTTCCGTATATCTCCCACCCTCGTCATTAACCAACTGCTGGAGAACCCGTCCCGCGAGAAATGGTGCTGACCGAGTACCATAAGTAACTGTGGTGAGGTGGAATGGAACGACCCGCTCGCCCTCGTCCACCCACAAAATGCGTTGTAAATCCCAATCGCTCTCATGCACCCGAATTTGCCGAAACATCTTGACAATGTCTGTCGCGAAGACGAAGCGATGTCGTCTGACCCACAAGAGGACGTCGGAAATGTCCCGCTGCAATTTAGCGCCCGTGTGCAAAATGTCGTTGAGCAAATTCCCAGAATCCGTATTGCACGACCCGTTGAATACGACGCGTAATTTGGTGGTAAGTACCCCGTGATGCGGTAGATAGTACACTGGACCGCGGGTTGGATACCTGTGCGAGACCCGAACCATATGCACAAGTGATTCATATTCCCCGAGAAACGCGTCGTAAAGCCCCTTGTAATTTGGATCCCGACCGAGCTTGCTTTGCAATCGATTGAGGCAGGAAGAAGCAGTATGAAACGAGCTACCCAAAGTTCCCGACGCGGATTTGACCGGTGACCTGACGACATACCGCCCGTCAGCGTCCCGACTATGCGTTGATCAGGGTTGCAAATAATGCATTATCATTTTCATTAACTATTAAAATTAAATGGTTAGTGGAAAATATTTCTATTAACCATTAAAAATAAATGGTTAATGAAAAATATTTCCATTAACCATTTATTTAAATGGGTATAATGGAAATTCTTTCCAATAACGATTAAAATTAAATGGTTAATAGAAAATATTTCTATTGACCATTAAAATTAAATGGTTAATGGTCAATAAAAATATTTTCCATTAACCATTTAATTTTAATGGTCAATTAAAATATTTTCCATTAATCATTTAATTAAATAATAGTAATGGAGGTTTCCTCGGTTACTGGTACCGGCAGTAGTTTCGGCTTGGGTCAAAATGACCCGATGGTAGTAATCGAGGCTCACTCGTTTACCAGAAGCAGTACCAGTTTTTATCTGGGTCAAAATGACCCTGTGGTAGTAACCGAGATTTTCTCGGCTACAAATAGCGCGAGCGCTTTTGGTCTGGGTCAAACTGACCCAATGGTAATAACCGATGATTTCTCGTTTACTAGTAGCGGGAACGGTTTTATTCTGGGTCAAAATGATCCGATGGTAGTGACCGTGGTTTTCTCGGTTACTAGTAGCGGGAACGGTTTTATTCTGGGTCAGAATGACCCAATGCCAGTAACCGTAGTTTTCTCGGTTACTAGTAGCGGGAACGGTTTTATTCTGGGTCAAAATGACCCAATAGCAGTAACCGTGGTTTTCTCGGTTACTAGTAGCGGGAACGGTTTTATTCTGGGTAAAAACGACCCAATAGCAGTAACCGTGGTTTTCTCGGTTACTAGTCGCGGGAGTGGTTTTAGTCTGGGTCGAAATGATCCAATGATAGTAACCGAAATTTTCTCGGTTACTAGTAGCGAGAACGGTTTCATTATGAGTCAAAAAGACCCAATGGTAGTAACGGAGCTTTTTTCGGTTACTAGTAGCGGGAACCGTGTTACGCTGGGTCAAAATGACCCTGTGGTAGTAACTGAAGTTTTCTCGGTTATAAGTAGCGAGAGCAGTTTTGGTCTGGGTCAAAATGGCCCAAAGGTAGTAACCGAGGTTTTCTCGGTTACTAGTAGTGGGAACGGTTTTATTCTAGGACAAAATGACCCAATGGCGGTAACCATGGTTTTCTCGGTTACTAGTGGCGGGAGTGGTTTTAGTTTGGGTCAAAATCACTCAGTGGTAGTAATCGAGGTTTTCTCGATTACTAGTGGCGGGGATGGTTTTGGTCTGGTCCAAGTAGACCCAGTGCGTAAATTTTTATTGTCCTTTTACGTACTTGAAAAAATGCTCTCATCACAGTGATTGTGACGAATAATAAGGGGGGAAAAACTATTGGAGTATTATATACACGTTATTATCTCACTTTTCTAATGACTAGGTGTTCTCTTCGACTACGTATCTATGAGAATTCATCCCGCACTTATATGAACTTCTATATATGTACGCAAAACGATTTTGATGCGTAGTGCTATTCTCGTACAATTTACGTCTAAATCATAGAGTCGGTCTAGGAGCTCAACACAGAACATAATCAATTTCTTCCATTGCTTTGTGTACTCTGTATCCGTCTCAATTTTTTTCGTCGACTACACCGTGGGCCGAGGGCAGTTGAGTGATTAGAACCCGAGGAAAAGGAGGAATTGAAAATCAAGAAAAGAGAACGATTAAATTTTAAAAAAGGTGAGAAGGCGGGCCATTGAGTTAGGGCCAAGGTACGCAAAAGAGCATCGAGAGAGAGAGAGAGAGAGAGAGAGAGAGAGAGAGAGAGAGAGAATTTTTCTTGAGTTTGACATAAAAAATATTCTTTATTCTGTGAAATAGTAGTAAAATATTTTAAATGCACTGATCCAGACGCGGGTTTTTTTTCCACCGAACTATTTTTGAGGTGATTTTACGTAACTAAGAAAACCTTGGTTACTACCGTTGGGTTATTTCAACCCAGAACAAACCGCTTCTGCTACTAGTAACCGAGAAAACCTCGGTTATTACCATTGGATCATTTAGATCCAGAACAAATCCGCTTGTACTACTAGTAACCGAAAAAACCTCGATTACTATCATTGGTTAATTTTGACCAGAACAAAACCACTCCCGCCACTAGTAACCGAGAAAACCACAGTTACCGCCATTGGGTCATTTTGACCGAGAATAAAACCGTTCCCGCTACTAGTATCCAAGAAAACTTCGGTTACTACAATTGTGTTATTTTGACCCAGAATAAAACCGTTCCCGCTACTAGTAACCGAGAAAACCACGGTTACCGCCATTGGGTCATTTTGACCCAGAATAAAACCGTTCCCGCTACTAGTAACCGAGAAAACCACGGTTACTGCCATTGGGTCATTTTGACCCAGAATAAAACCGTTCTCGCTACTAGTAACCGAGAAAACCTCGGTTACTTCCATTGGGTCTTTTTGACCCAAGAATAAAACCGTTCCCGCTACTAGTAACCGAGAAAACCTCGGTTACTACAATTGCATCATTTTGACCCAATCTAAAACCACTCCCGCCACCACCCAGATAGAAATTCAAGCAGTCGGCATTAAGAATACTGTGGCGTGCAGTCACCGTGCCGTCACTGTGCCACAAATCGTCTATCAGGGTAGTAACCGAAAAAACCACGGTTACTACCATCGGGTCATTTTGACCCAGAATAAAATCATTCCCGCTACTAATAAACGAGAAAACCTCGGTTACTACTATTGGATTATTTTCACCCAGAATAGAACGGTTTCCACTACTAGTAACCGAGAAACGCACGGTTAGTACCATTGGGTCATTTTGACTCAGAATAAAACCATTCCCGCAACTTGTAATCGAGAAAATCACGGTTACTGCCGTTGGGTCATTTTGACCCAGAATAAAACCATTCCCGCTACTAGTAAACGAGAAAACCTCGTTTATTACCATTGGGTCATTTTGACCCAGAGTAAAACGGTTTCCACTACTAGTAACCGAGAAAACCACGGTTACTACCATTGGGTTATTTTGATCCAGAATAAAAACCGTTCCCGCTACTAGTAACCGAGAAAACCTTGATTACTACCATTGGGTTTTTTTGACCCAGAATAAAACCACTCCCGCCATTAGTAACCGGGAAAACCGCGGTTACTACTATTGAGTCATTTTCATCCAACCTAAAACCACTCCCGCTACTAATAACCGAAACAACCACGGTTACTACCATCGGGTCATTTTGACCGAGAATAAAACCATTCGCGCTACTAGTAAACGAGAAAACCTCGGTTATTACCATTGGGTTATTTGGACCCAGAATAAAACGGTTTCCACTACTAGTAACCGAGAAAACCACGGTTACTACCATTGGGTCATTTTGACCCAGAATAAAACCGTTCCCGCTACTAGTAACCGAGAAAACCTCGGTTACTACCATTGGGTCATTTTAACCCAGAACAAAATCGGTCCCATTACTAGTAATCAAGATGACTGTATTTACTACCATTGGGTCATTTTGACCCAGAATAAAACCTCTCATGGTACTTGTAACCGAGAAAACCTCGGTTACTACCAGAGGGTCATTTTGACCCAGAACAAAACCTCTCATGCTACTTGTAACCGAGAAAACCTCGGTTACTACCATAGGGTTATTTTGACCCAGCCAAAACTGGTACTGCTACTGGTAACCGAGGAAACCTCGATTACTATTATTTCATTTTAATGGTTAATGGAAAATATTTCCATTGGCCATTAAAATTAAATGATTAATGGAGAATATTTCCATTGACTATTAAAATTAAATAATTAATGGAAAATATTTCCATTGACGATTAAAATTAAATGATTAATGGAAAATATTTCCATTGACCATTAAAATTAAATGGTTAATGGAAAATATTTCCATTGACCATTAAAATTAAATGATTAATAGAAAATATTTCCCTTGACCATTAAAATTAAATGGTTAATGGAAAATATTTCCATTAATCTTTTAATTTAAATGGTTAATGGAAATAATTTCCATTAACCATTTAATTTAAATGGCTAATGGAAATTATTTTCATTAATCATTTAAATTAAATGATTAATGGAAAATATTTTCATTAAAAATTTCGCAACCCTGGCGTTGATAAGAAGTGAGCCTCACAGTCCTGCTCGTCAGGAGTGAGGGACGATTCGCCCGATGCCGACACCTCCTCCTGAATCCGAAATTGCGTGAGAAGATCTTGAAGAGCTGGATACCCGTGATCCACGGCAGCATGAAGACCCAACCCAGCGGAATGCTGCGAAGAGCCCAGAGGACCGAGAACGATCCACCCAAACATAGTATTCTGTGCAATGGGTGTGCCCTGAGGCCCCCGCTTGATATTCTCCCGAATAATCTGCCCGTAGATGTCTGCTCCCAATATTAAGTCTATAGCACCAGGTGTGAGAAATTCTGAGTCTGCAAGTGGGATACCTTGCCGATGAGCTAGTGAGAGGGGAGGGGGTAAAAATGAAGGAAAAGTAGGCATTAACTTTAACAAAATATGAGCTTTTATTGCTACGAATTCCGGTGAGTATTTTGATCCCAGTCTTACTCTACCCACCCCGCGCGTGTGGCCCGTCGGCGTCCCGCCGATCCCGATGATCGGTATTGCTGATGCTTCCCGGCGAAGCTTGAGCTGCCGCACGATGGCATCCGAGATAAAGGTGATCTCCGAACCCGTGTCGATCAACATTCGTACCCGATGCGAAGACCCGTGAAGTGTGATGAGGTTAGCTTGGCCCGTTGCGAGGAGCACCGTCGGTCTGACAGCTCCCGATGCGGATGAAGTTAATGCCCCGTTATCTCATGCTGAGCTCGATGAGGATGGCCCCGCCGAAGAGGCTCCCGATGCCTGACCCGAATTGCCCGAACGTGGTGCGGATTGTGCAGGAGTGGTCCCGTCCCAAGTCCACCCGACATGGATCATCGTGTGGTGCTTTCGGTCGCACTCCTTGCACTTCGTCATCGTTTGACACGCCGACACGTTGTGCCTGCCCAAGCAATTAAAGCACAGGCGTAGAGACTGCACCTTTTCCCGACGCTGCTCGTTTGAGAACTCCCGAAATTTGGGGCAGGCGACGATGAAGTGCGCCTGCTGACAGAGAAAGCAAGTGTAATTGCCGCCCGTTGACGCCGCATGAGCCCGTGCAGCCGACCGCGGAACCGCACCCGTCGTTGACTTCCCAGTTCCCGTGTTGTTGTTCCCGCACCGGGATCGCGGAGGATCCATTGAGACAGCAGAGCCTTCAAGCGCCCGTGCCCGGTTAGTGAGAAAGGCCCGTAAGTCCGACAATTTCGGCTGATTAGGCGTTAGCCCCGCTCTCGTCTCCCATGCGACGCGACTCGAGGTGTCGAGGCGTCGCGTGATGGCGTACTCGAGCACCTAGTCCCAGTGCTCGATCGGAGTCCCAAGTACCCGAAGCGAATTATACGCCTCCGAGACGTCATGGATGAGTGTGCGAAGATCCCGGGCAGAGTTTGGTGCCATGACCATGGTGCGAAAGATGCTATCTAGATGAGAGCGTATGAGTACCCGTGTGTCGTTGTACCGCTCACAGAGAATCTCCCAGGCCGTGGCGAAGAATTCCGCCTCAATTGCCAGGCTGGCGATAAGTTTCGCCGCCTCTCCCGATGTGGTCATCCTCAAGTAGTGCATACGCTCAACGTCGGTGAGCGATGCGTTGTCCCAAACCAATGATGTGAATAGGTCCCGAAAAGATATCCACGTTGAGAAGTCCCCGGTGAAAGTGGGTAGAGAGATCTTTGGGAGATTCTCTCTCCCAGTGGCTGAAGCGCCACCCGTGGCGCTAGCTCCCATTGAAGGCGGCTGAATCTCATCCCGATAGCATGAGAGGAGCTTGTTCGTATCACTATGAATAGTGAACGCCAGTGAGTATACGTCCCCGGTGACGTCCGGTCCCTCCAAGAACTCGGGAGTGCACGCGTCCGAGATGACGTCGTGCACTTGAGAGAACTTGGTCCACAGCTCCGCTGACTGGGCCTTGAGATCGTCAAGCTGCGATGGGGTGAACTCGTGAGAAGGCTGGTTGGTCACCGTAGCGAGAATTGCCCATAATAGCCTGATCCTCAAGTTTTGCGTAGCCACTTTCAGCTTGAGCGAACCCGATCCTCTGGTACCCGTTCGAGGATTATCCCGCCCACCAGGCGACGGGTCCCGACTGCCCGGTCGAGAGGTGTCCCGTGAGCTCAAACGCCGCGTCCGACTTCCCGCCGCAGTCCGCTCCCTGAGTGAGGATGCGGGGGATGGCTCCCGCCGCGTTACTGAGGTGCCCGCTGCTCCCATAGTAGGATCGGTCTCGTCCTCGGGGGGTAAAATGAGGGTGACATGCCCGTCGCCCAGCACCGTTTTTGGCAGTGTCGACTCGCTGTCCAACATGGTACCCGATGCGATGACTTAATGCGAAAAATCCTTTGAGAAATCGAAGAGCCGTTGAGCGTGTGCGGTCGATGACCAAGATGGCCGCCCGGTGAGCCCGAACCACGCGCGTACTGCCGTTGAGTCATGAGACCTCGAAGTTCAGCTGAGCTTAGATGCGCCGTGAACAAACCCGATGAGACCGTTTCCAACAATTCCACAATCACTTTTCACACTCACTCCGTGCGCACTTACCACCAGATCCGGCTCGAAGGACCAAAATGTTTTGTGATGGAGTCTGGTGTAGGCGGAAAAGAATAAATACACGCGGAGACGTGAAAAGGGTTATGGTGATCTTTATTGACCCGTTGAGACACGTGAGCGATTCAATGGTTGAGGCCCTGCCCGATATAACCCGTTGCGTAGGCCCTTGGTGGACCCGGTGTTCGTCAACCGCATGTGCGGGCGAACGAAGATGGCGACCGAAGCGTGTTCGTGAGGGGCCGAACGTAATCTCCCGAAATCCCGATAGTTTGCGAATAATCCGACCCGAAATATAGTCCCGTATGATTTACACTGTTCCCGATCAATGCTAGCGCAATAGTTTTGATAAAAAGTCCCGTAATCGAACTAATGGCCGAAAAATAATTTGGAGGTGAAAAATGCTGCGTGAACATGCTTCGTAACCGGATCCAATACTGACAAGAATCAATATGGAGATCGATGAAGACGCGCCGCGCGCATGCGTCGCGCGTCGCGTTGGTCGAGTGAGAAAGCCGGCCCAGGAGGTGGCGACGCCCGCGGGAGCGAGTGAACTAGCGGCCGACAGCTTGAGCTCCTCGCTGCCCGTGAAGTTGAGTCCCGGCTAGTGGCGACACTCGCGGCGGCGCGTGAACCCCGGCCCGTGGCTCACGCTACCACCACGGGCACGCTCAATCCCAAACAACTATACAATGAACCAATTTGAAATTTGGCATGTATATCTAGAGTCGCGGTAGCGACTCAAGACAAGTACATTTACGTATACTATAAAAGTCGAAGACGAGTCGCTACTAGATTCATTACAACAAGCACAGTGCTTCTGAACGTATTCTGAAAATTGTTTCGGCGATATTTAATGAATTACAACGTTTTGCAAGATGTTGCAGGTTTACATATTTTTTATTTTTTTTTCTTCCGATCGTGACTATTTAAAACTCTGTAGTCTAAAGCAAATTGAAAATATTAATGTTTCATTCTTCCATGGCATCCAAAAAAGGTGGCATTTTTCGCACATTTTTCTCACACTTTTGACGTTTTGCGGTCGCTGTCTAGTGATACTAACTAGAAACTGGTAACATTTTGGTTATGTGAGAGTTCGTTTGTCGATGTGACAGCCGATTGACTTTTCTTCATAATATTTTACAATAAACAGTGACAGCTGTGAGTTAAAAAAAAAGTTTATAAAGATAGCGGATGTGAAATTCTATATGCATAGTGATGTGAGGTTAAAAAAATAAGGTTATAAAGATCGCGGATGTGAAAGCTAACGGATATTTTTTTTAATATGGATCAGCTGCATGAACGCGAGAGAGATAGCTACAAATTTCGAAGTGGAAATTAAAAAAAAAAAATAAGGTTATAAAGATCGCGGATGTGAAAGCTGACAGATATGACAATATATATAAACAGTGCCAGCTGTGAGTTAAAAAAAAGGTTATCGGAATCGAAAACGATCCCTTTTCTCTTTTACCATAAAACGTTCCTCGAGTGCAATAATAAGGTTTACTTACAAGGAAAGGTACTTTGGTGTCCCCCTCCGATTTTGATAATTTTTATATATGTTATAGTCCATCGAAAATTAAGAGACACGTAATTTTTTTTATCGGCTTAAAGTTATTTTTAAGGGGTGAAATCGACCCCCAAAGTTGAGCATGTTTTGCATCTGGTAGAGTGTTTCATATAGAAGCACTTAACCGATCGTAACGAAACCAATTGCAAAACGTTTTTCACGTCAAATAACCTGTATATAATGTTCAACTTCTTATGCACCCCTATTACATGGGGATGATTCACCCCCGAATATCCAGAATTCTTTTGTATAAAAAAAACTTGCAATCCGATTTCAATAAAACAAACGCCATTTTGCAGAGCAAAAAAAATAAAATTGACGTATTTTTGGGTTTTTCTCAGATTAAAAAAATTAAGGGGGTAAAACACCCTTAAAATGTCAAATTTCATTTTGAGCACTGTCCCCTTCCGATTTCAATATTTTTTTTATAAAATGTAGCTTATCGAAAAATAAGACCACCTATTATTTTTATTGGCTCAAAATTATTTTTAAGGCGTGAAATCAACCCCCAAAGTTGGGCATGTTTTGCATCTGGTAGGGTGTTTCATATAGAAGCACTCAACCGATCGTAACGAAACCAATTGCAAAACGTTTTTCACGTCAAATAACCTGTATATAATGTTCAACTTCTTATGCACCCTTACTTACTGCAGGGGGGTGAACCACCCCCTGACATTCATAATTTTTTGTATAAAAGAAAAATTGTCATTCGATTTCAATGGAAAAACCAACATTTTGAAAAGCAAAAAAAAATTATAGTGAATGTGTCTAGATTTTTCCAATAAAAAAAATTAAGCGGGTAAAACACCCCTAAAATCTCAAATTTCATTTTACGCACTTAAATGATAAAATTCAATTCAATTGGTCTCATTATCATTGCGTATCGACTTATATGCTAAATAATATTTATTTCGCATGTACATCGGCTTTTTAATTATATGAAAAATTGAGTACTCCTACATCTTCGGTGGTCGTGAGCTTCACGATTTTTTATTTTTGTATACACATGGTCTGTACACAAATATATATATATAGGTTATACATAGGCGCTAAAATCTTTCATGTAGTAAAAATAGATTCCAATTCAAATTTTCGTTTCAATTATCATTCCTGAACTTAATGATTATATTTTGAACAGTAATGATGTTCTTCGAAGAAATGTTTGAAACAAAGTGACTTTTTACACCATGAACATCTTACTACAGCCACATTTGTGCAGCCTTCAATTTCACATTGTGTTTGAGATGACATACCAAAAGCGAATTCAACGGGATTTTCGAAATGCTCAGGTCGTTCTTCTATGTACCCACTTTTGAACCAGGCATATCGAAATAAATTTTCGTACCTCGGAGATGATAATTGATTATGTACTAGAGATTGCAGCTTGATTATATTATTTCGTAAATGTAGACTTAAATCATAATCAAGTAACATGACACTGTCTGAAAAATGTCTGACATAATTTTTCCAAATTCTAAATCCGAAGACATCAAGTGGCTGGATATTCCCTGTTGTTCCTTTCGGTATGATCATTGTAACAATTTCTTTGTTATGTGGTGTAACTTCCGTGACAACACTAGGGCAATGTCCACTCCATGAGTCTATTAAAAGCACACTTTTCTCACCGACATTTGGGAAGAACACTTCTTGAAGCCATACTTTGAAATGTTCTATAAATCAATATGTAAAAATTAATAGCACATCTATTTTTTATATTTGAATATTACATACCAACGTACCTGATGTAGCCTTGCCAGATTTTGAAACACTTATAAAAACATTGGGAGGTCGAAAAATGGTTCGTTCTACGATTGGCCCCAACCGCCCGGATGGCTCTTTTAAAATTATCAGAAGAGGTGACAACAATTTTCCTGCTGCTGATATTGTCGGCTGGATGGTGTAGCTATGGGTTGTCGCTGAAACGGATTGTACAAGGCATTCTACTTGTTTTGTACCTTCTTCTGTTAACGTTCGCCCTGAATGGACTTCTAATTGGAAACCACTTTGATCAGAATTATAAATATTTTCCAAGACATATTCCTCAATTTTCAATTGAACTGCGGAGACAAATTTATTAGCATCGTTTTGTAATATGTCCTTTGATTCGAGAGTCTTTCTTGTCACGAATTTATTTATTTTTCTACTTGTTATTCGATGAACTTTTTTAAACTTTTTTATCCATGTTGGCGAAGCCCTGAAACGCAAATTCTCATGCCCAATCAATTTTTGGGCTTGTAATGCCCATCTCCGAAGATCGATATCGTGTACAATGAGACCTGCTTCTATGGCGCTTTTTAAATTATCGATTGTATATTCAGAAATGCGCGACAATTTTTCCTTGTAAGTTCCGCCTTTATTAATTTGTTGAGCCCAGCGCCTTAATTGGCGCACAGATTTAACGAGTTTAAATCGGTTTTGGACTGTTTCTATTTTCCTATTTTGTTTCGTTTTTGCACTTCTCCAGTACTCAACAGCTCTTTGTTTGTAGTCGTAGCTCAAATCTTCTTCATCGTCAGTACACGTTTCAGGGCTTAATGGAGATTCTCCAAGACCCCATTCGATGTCATTATCTTCGACAGGTTCTACTATGACATCTCTAAACGGTTCTTGAAAATCTAATGTCGTATCTTCGACGATTTCTAACTGATTGAACTCTGCCATAGAGGCCTTCAGAATTTCCGCGAAACTCTCTTTCAATTCCACTTCATTATTGTTAACAGGACTGTCAGGAATGTTCATTACCTCGAATGTAAGAAACAACAGTCTTATTACGTTCATTGGATTGATGGACATGTTAATAACAATACGGTATTCACGATAGCGGACACGATAATGACTGATCAACAGTCGAACAGCAACTTAACTTCTGGAATAATATAAAGTCAGTTTTACCTTTTTCATCTTGAGTGGGCGGTTTGATCTGACATCACCACGAAAACAGCATTTTTATTTGGTTTTCGGATATACCTCAAACATTAGCCTGAGCGAACTGGCTTTTTCAAGAATACTTGGGGTCGAGCCACTATAGCGGTTCTTGATATGAATAAGAATATGGCAAGGCATGAGCCAGCTTTGTTTACATTCTGGGCGGTGAATTGCTGATGCGACTCTTTTGATATTTGAGTTTTTTTTTTATTTTCGTAAATCGTTCAAAATAGAAACTTATATAAATAGAACGGATACCAACACTTCTTTATAAACGTGAAGCATGTCAGAAGGGCAGCGGATGTACATGCGAAATAAATATTATTTAGCATATAAGTCGATACGCAATGATAATGAGACCAATTGAATTGAATTTTATCATTTAAGTGCGTAAAATGAAATTTGAGATTTTAGGGGTGTTTTACCCGCTTAATTTTTTTTATTGGAAAAATCTAGACACATTCACTATAATTTTTTTTTGCTTTTCAAAATGTTGGTTTTTCCATTGAAATCGAATGACAATTTTTCTTTTATACAAAAAATTATGAATGTCAGGGGGTGGTTCACCCCCCTGCAGTAAGTAAGGGTGCATAAGAAGTTGAACATTATATACAGGTTATTTGACGTGAAAAACGTTTTGCAATTGGTTTCGTTACGATCGGTTGAGTGCTTCTATATGAAACACTCTACCAGATGCAAAACATGCCCAACTTTGGGGGTTGATTTCACGCCTTAAAAATAATTTTGAGCCAATAAAAATAATAGGTGGTCTTATTTTTCGATAAGCTACATTTTATAAAAAAAATATTGAAATCGGAAGGGGACAGTGCTCAAAATGAAATTTGACATTTTAAGGGTGTTTTACCCCCTTAATTTTTTTAATCTGAGAAAAACCCAAAAATACGTCAATTTTATTTTTTTTGCTCTGCAAAATGGCGTTTGTTTTATTGAAATCGGATTGCAAGTTTTTTTTATACAAAAGAATTCTGGATATTCGGGGGTGAATCATCCCCATGTAATAGGGGTGCATAAGAAGTTGAACATTATATACAGGTTATTTGACGTGAAAAACGTTTTGCAATTGGTTTCGTTACGATCGGTTAAGTGCTTCTATATGAAACACTCTACCAGATGCAAAACATGCTCAACTTTGGGGGTCGATTTCACCCCTTAAAAATAACTTTAAGCCGATAAAAAAAATTACGTGTCTCTTAATTTTCGATGGACTATAACATATATAAAAATTATCAAAATCGGAGGGGGACACCAAAGTACCTTTCCTTGTTAGAGACCATTCTCTTCATTTTTTTGATAACTAAGAGAATGGTGTATGATAAACTCGTATTCGGTGAATATTTAATATCTTTCTCGTGAGGTTATAAAGATCGCGGTCAGTTTCAACATTTCGTTAAAGTGACTTTTATATATATAGGTAGAAGAGTGATAGTACAAAAATAAAGTGGAATTCAATAAATAAACTTTTGATCAGTGTCTAAATAAATAATTTTTTTTATTAACCCTAGCCCCAACAATCCATTTTTTCGAACGTAAACTCTAGAACGGAATGGAAAACGGTGCCTCTTCGCTTTTACCATAAAATGTTCCCCTAATGCTACAATAAGGTTTATTTAGAAACCATTCTCTTTGTTCTTTTTTTTGATAACTAAGAGAATGGTGTATGAAAAAATCGTATTCGGTGAATATCAAGAGACTCGGTAGAGTCTCGGGACAAGTACATTTGACAGCTCTGTCGTCTGCTGGCCCAAGGCTCGCCAGAGTATATTATCTCTGAATAAAGTAAATTTCGGTGGTGTGGGTAAAAACTGAAAGTCATTTTCTCGATTTACGAAGCTCAGGAGACAGATGATGACTTGAAAATTGAACTGGAGACTAATTAAGAAACAATATTTCGATTGAGCTTTAAATCAGCACGATTGATGCCGTATTTGCTGAGAAAAAACTTTGCACAGGCTCAAAATTATGCAAAAATTCCAACACATCGAAGAATTTGACGTGTCTGTATATGTCACAATGAAAGGCCTCAGCGTGCCTATCGAGATTCTGATTAGTCACGAGTGTGGTCATTTCCCTGTGTTCTGATTAGTCACGAGTGTGATCATTTCCCTATGTTCCGATTGGTTCCGATACGGTCAAAAGCTTAAATGTTTTCACGTAGTGTTGTAAGTGTGCAGTGCGGGGTTACGTGCGGGGTCCATCTCAAGAGACTCGGTAGAGTCTTGGGACAAGTACATTTGACAGCTCTGTCATCTGCTGGCCCGAGACTCACCCGAGTATATTATCTCTAAATAAAGCAAATTCGGTGGTGGGGGGAACCATTTTCTTTAATTGTGGAGCCCAGAAGAAATATTATGATCTGAAAATTGAACTGGAGACTAACTACGCTAGACTCCCTCGATTGAGCCTTAAATCAGTACGATTGATGCCGTAATTGCTGAGAAAAAACTTAGCACATGCAAAGTTATGCAAAAGCGCCAACACATTGAAAGATTCAGTGCGTTTGTATATGCGCGCAGATGACACGATCAAAGGGCTTTTGATGCCCATCATGACCCATTTTCATGAAAGTCGGTCTCCGGTGACGGAAGCGACGAGTTTCTATTTGTCGCGAGTGACTTTCTTCTGTACCGATCCGGTGGAAAGTTTCTGGTTGAGAGTGACTTACTTACGATGTTTTTGGTTATGTTGACTTTCCTCTGTACCGATCCGGCGGACAGTTTGAATGTTTGAACGTGTAAACCGCGTGTTTTTTGGGTAAATAGTACGAAAAAATGGTAATATATAAATAGTGCGAAAACACGGAAATTTATGAATAGTGCGAAAAACCGGTAAACCAGTGTGCACACGAGTGATGTTTTAAAACGTTGCCCTGTGACTACATTCCTCTGCACCCATACCACGGAAAGTTTGAATGTTTAACCAGTGTTACGGTAGTTTTGACTTTTGACAGTGTAAAGTGCGAGTCGTGTAAATCGCGTGTTTTTTAGATTGTGAAAAATCGTGATTCATAAATAGTTTGAATATATAAATAGTGCGAAAAAACGGTAGTATATAAATATTGCGAAATGTGGTAATAATATTTTTTAATATCTCGGAATTAATCATTAGCGAAATTAAAAAAGATAACCTCGCACCCGCTGATGAAATCATTTGTGTTTCGGATTCCAGAAAAGCCAAATAAAAACAAACCTCACCACTCGTTGAGGTTATCATTTTTATTTTGCCGTATAAAATAATCTGAATAAAACCGTTAATTCGTATGGCCAGAATAAGTGCTCGAAAATATGACGAACATAACCTCAAAAATCAGTGTTAAACGTTCTGAAAATGCGTGAATTCGTAAATAATGATATTGAAGTTTCGATCTAGAACGCAACGATTTTTTGTTTTTCAATCATGTCACTTAAATTTTTCTTACAGATCAAAAGACTGTGTTTTTTTCCAAAAGTGAGTGTATGAAAATAGTTGTGACAAGATGAATCATGTGCTCATAAATAAAAACCTGTAAAAATATTAATTGTTGATGAAATACTTTAATTATAAAAATTTGACAAATTACTTTTGTCGTGAAATCATGATTTTCAATACTTTTCAGGTGCGGTCTACAAATAAACATAAAATTTCCAATATTTTGCAGGTTGTGCTCAGTTCCTTCAGTTTTTCTTTTCGGCTTCAAGAAATTTACCAATATACTGAAGGCACTGCGAGCTGTGAATTGGGCTGAGATTCTCTGCTTTGACAATTCGATCTAAAAAAACTGGTGAAACTTAAAGCAATGAAGCATTTGCTATTCCTTGCGGAAACAAGAGATGCCTTATTTCCTTTGCATACAAGGATCACCGCTTCGTTACTGCGAGCTGTGCTAAGTTCCTTCGCTCTTTTTTTTTGGCATCGCACTATATATTTTATATTGAACTGGGGTTTTACTGATTATGTCAGCGTAAATATTTAAGGATCATCTGTTATCATATTTCACAACCAGTCGAAGGATCAGAAATTCAGCAATAGTGTAATGTCATCGCTCGGTCAGGCTTGTGCAAAATATATAAGTGGAAATAAAAGCATGAGAAAATAATGTAAAAATTCAATATTCATTCTAGTTTTTAGTGTGCATTGTGATATGATTTGTTAAAAAAAATTGTTCCACAAATATTTCTATACGGTTTCAGTTTTGTCCTTTCGCTCATGTTTTTCTCATATTAGTCAAATGCACATTGCTGAGATGCACCAAATATATGTATCGAATTTCTCAATATACTGCAGGAGACTCAAGGTGTTAACTGAAATTAATGTCTGCGCTTTGTTTGTGCAAGCTGTACTAAGTTCGTTCGCTTTTTCTTTATAGCATCGCATTGCATATTTGATATTGAGCTTGGATTTTACTGATTATGTCAGCGTCGATATTCAAGGATTATCTGTTACCATGTAAAAATTCTAGGATTCGGAGCTATTCAGAAAAAAAAAGTTATATCCTGGCCAAAAATCCCCTCCCCGGGGAAAAAACCTTGGACAAGTACATTTGTTGGCCCCTGTTTCCATTTTTTTTCACAGAAAAAACTACCCAAAAAAGTACAAAATTTTTAAAAAATTGGCAAGTTCGAGACAGGAAAAAGAAGATTGTTTCTATAAAATAACTATACTCCAAATGACAAATAGAAATGAAAAACATCACATATTTTATCGAGATCCCAAAAAAAAAGCAACAATGCCCATCGTGAGTGTCCGGTAAAAAACAGAGTCTACAAGTAAATGATCGATTTGTGAATAAAAAAAAAATAATTACTTTACAAGAACAGAAATGGGAAAGCCAATGATTTACGTTCAGCACTAAAATTTATAATATCAATAATAGGACAAGTATTTTATTGTTGCGTGAGGATGGAGTATTTAAAAAAAAGGAAAAATTAGTTGGTTATTGAAAAAGGTCACCAATGTACAAAAATAAAAATCGGTGAAAAGAACAAAGTCCAGAATCGGGATGATTCTGGACTCTGTTCATCGGAATGAAAAATCGGGATGAAAAGAAACTTGAAGAAAAAAATTTCAAACGAAAAAAATTTGATTGAAGAAAAAAATTCGGCCGAAGTGCTTGGCGAGTTTCTTTGCTCAGCTTTGTTATGCCCGTATATCGCACTCCCAAAATAAAGAGTATATAAATTAAGCGCTCTCAGCGTAAATGCATCGACGGCGAAATATCGACGTTCCCGAGCGAGCGCATCGACCCTCGATGTCATCAACGAAACTTCGAGAAAGAATATCACGCCATATTCGCGCAAGAGGGGGAAAAACCCTGAATCTATAAAATTCCCGACTAAACCAAAATTCGACAGTCTTTGACGGAAAATTGTAACGATTGGTCTCGAGGCATTTAAACCTCGAATTTGTAAACTTCTTAAATGAACTTATTGTTAACTTGACGTAAAAGTATCAAGTTGAAGTTCAACTCTTTTTGGCCCTAATCCCTTAAATACTCGTCCTCGATAACGCGTCCCTTCGTGACGGTCTTCGCGGGCACAACATTGGTGGCAGCGGTGGGATTGCCACAACTCGAGAAACCAGACACGTCTACGATAGTCAAACGGAAGGAATCCAAATTGCTGAGGAGGAACGATAATTCTAGCAAAATCGATCATTGATCATCACATCCAAAGCAGACCGACCAACGTCAAGATTCAACCCAAAAATACGACTGGAACAGCAGCAGAAGAAAGCAGAGCTCGATCATCATGATAGCGATCATCCTAATGTAAATGACGGAACATTATCAAATAAAATTGTAATCCGCCAAAGCCAGATCGTATATAGATATTTATATGTCCGACGACGAGTACGTTGAATGTCTCAAATTACCAGGCGTTAGCACTGTCTCGCGATCGCTCGATTCATTTTTTAAAGAGAAACTTGTATACAAACGAGAAAATTCAAACGACATCGCCTCGCGAACTAGAAGGCGACGTAGTAGTATCCAATCAATAAATCGATCTCCTAAATCGGACGAAGATTATCTAGACGCGGAAAATACTCCCGAAAATTCCGTATTAGAAACTACCTCAAATCCTTTAGTCTCAACAATGGTAGAAACCGTGAACTTAGACCAAACCGATAACGGTAACACAAGCGGAAATGCTAGTGGAAATAACCGTGATAATAATCCCGGAAATAATGGGAATAATGGTGGAGGAAATAATTCTCAAAATTCCTCCCCAAATCGCTCGCGAACTAACAGATTACGGGGCACGATGTCTCTTAAAGAAGCACGTAGTTTAATTCTCCGATTTGACGGTTCTAAACCGGAAGAAGCACGAGAATTAGTCGATTCTTTTGCTCACGTTAATAAACACATTTTAGAAGAGGACCAAGAGATCCTTCTAGAATCCGTTTTAATCACAAAATTAACGGATAAAGCCCGAGCGGAGGTAAGGTGTAAAAATATTCCAGATTTCGAAACATTCAAATCCGTTATTTTAGAAATATTCTGCGGTACGAGAACCGTAGGAGCCCTTCAAACAGAATTGTACTCTTGCCGACAACAGTATAACGAATCAGTAAAAGATTTCGGTAAAAAAGTAGAAGATACGATGATGGAATTAATAGAAGCGACCATAAAAAAGCACTCGACCATGATAGAGCAAATGACAGTCGAAAATTATGTACGTGATTTAGCCCTTTCGAGTTTCACTCAAGGTCTCAAACGCGAATATCAAACTATCATTAAAGCTAGGGCATATCCAACCGTTAATGAAGCCATTAAAGCCGCAATAGATGAGGAAAAAATACAGCAAGGCCGAAGAGAGCCTAATAGCGGAAATAATCCTATCACGTGCAATAAATTGTCAAAAAAGGGGTCATCTTGCACGCGATTGTAGAAGTTCAGGGAATAGAAACGGGAATAATGGAAATAGCGGGAACAATAATCCACAAAATCAAAATCGAAGCATAAATTCTATTTTCTGCAATTATTGCAAAAAACCGGGACACGTGTATGATAATTGTTGGACTAGAAAAAATAGAAATGGTAACCAAGGAAACAATCTAGGAAATAACAATAATGGAAATCAAGGAAATCGAGGAAATCACAACAACGGAAACAACGGAAACCAAAATCGCGGAAATCAAGGCAACCGAGGCAGAAATAGAGGCTATCAGAATAATAGGCAAACCAATAACGGTCAAAATAATCAAGGAAATAATCAGGGAAACAACCAAAGTAATAACCAAAATTCAAATGAATCAAGCAACGGGAATGCGGAAGAAAAGAAAACGATGGGGTCGCTGAACCTCAGTCTCCTCGCTCGGACAGCCGAGCGGAAAAAAGCGCTCGTCAGCTGTTTGGAGGTCGAGCGAGCTACAGGCTCAACCACACCCTAGGCGAGAAAACTGCAAACAAAATTCGAAATAAATTCTATCGATTCCTGGGGAATGGCTAGCGATTTTTACATCACATCACCGCATGCAATAAATTCAGCTCTTCTCTTGAAAGCTGATACGGGAGCTCAATGCTGCATAATAAAAAGAGGTGCTCTAAGAGAAGATACAGAAATAATTGACGAAACAGTCGAATTGACAGGCGTTGGAGGAAAAGCTTTCAATACCCTGTGTAAGGTAATTCTTGAAATCGAAACACGCGCCGTCAACATCTTTCATGGATTTTTCGTCGTTGATAACGACGTTCCAATCAAAACGGACGGAATACTGGGATTTCATTTTATGAAAAAACACAAGGTCGACATTCTGGGTGGCCGCATAATCAAAATGTACGGTCACGTCGAACCTTTAGTTGACGGTTCGGAGAAATTAAAATTACCTCCCCGTTCCGAGAGCATCCACTATGTAAAAGCCCAAAAATTGGCTACCGGATGTGTAGCGGCTAGGGAAATAGAAAAAGGGATAAAAATTGGTCAAGGCATGGCCCACGTAAAAAGGATGATTTTTCCCATCTCATTTCTGAATACATTGGATCAGGAAGTCTCAATAGAAAGACCGACAGTCGAAATCGAAGAAATAGATAGCGATCACGAACAAAAACAAACAGAAAAATTTGAAATAAAAAACGCTCCAGGTAAAGAAGAAATCTACGTGGCCAATGCCGTAGAAAAAGGAAAAAGAGTAAATTAAATAATGAAGCAAATTGGAGAACATTCGCATCTCAACAAGGAAGAGGAAAAATTTCTTCAAGAATTCTGCAGGGATTATGGGGACGTATTCCACTTGGAAGGAGAAACATTGGGAAACACGAGCCTCGTGGAACATCGCATCTACACGAAAGAAGGTACCGTTCCCGTAAACATTCGACCGTATAGATTGCCCGAGAATCACAAGCAAGAAGTGATGGCACAGACGCAGGAAATGCTGAAAGCAGGAATAATTAGGCCAAGCAGAAGTCCATGGAACGCGCCACTACTGGTCGTTCCCAAGAAAGCAGACGCTCAGGGTTATATAAAATAAAGAGTCGTAGTCGACTTTCGAAAATTGAACGAGGTCACCGAGGGAGATTCCTACCCTCTGCCCAATATCACGGAAATACTGGATCAATTGGGAAAAGCAAAATATTTCACAACACTCGATCTCGCCTCTGGATTTCATCAGGTACCAATGGCTGAAAAGGATAAAGAAAAAACTGCTTTTTCAACACCGTTGGGCCACTACGAATACAATCAAATGCACTTCGGATTGAAAAACGCACCACCAACTTTCCAAAGATTGACGGATGCCGTTTTAGCAGGTCTTCAAGGTCTCAAACGTTACGTTTATCTGGATGATATCGTAATACACGGATCAAGTTTCAAGGAACACAATGAAAGGCTACGAGAAGTTTTCAACGGACTAAGAGAAGCTCAATTAAAGGTACAACCGAAAAAATGCCAATTCCTGAGAAAAGAAACGCAATATTTGGGTCACATCATCACAGAAGTGGGAGTGAAACCCGATCCGGAAAAAATCAAGGCCGTAAAAAATTTTCCTGCACGAAAAAACGTGAAAGAAGTCCAATCATTTCTGGGACTCGCAGGATACTACAGAAAATTCATCCAAGATTTCTCAAAACTCTCAAAACCACTCACAGAATTGATAAAAAAGGACAGAAAATTCGAGTGGAATGAGCATACGCAGGCAGCGTTTGAAACTTTAAAAGAAATACTCAGCACCGCACCAATACTACAATATCCCGACTTTACGAAGCCGTTCATCGTCACAACCGACGCATCAGACAAAGCAATCGGAGCGATCTTATCGCCAGGAAAAGTAGGGGAAGATTTACCAATCTGTTATGCGAGTAGAACGCTAAATAAAGCAGAGAGAAATTATTCTGAAACAGAAAAGGAAATGCTGGCAATAGTTTGGGCTGTGAATCAATTTCGCCCATACATTTACGGAACGAAATTCATTATCGTTACCGATCACCAACCCCTCACCTGGCTATTCAATGTAAAAGATCCAGGTTCCAGACTAATGCGGTGGAGAATATAATTGGAAGAATATACATACAAAATTGAATATAAAGAAGGAAAAAAGAATACAAATGCTGACGCTCTGAGTCGCATTTATGCGATCACACGCGCTCAAAATAAAAACGCAGAACAGCTGCAAAAACGGGGGAGGGGAAGACCGCGTAAAATCATGAACGACGCGTCTCGATCTTCCTCATCAACTCCAGGCTCCTCGGTTAATCGGTCCATCACTAATTATAATGGCCGACCTGATAATCAGCCGAGTGTGGCTGAAGATAAAAATGAGACGTCCATAGAGGACAGCAACGAAGGAGATAGCGAGAGTGAAACCGAACACCTCAATTCCGACGCGACGTGCCTGTCAGAGAAAGATAGAAAAACAATACTACGAGAGTATCACGACACGCCTCTCGGGGGAAACCCCGGAGTAAAAAGAATGACGCAACGAATTCAAGAAAAGTATCGTTGGCCGGGAATGAAAAAGGAAATAAAAGAGTATGTCGCGAAATGCGACAAATGTCAAAAAAACAAGGTATCAAAAAGAGAAAGAGTACCAATGGTGATTACAGATACTCCAGAAAGAGCATTCGAAAAATGCGTGGTCGATATAGTAGGACCACTGCCAGAAACAGAACGAGGTAACAAATACATCCTAACATTTCAAGATTTGTTAACTAAATATAGCGAAGCGATTCCCTTGGAGAGTCAAGAAGCAAAAGTAGTGGCAAGAGCGCTGACGATGGAAATAATCTGCAGACATGGACCTCCTAAAACCATACTTTCGGACCAGGGAACAAACTTTTTGAGCGATGTATTCAAGGAAACGTGCAAATTATTACGCATGAAAAAGATCCAAACAACGGCGTACCATCCGCAATCGAACAGAGCCCTCGAAAGGTCCCATCGAACATTAGCTGAATATTTAAAACATTTTTCTCAAGAGGACCAAAGCGATTGGGATTTATGGTTACGGAGCGCAATGTATGTTTACAACATTACGCCCCACACGGCTACAAAATTCTGTCCGTTTGAATTAATGTACGGGCGGAAACCTGTAATGCCGACGGCACTGAAAGAACCTCCCAGAATAACATACACGTACGACGATTACGCAGTCGAACTGAGGGAAAAACTAAGAGTGCCCTGGAAAGTCGCGCGCGAAACATTAATAGCAAACAAGGAAAAAGTGGCAACAAAACAATGGGAAACTGCACGGAACACTGAATATCGCATCGGCGATAAAGTATTGCTGCAGGACCCGACAGTTCGTCGAGGCAGATCAGCCAAATTAACTCCAAAATGGACAGGACCATTCGAAATAAAAAGTAAAGATTCACCGGTAAACTATAGCATTGGCAAGGGAAGAATAACTGTACGAGTCCATGTAGAGCGAATCAAGCCCTACATTACCCACTAGCTAGCTATAGCGAGCCTCGCCGGTATGACAGCGCGCAACGAGGCATAAAACTGCCGCTCGGTAACCGCCGACTTCGCGTGGTACACAAGCAAGCGACAGCGGACAGCTTCGCGTCCGCAGCAACTTCACGGAGTATATCTCGCGAACACGTCACATGGGCGAGAAACTACGCTTAGTATACCATTCACGTACATATATGCCCAATAAAACAACAAAACGGAATAAACAAAAGAAATGAAAATGGAAATACAATGAACAGGAACAATAGAACGATAAATAGATAAAATAGATAAAATTGAAATAAGGAAAGGGAAAATAAATACAGAAATAAAATAAATAAATAAATAAGAAAATAAATATGAACAGGATTCTAGAACTATAAATAAAACAAGGAAGTAATAAATAACCGAATAGGGAAGAAAATTAACAGGAAAACACGGTAAACATAAGATACAATTTTGGAATATATTTCATGAAATATTAAAAACATACAAAAAACGAATCAAAATCGAAACTCAAGATACAATTAAATCATAATATTAAAATAAAATAATAATCAGTCCGCGTTGTACGCGGACACAACGCCCAAGGGGTGGGACCAGGCGGGATGGTCCCAGTCATCTTCGGGATGCACCTCGCCCCACCTCCCTTCGAACATCCAGCGGATGAAGCCCGTGTCGAAGCCGTAGGTCCCCTCCGACCGCCCGAACTCGTCGCGAGATTCCGCCCGACAATACCGACGGTAATCGGCAAAATCCGCGAGGTAATCCTGTAATAAAAGGAATTAACAATAATTAAAAAATTCTACATTCACGATAATATGAGAAATGGGACATCGTACACAAAAAAAAACCAGGGAGGGTTAGAGAAAAAAGATAAGATTATATAAGAGAAAAAATAATAATAAAACCTAATAATAATGTAATAAAATACAAAAAAAATGATAAACTATTTAAACTAGACAGACGGGAAAAGGAAAAAACTTACAGTAAACTCGTCAAGCAAGCTCGTTACGACGTACGCCAGCATTTGCGAAGACGTGCCACGCCGCCGCTTCGCAACAGGCGGCCCGTACATAATGCGCTGAAAAACAATCAAAAGGACCAAAAGAATTAGAAAATTACAAAGCAAAAAAAAGAGAAGGAAAAAAATATATTTCACAATAAACAATACACAATATTAAGGTTTAAAACTTACCGAAACTTCCTTCTGGCGAGTCTCACACAACTCAGCTACCAAAAAATAACTCGCGTTGCTCGACATTTCGAAATATTTATTGGCGGAAGAAGCACGCAGCGAGATGTCTAAAGAACAAGTGCATGTGGAAAAGTCGCGGTAGAAACGGAGGTTAGAGAAAAGTCAAAACACAAATTCAGCAAAAAACGAGAGGAAGTAGGAAAGAGATAGAAAGTGCAAGTCAAATTTCAAATGCACTGGGAAGGGAATACCCACCCACCCTACTTTTACCAGCCTAATTACCGACATCCCGAACAGTAAAATTCTGCCCTACCGACCAACTAGTAATTTACACTTGCAACCCATTACAGGTGTGCGAGCGCAATAGCAGCCGTAGGAGGGAAAGAATCGGCGGAAAAGAATAAATATGAAATACAAAATTTTCAAACGTCACCCGGAATATACTTCGAGGAAATAGGATCGTTATACTTGGTGAAAGGAATTTGGAAACTGGCAATCCACATGGATCTGCATTACATGGAAAGAAGGGAAGAAGCATTATTCAAGACGTTAGACGAATTAAACAAAATTTGCGAAAATTCAACTAACAATTTATTATGTCGCAGTATAAACGACACCCTAAAACCACTACTAACTAAAGTGCACTCATCAATATTAGCAATATACCACTTCGTGGGTACAGGCGAAAATAGAAATAAAAGAGGATTAATTAATGGTTTAGGAACAATAATAAAAGCTATAACAAGCAATTTGGACCAAGACGACGCAAAAAAAATTGACAAAAATATAGATGAAATAATAACTAGGCAAAAAACAGACGAAGACATGTTAAAAGAAAACCTACAAGTCCTACAATCCACACTAAATCTTTATAACCGGACTACGGACGAAATAATAACAAATATGAACAATTTGAAAAAATCAATAGAAAGGATACAAAATACAATAGAAAGTCAATTCTCAAAAATAACAAAGAAACAAATAATAGACGAAAATATAAATGCTATAACAGCAATAATCGAGACTTTCGAAAACGACGTAAATCAGTTAGCAAACTTTCTTACAGAAATTTATAAGGGAACAATAAACCCTACAGTGATTTCACCGAAACAACTATCAAACTATCTAGCAGAAGCGATGCCCTACATTCCTAAAGGGTTGAACTTCCCAACAAACATAAAGAATTCGGAAATGACTAATTTATTGAAAACAGCAGAGATCACTAGCTACACGGCAAAACTGAGATTTGTATTAATAATTAAATTTCCTTTAATCGAAAATTCAATTCTAAAAATCAACAAAGTCTATCCACTACCAACGAAAATAAATGAAAAACAATTTCAATTTATAGAAACCACTTCCAAAATAATAATTGTAGACAATTACCGAAGAACGTACTTAACTGTCAGAAGAAGAATTGTACAGAGCGAAACAAGTCAGCAATACATTCTATCCTAAACCTAAACAATCACTACAAACTGTAAACGATAACACGCCATGCGAAATAGCGATATATCTGGGAAATAATCCCGAAAATTTATCTTGTAACAAACGTATTATAAAATTAGAAAAAAACGTTAATAATCGCATTAGAAAAAGAAGGCAGATGGTTATTTGTAACCCCAGAACCGGAAAATATAAGAATAGATTGTAAGAATAAATCCACGACACATGAAACAATTCACGATACTGGATTGCTGGCTTTGGACGGAGAATCTAGAGTCGCGGTAGCGACTCGAGACAAGTACATTTAAAATACTATAAAAACAAAGACGTGTTTCGCTACTAGACTCTTTACAGCAAGCAGAGTTGGATGGAATGGTTTTTTTAAATCTCCGAAAATTGTTTCGGCGATAATTGATTAATTATAGCGTTTTGAAAGATGTTGCTGGTTCACTTATTTTTTTTTTTTTTTCTTTCGATCGTGACTATTTAGAACTCTGTAGCCCATCGCATATTGTAAATATTAATATTTTATTTTTCCGTGCCATGAAAAATGGGTGGCGTTTTTCGCACACATTTTCTGACGTTTCGCGGTCGCTGTCTAGTGACACTAGTTGTAACTAGAAATATTCTGGTGATATGTAACAGTGTGTTCGTCGATGTGACCGCCGACCGTTTCATATATTTTTTAATAATAACAGTGACAGCTGTTGAAATGAAAAAGGTTATAAAGATCGCGGCCGCGGATTAATGGTGATAGTCGTGAGAAAAATGAGGTTATAAAGATCGCGGGTAGTCATAAGATTAAATGATTTTATAAAGATCGCGGGTGTGAAAGTTGATGTTTAGAGTCATCAGGGTTAAGGTTAATAGTGATGGTTATGAGGTTGAAAAAAAATCTAGAGTCGCGGTAGCGACTCGAGACAAGTACATTTACGTATATTATAAGATGGCGAGGACGAGTCGCTACTAGAGTCTTTACAGCAAGCAGAGCGGTTTCGAACGGTTTTCGAAAATTGTTTCAGCGGTATTTAATTAATTACAACACTCTAAAAGATGTTGCTAGTTCACGTATTTTTTTCTATTTTTTTCTTTCGATCGTGACTATTTAGAACCCTGTAGCCTAACGCATATTGGAAATATTAATATTTCGTCCTTCCAAATCATCAAAAAAAGGTGGCATTTTTTGCACACATTTTTTGACGTTTAGCGGTTGCTCTCTAGTGACACTAGTTATAACTAGAAATTTTCTGATGATATGCGAGACTGCGTTCGTGATGTGACCGTCGAAGACTTTTCTTCAGGATGCATAAGTAAGAGTGACAGCTGTGAGTTTCGAAAGAAGATCGCGGTTATACTAGTGATAGTTGTGGGATTAAAAAGTAAGATTATAAAAATCGCGGGTGTGAAAGCAGATAATTTTATTTTGGCTGTGTCTAGCCGTCCGGATACCGGACGAATACAAAACTGGTATTCGTCCAGATATTTGTCGAGAATGCGATTATAATTGTTTTATTTAACTTTTCTAATTAACTTTTCTATAGTATAATGGTATATTGAAACTCCCTCGTACGTAATTTGTACGTAATCCATTCGAATATACAATTTATGATAGTTTTCATTTATATCTGGACGAATAGTCGCATATAATTCGTCCGGGAAAACGATTCTCTATGGATTTTGATGGATGAAAAATAAATGAAAATTTATAACTACAGCGGGGAATACTTAGTTTCCTTCAACTATAGCGGGGAATACTCAAAGTTTTTTCAAATGTATCGGAAATTTTTTTCGGTATCCGGACGACTAGACACTGCGTTTTATTTATTTTTGGTTAGACACATTCGAGATCAGGACTTTAAACGCCTATTCGGTGAACATTTAATATCTTTGTTGTAAGGTTATATAGATCGCGGTCAGTTTCAACTTTTCATTAAAGTCACTTTTATTATATTATCGGTAGAAAAGTGATAGTGTAAAAATAAAGTTTAAATCAATAAATAAACTTTTGGACAGTGTCTAAATAAATAATTTTTTTTATTAACCCTAGCCCCAACAATCCATTTTTCCGAACGTAAACTCTAGAACGGAGTCGAAAACGGTGCCTCTTCTCTTTTACCATAAAATGTTCCATGAATGCAATAATAAAGTTTATTTAGAAACCATTCTCTTTGTTTTTTTTTTATAACTAAGAGAATGGTGTATGATAAACTCGTATTCGGTGAATATTTGATATCTTTGAACAGTTGTGAGGTTATAAAGATCGCGGTCAGTTTCAGTTTTGGTTAAAGTAACTTTTATATATATAGATAGAAGAGTGATAGTGCAAAAATAAAGTGTAATTTAATAAATAAACTTTTGAACAGTACCTTAATAAATATTTTTTTTTATTAACTTTAGCCCCAACAATTCATTTTTCCGAACGTAAATTCTAGAACGGAGTCGAAAACAGTGCCCTTCTCTTTTACCATAAAATGTCTCTTGCATGCAACAATAAAGTTTATTAGGAAACCATTCTCTTCATTTTTTATATAACTGAGAGAATGGTGTATGATATCACCCTAGGTTTGAATTATATGTGGTTTTAAACCACCCTAGAGTGCACTTTCCACTTGCAACACAAAACGGAATCAGGCGATGCGAAATAATTTTGAGCGAAAAGATATTTGATTTGAGAAAAAAAAATTTCATAAGTACTTCACCAATTTTTTTTTATCTATTGCTCATGAGATATAATTCGTAATCAATAAATATTATTAAAAAAAACTCGCGTAGTACTTCGGCCAAAATTATTTTTTCCAATCAAACTTTAGCTCTCGAAATTTTGTACGTATATTTTTTTGTTTCAAAATCTCGTTTCGTTATGATTACTTATATTTAAAAACTTTCGGTGCATTCTGATGCTATTGGAGTATTTCTTCGGCAGCATTTTTTATGGAATATTTTCCGATCCGTTGATCTGTTGGCACGCATGATTCGGTGCAATATTTTTTGAAATTTTTTTTTACAAAATTAAAAAAAAGTCAAGTTTTTACTTGTTCGTTGTTCTTTTATGCGTCGTATCTTCTCAGAACTACTGTACGTTTTAACGGGGTCATCCCATGTGACAGCTATTTTTTTTGGTTTTTTGGGAATTTTTTTTTGACGAACCATTAAAACACACTATCTTTGAATTTTTACCACACATTTATTAACGTTTTTACAGTCCTCATAATTTTATCAAACAAAAATAACAAGCTGAATCAACTTTACACCATTTAGAAGACACTCATGTGTTGGTTGACGGCTGCCATGATTCCGAAGGTTTTGCTCATCTAAAATCAAACAATCAAACAGCATTTTAATTTGTGGACCTGAGGCTATCACTGGAACTAGAATAAAGTAAAAATATCGAAAATTGAATTTTTGGCACAGTTTTAAATGTTAAGTTCCGAGTTTCGTCGTTTTTTTCGACTTTTAAAACCATGCCAAAAATTCAATTTTCGATATTTTTACTTTACTCTAGTTCTAGCGATAGTCTCAGATCTACAAATTAAAATGCCGTTTGATTTTTTGATTTCAGATGAGCAAAACCTCCGGAATCATGGCAGCCGTCAACCAACACATGAGTGTCTTCCGAACGGTGTAAAGTCGATTCAACTCGTTATTTTTGTTTGATAAAATTCTGAGGAACTGTAAAAATTTTAATAAATGTGTGGTAAAAATTCAAAGATATTGTGTTTTAATGGTTCATCAAAAAAAAATCCCAAAAAAGCGAAAAAAAATAGCTGTCACATGGGATGACCCCGTTAAGTAATCTAATAATTTTATAAGTATTGACGGTTAATTACGAAGACTGAATTCACTTGAACACTTCTTAGATCAATATTTCACATTGCATTTTTAGTCCGAATATACACCAGCTCGAAATTCGATCATGTATCCATTTTTAGCCAAAATCATTAAAAAATCGATTGAGCGACCTCTAAAATTTTGATTCAGGATTCAATTCTTAAGAGAATCACTTTTTGATAACATGTTACCATATTTTGCTGCAATGCCGAAAAAAATGTCAATTCTTTTGCATCACTCAGATACATACATAATATAGACATGTTTAATTGGCAGGCTATGAATTTCATACCCGAGTACGTACACAATATTGACATGTTTAATTAACAAGCTATGAATTCCTTACAAAAAGTCGACAAATCCTAGCCAAAAACAGCATAAATGCTGTGAAAAAAGCTGAGACAAGTACATTTATGCCCCCCAAATAATCATTCCAGTTAATCCCCCCTACCACCCAGCGCCAAAATACCGATCCCCACCAAATTTTACAAAAACCCGTCTAACAAGGAAAGGTACTTTGGTGTCCCCCTCCGATTTTGATAATTTTTATATATGTTATAGTCCATCGAAAATTAAGAGACACGTAATTTTTTTTATCGGCTTAAAGTTATTTTTAAGGGGTGAAATCGACCCCCAAAGTTGAGCATGTTTTGCATCTGGTAGAGTGTTTCATATAGAAGCACTTAACCGATCGTAACGAAACCAATTGCAAAACGTTTTTCACGTCAAATAACCTGTATATAATGTTCAACTTCTTATGCACCCCTATTACATGGGGATGATTCACCCCCGAATATCCAGAATTCTTTTGTATAAAAAAAACTTGCAATCCGATTTCAATAAAACAAACGCCATTTTGCAGAGCAAAAAAAATAAAATTGACGTATTTTTGGGTTTTTCTCAGATTAAAAAAATTAAGGGGGTAAAACACCCTTAAAATGTCAAATTTCATTTTGAGCACTGTCCCCTTCCGATTTCAATATTTTTTTTATAAAATGTAGCTTATCGAAAAATAAGACCACCTATTATTTTTATTGGCTCAAAATTATTTTTAAGGCGTGAAATCAACCCCCAAAGTTGGGCATGTTTTGCATCTGGTAGAGTGTTTCATATAGAAGCACTCAACCGATCGTAACGAAACCAATTGCAAAACGTTTTTCACGTCAAATAACCTGTATATAATGTTCAACTTCTTATGCACCCTTACTTACTGCAGGGGGGTGAACCACCCCCTGACATTCATAATTTTTTGTATAAAAGAAAAATTGTCATTCGATTTCAATGGAAAAACCAACATTTTGAAAAGCAAAAAAAAATTATAGTGAATGTGTCTAGATTTTTCCAATAAAAAAAATTAAGCGGGTAAAACACCCCTAAAATCTCAAATTTCATTTTACGCACTTAAATGATAAAATTCAATTCAATTGGTCTCATTATCATTGCGTATCGACTTATATGCTAAATAATATTTATTTCGCATGTACATCGGCTTTTTAATTATATGAAAAATTGAGTACTCCTACATCTTCGGTGGTCGTGAGCTTCACGATTTTTTATTTTTGTATACACATGGTCTGTACACAAATATATATATATAGGTTATACATAGGCGCTAAAATCTTTCATGTAGTAAAAATAGATTCCAATTCAAATTTTCGTTTCAATTATCATTCCTGAACTTAATGATTATATTTTGAACAGTAATGATGTTCTTCGAAGAAATGTTTGAAACAAAGTGACTTTTTACACCATGAACATCTTACTACAGCCACATTTGTGCAGCCTTCAATTTCACATTGTGTTTGAGATGACATACCAAAAGCGAATTCAACGGGATTTTCGAAATGCTCAGGTCGTTCTTCTATGTACCCACTTTTGAACCAGGCATATCGAAATAAATTTTCGTACCTCGGAGATGATAATTGATTATGTACTAGAGATTGCAGCTTGATTATATTATTTCGTAAATGTAGACTTAAATCATAATCAAGTAACATGACACTGTCTGAAAAATGTCTGACATAATTTTTCCAAATTCTAAATCCGAAGACATCAAGTGGCTGGATATTCCCTGTTGTTCCTTTCGGTATGATCATTGTAACAATTTCTTTGTTATGTGGTGTAACTTCCGTGACAACACTAGGGCAATGTCCACTCCATGAGTCTATTAAAAGCACACTTTTCTCACCGACATTTGGGAAGAACACTTCTTGAAGCCATACTTTGAAATGTTCTATAAATCAATATGTAAAAATTAATAGCACATCTATTTTTTATATTTGAATATTACATACCAACGTACCTGATGTAGCCTTGCCAGATTTTGAAACACTTATAAAAACATTGGGAGGTCGAAAAATGGTTCGTTCTACGATTGGCCCCAACCGCCCGGATGGCTCTTTTAAAATTATCAGAAGAGGTGACAACAATTTTCCTGCTGCTGATATTGTCGGCTGGATGGTGTAGCTATGGGTTGTCGCTGAAACGGATTGTACAAGGCATTCTACTTGTTTTGTACCTTCTTCTGTTAACGTTCGCCCTGAATGGACTTCTAATTGGAAACCACTTTGATCAGAATTATAAATATTTTCCAAGACATATTCCTCAATTTTCAATTGAACTGCGGAGACAAATTTATTAGCATCGTTTTGTAATATGTCCTTTGATTCGAGAGTCTTTCTTGTCACGAATTTATTTATTTTTCTACTTGTTATTCGATGAACTTTTTTAAACTTTTTTATCCATGTTGGCGAAGCCCTGAAACGCAAATTCTCATGCCCAATCAATTTTTGGGCTTGTAATGCCCATCTCCGAAGATCGATATCGTGTACAATGAGACCTGCTTCTATGGCGCTTTTTAAATTATCGATTGTATATTCAGAAATGCGCGACAATTTTTCCTTGTAAGTTCCGCCTTTATTAATTTGTTGAGCCCAGCGCCTTAATTGGCGCACAGATTTAACGAGTTTAAATCGGTTTTGGACTGTTTCTATTTTCCTATTTTGTTTCGTTTTTGCACTTCTCCAGTACTCAACAGCTCTTTGTTTGTAGTCGTAGCTCAAATCTTCTTCATCGTCAGTACACGTTTCAGGGCTTAATGGAGATTCTCCAAGACCCCATTCGATGTCATTATCTTCGACAGGTTCTACTATGACATCTCTAAACGGTTCTTGAAAATCTAATGTCGTATCTTCGACGATTTCTAACTGATTGAACTCTGCCATAGAGGCCTTCAGAATTTCCGCGAAACTCTCTTTCAATTCCACTTCATTATTGTTAACAGGACTGTCAGGAATGTTCATTACCTCGAATGTAAGAAACAACAGTCTTATTACGTTCATTGGATTGATGGACATGTTAACCCTAGGACCCTACTCAGGGGTTCCCCAAACCCCCACTAAATTTTTACGGTCCTGGCATTTCGGCAGTTGAAGTGATCACCTCTCCCTATTGGTCGCATTGGGAGAGGGGGTTATACTGCGTATATTTGTGCCGGAGAAATCGTCTATTTCGTTTTGGACGTTAAAGTGCGAGCACGTGTTGCCAAAGAAACAGCGAATTGAACTAAAAATTGCTAACTTTACCTCGTGCAAAATTATTGAAGCACTTCGAATTTCTTTCTTGTAATTTTTTTGGGCTTGTTCCATACTATGTTCTAGAAGAATCCATGATTTGATTTTCCAAAATACGCGTACAAGATATTTTTATAAATTTTAGTGCAAAATTAGCAGATTATGTGCTTAATTTTTTTAATTGCATTTTTCACCGTGAAAAATAAATGTAACACTTTTTCTCAATGTTTAATCTTTTTTTCCAGAATTCGAACGATTAAATGAAAAAAAAACAAAGCTTTCTACGACAAATAGAGAGTCAACTGCATCGATCCAAAGTGCTGGGGTGCTCGTAACCCCAGCGTAGGGGATTTGTTTTAAAACACATAGTGTAGGGTCCTAGGGTTAATAACAATACGGTATTCACGATAGCGGACACGATAATGACTGATCAACAGTCGAACAGCAACTTAACTTCTGGAATAATATAAAGTCAGTTTTACCTTTTTCATCTTGAGTGGGCGGTTTGATCTGACATCACCACGAAAACAGCATTTTTATTTGGTTTTCGGATATACCTCAAACATTAGCCTGAGCGAACTGGCTTTTTCAAGAATACTTGGGGTCGAGCCACTATAGCGGTTCTTGATATGAATAAGAATATGGCAAGGCATGAGCCAGCTTTGTTTACATTCTGGGCGGTGAATTGCTGATGCGACTCTTTTGATATTTGAGTTTTTTTTTTATTTTCGTAAATCGTTCAAAATAGAAACTTATATAAATAGAACGGATACCAACACTTCTTTATAAACGTGAAGCATGTCAGAAGGGCAGCGGATGTACATGCGAAATAAATATTATTTAGCATATAAGTCGATACGCAATGATAATGAGACCAATTGAATTGAATTTTATCATTTAAGTGCGCAAAATGACATTTGAGATTTTAGGGGTGTTTTACCCCCTTAATTTTTTTTATTCGAAAAATCTAGACACATTCACTATAATTTTTTTTTGCTTTTCAAAATGTTGGTTTTTCCATTGAAATCGAATGACAATTTTTCTTTTATACAAAAAATTATGAATGTCAGGGGGTGGTTCAGCCCCCTGCAGTAAGTAAGGGTGCATAAGAAGTTGAACATTATATACAGGTTATTTGACGTGAAAAACGTTTTGCAATTGGTTTCGTTACGATCGGTTGAGTGCTTCTATATGAAACAGTCTACCAGATGCAAAACATGCCCAACTTTGGGGGTTGATTTCACGCCTTAAAAATAATTTTGAGCCAATAAAAATAATAGGTGGTCTTATTTTTCGATAAGCTACATTTTATAAAAAAAATATTGAAATCGGAAGGGGACAGTGCTCAAAATGAAATTTGACATTTTAAGGGTGTTTTACCCCCTTAATTTTTTTAATCTGAGAAAAACCCAAAAATACGTCAATTTTATTTTTTTTGCTCTGCAAAATGGCGTTTGTTTTATTGAAATCGGATTGCAAGTTTTTTTTATACAAAAGAATTCTGGATATTCGGGGGTGAATCATCCCCATGTAATAGGGGTGCATAAGAAGTTGAACATTATATACAGGTTATTTGACGTGAAAAACGTTTTGCAATTGGTTTCGTTACGATCGGTTAAGTGCTTCTATATGAAACACTCTACCAGATGCAAAACATGCTCAACTTTGGGGGTCGATTTCACCCCTTAAAAATAACTTTAAGCCGATAAAAAAAATTACGTGTCTCTTAATTTTCGATGGACTATAACATATATAAAAATTATCAAAATCGGAGGGGGACACCAAAGTACCTTTCCTTGTAAGTCGTTCATGCAAAGATCTCCGCACAAAAATCATTTCTAAAAACCAACTCATCATACAAAGTTTTATGGGTAACCGCTTTCATTATCTTATCAAATTAAGTCAAATTGTACAGAGGTGATAATTTCATTCTCGTAAATGTTGTGAGTTCACAAAAAGTTGATAAATAAATAAAGATCTACTAAAGTATATATGATCAAGTACATGGGATTTAATTATGTTTATAAAATCTTCAATTATGTTCATATGCTATTTTTCTAATTAATGCTTTATTACAATGAATTATTATCCTATGACTTGGAAATACAAGGGCTTTAAAAAAAAATACAGAATTTCATTAGCCTGCGTGAGCTTGAACGCTGCCACACTCTCATTTGTAATATTTGTAGTATAGTTTCATTGGCAACAAATTGATAAAAGTTTACTATCGTACGTAGAGCGGATACACACAGAGTACTTGTCCGGCCCGAAAATTTTTCATAAAATTTGTCACATAAGTCAACATTAATCTACCATACATTTTGGCATTAACTCGTAAAGTAAACACAGCTAATTTGGAATCACAATATGCGGATTGTTTTGTATCCCAAATTATCCTCCTTTCCTTTAACCAATTGTTAAATAGGCTCGTGTGGAGCATATCTCACGTTAATACACGGCACGTTTATTCCGGTTTTGTAACATCCGGGGGAAAACTGAAGTTACAGAGCGGCTAAACGGTGCTGTACACCCGAAATAAGTAATCCGGTACCATTTACACGCACTTTTACACCGGTTTTTACTACAACAGGTTTTACAAAACGGAATAAGTCTGCCATGTAAGAGCGGTCATCAATTGATTGCATTCCAAGGCGGGTAAGATTCAAATCTGCGTCAGGAGATCCGAATGTTCGGAGTGGTTGGACAATTTACCGTGAACAAAAAAGCATATTTTTCGCTGACTAGTCGAAAAATTTTCGGGCCGGACAAGTACTCTGTGCGTATCCGCTCTACGTACGATAGTAAACTTTTATCAATTTGTTACCAATGAAACTATACTACAAATATTACAAATGAGAGTGTGGCAGCGTTCAAGCTCACGCAGGCTAATGAAATTCTGTATTTTTTTTAAAGCCCTTGTATTTCCAAGTCATAGGATAATAATTCATTGTAATAAAGCATTAATTAGAGAAATGGCATATGAACATAATTGAAGATTTTATAAACATAATTAAATCCCATGTACTTGATCATATATACTTTAGTAGATCTTTATTTATTTATCAACTTTTTGTGAACTCACAACATTTACGAGAATGAAATTATCACCTCTGTACAATTTGACTTAATTTGATAAGATAATGAAAGCGGTTACCCATAAAACTTTGTATGATGAGTTGGTTTTTAGAAATGATTTTTGTGCGGAGATCTTTGCATGAACGACTTAGACGGGTTTTTGTAAATTTTGGTGGGGATCGGTATTTTGGCGCTGGGTGGTAGGGGGGATTAACTGGAATGATTATTTGGGGGGCATAAATGTACTTGTCTCAGCTTTTTTCACAGCATTTATGCTGTTTTTGGTGTTCCGTCACATCAATTAATTTTCAATTGTTATCGATAAGAGAACTTAGACAAAATGAATTTGTAACATTTATACCATTATATAACCTAACAAATGGAATCGGAAATATAAACGCTAACCATCCAATTTTTAATTACAGCGTACCATCAATAATAATTACAAACCCACCAGAAACAAACGAATTAGGCGAACGAATCGAAAATTTGAAAACACAATTAAAAAAACAACCAAATATCTGGGCACATCCCTCTCACATAATCGGAAACTATTCTATTAGTGCTATCAGCATGACTTTGATCATTATTATAATTATCATCTTAACAATTTTCAAAACAAAGCATTGTCAACGAATCAGACTAATACAACAAACAAATGACATAGAATTACCTCCAACTTTCGTGGCAAGACCAAAAATAATAGAAGAAATCGAAGCCGAATCTACTAACGACAAAATTGTTAACAAAAAAGCAAAACCCAAAAACATAAACAAAAATGGATCATTATAACTTCAGAAATCAAATCTTACTACTAGTAGGAAAAGGAACTAAGCAAAGGAAAACATAACTACGAAATGATTCAAATTTAATTATTTTATTCCGTGCGAACAAATAGCCGAAATAAATTTCGTCTCCCAAAGGGGGGAGGGATGTTGTGCCCGTATATCGCACTCCTAAAATAAAGAGTATATAAATTAAGCGCTCTCGCGTAAATGCATCGACGGCGAAATATCGACGTTCCCGAACGAGCGCATCGACCCTCGATGTCATCAACGAAACTTCGAGAAAGAATATCACGCCATATTCGCGCAAGAGGGGGAAAACCCCTGAATCTATGAAATTACCGACTAAACCAAAATTCGACAGTATTTGACGGAAAATTGTAATGATTGGTCTCGAGGCATTTAAACCTCGAATTTGTAAACTTCTTAAATAAACTTATTGTTAACTTGATGTAAAAGTATCGAGTTGGAGTTAAACTCTTTTTGGCCTTAATTCCTTAAATACTCATCCTCGATAACGCGTCCCTTCGTGACGGTCTTCGCGGGTACAACAGCTTGGATCATGTAATGTATTTCACGTAATGTTGTATGTGTTACAAACTCGCCAAGTACTTCGGCCGAATTTTTTTTTTCAATCTAATTTTTTTCGTTTGAAATTTTTTTCTTCAAGTTTCTTTTCATCCCAATTTTTTTTCTGGACTCTGTTCTTTTGACCGATTTTTATTTTCGTACATTGGTGACTTTTTTCAATAATCAACTAATTTTTCCTTTTTTTTAAATACTCCATCCTCACGCGACAATAAAATACTTGTCCTATTATTGATATTATAAATTTTAGTGCTGAACGTAAATCATTGGCTTTACCATTTCTGTTTTTGTAAAGTAATTATTTTTTTTTTATGCACAAATCGATCATTTACTTGTAGACTCTGTTTTTTACCGGACACTCACGATGGGCATTGTTGCTTTTTTTCTTGGGATCTCGATAAAATATGTGAAGTTTTTCATTTCTATTTGTCATTTGGAGTATAGTTATTTTATAGAAACAATCTTCATTTTCCTGTCTCCAACTTGCCAATTTTTTAAAAATTTTGTACTTTTTTGGGTAGTTTTTTCTGTGAAAACAAATGGAAACAGGGATCAACAAATGTACTTGTCCAAGGTTTTTTCCCCGGGGAGGGGATTTTTGGCCAGGTTTGATATCTTTGAGCAGTTGTGAGGTTATAAAGATCGCGGTCAATTTCAGTTTTGGTTAAAGGAACTTTTATATATATATAGATAGAAGAGTAATAGTGCAAAAATAAAGTGTTATTTAATAAATAAACTTTTGAACAGTACCTTAATCAATAATTTTTTTTTATTAACTCTCGCCCCAACAATTCATTTTTTCGAACGTAAACTCTAGAACGGAGTCGAAAACAGTGCCTCTTCTCTTTTACCATAAAATATCTCTTGCATGCAATAATAAAGTTTATTTGGAAACCATTCTCTTCATTTTTTATATAACTGAGAGAATGGTGTATGATACCACCCTAGGTTTGAACTATATATAGTTTTAAACCACCCTAGAATGGTAGAGACCTTAAATACATGAAAATTCTATTTGCACGTGCAACCCAAAACGGAATCAGGCGATGCGAAATAATTTTGAGCGAAAAGATATTTGATTGATGCAATTTTTAAAATTTTTAAAAATAAATTAGCCGTAATTGAATTAAAAATTTTTTTTCATCATTTGATATTTTTTTTTATTTTTCGATATCTCTTTTGATGAGGCAGGGAATATTTTAAAAAATTACCAAGGAATATAGGAATTAAACATCTGTTTTATTAATTAAAAATTTCTTCAATCAATGTCTTTTGAATATTCTCCAGTACACTGTGATGGGTGACAATCATTATGAAAACAACCAAAACATTTATATTGACAGGTACAAAATCCTTATGACCGGGTCAAAAATTTTCTTGAAGTGTTTCTGACTATTTCTACGAAAATATTTCATCAGATTTTTAATTTCCAGGTGAGTAGGCGGATTACTGTATGCCAACGTTTAAATTACGGGTAATTTATTTAAAAAAAACTAAAAAAATTTCAAGAGATTAGAAAGAAAAAAATTTGACATTGAATTTATGAGTTTCGATCCATAAAAGCGCGTAAATTATTTTTTCAAATTTTTTGTAATTTTTTATTCATGAATTATAAATTTCAATAATAATTTGAGAAAAAATGAAAAAACATAAATAAAAAAAAGTATCTTGGACGGGATTTGAACGCAGAGCCGTCGGGGCGGGAGTCTAGCTCTCTCGCCACTGGGCTACTCGCCTGGTTGCGATAGGGCGCAGTGGCGGACTAAGGGGGGGCGGTGGGGGCGGTCCGCCCCGGGCCCCGTGACCCTTGGGGGCCCGCTTTGGTTACGATCGGATTACATTTAAATCTGTTTTTTAAGATAGCCGTATTTTTTTCCCGAAGTTTATGTTTTTTAGGATTTTTACTAAGTTTTCACTGAAAAAACTGTAAAGAGCAGTTTTGATAAACCGATGTATGTACGAATATCCTCGAATGAATGATATTATTATTAAATGTTTAAAAAAATATATTCGAGCGTAATTATCTACTCCATAACATTTTAGTATATCAAGCGGCGCTGATAAAGCGCTACCATTTTCTGCCAATGATCCTCTAGGTACGTTTATGGTACATTGGTTCACTGCTACGCTCACACTTCGAAGATCGTGCGTTCGATCCCACCTTTCAATGTTTTTTTTTTTTTCAATTTAATGAATATGCATTAATAATATCATGGGGACAATTCATTTGCTCTAATTATTTATCAAACAAAAAAGTATTATTAATTAATTACTGTTATTAATAATTAATTATTGGCTGATTTAAGTTTTGCGCTGTAGAAAGTAAGTGAGTAGGAGCATTGAGGAAATTTTGAGGGAGAACCTGGGAAAAGTTTGTACTGATATAAACAACAATTATATTTTTACCGAGCTTGTCTTGGATTGCTCCGAGAAAAACTTATAAAAGCTGTGAGCGATGGACGCATAGCTGGTCGTAAAATTTGCTAATTTTTCCAACCATAAAAGTACCCAAAATTCTAATATATTGTAAGCAACAATATACACTATATACACAATATAGTCAGCTTACAGCGAGAAATATTAAGTTGTATGCGTTTTTGGTAGCATTCTGCTTCACGTAGTGAAATCCAGTCAAATTAGTAGACTTGTCGTGTAATAGTTTGCATAGTATTAGAATTTCAATCGTTGACACTTAACGGGAAATTCGGAAAATTCTTTCATATTCATCACAGCTTGATTTTTTTGAAATTTCCCTGATTTTCTTCATCTTCATTTTGTCGATCTGAAGATAGCCTGTCTTAATTTTGTTAGTCCAAACAGCGAATAATTTTTATGCGCTACTAACAAAAAAAATCATTGGATGCTGAAGCAAATTTCGAAGCCATCAGTTTTAAGTGTTTACTTCTCTCGGAAAAAGACATGTTGGATGACGGCATGTGAAAATAGTTCATGTTTTCGTATAACCATTAAACCTTCATGCACCGGCAGAGATGATAATCTCGTCTACGTAATTCTTTGTCATTTGTGTTGGCAAGTTTTTTCTCTGTGATATATCATATCAAAACAAGTATGTATGAAAAAAATAATTTTTCACATAGCTGCTATTCCTTTCAGGCATACATTTTTCCTTACGTCCGATTTACTTGAAAGTTCGCATGCATAGATTTTTTGGGGTCGCTCATGACGAATCTGAACGAAAAATTCAAAAACGTACCAAATTCTTCAGTCAATATCATTGTCAATTTGCATCTAGTACAGGAATGATTGTATCTTTATTTTTTTTTTTACAAATACCGTCGTTAAATTATCAAAAAACTGCAAAAAAAAGGTGGGATGCTGAGCATTCCAACGTGGATCAAAGGGTTCATTGTATTATTGAATTTTTGAAATGCTTTATTCCCAATCGACATATTCGTTTTTCATAGTGAAGAGACACAGTCCAAGTGGTTGTGAAAAATGGAAGTGGAAGAAAGCGAAGGCTGAAGAGGTCAACTTAATAGCAGGATCTCTTTCAAAATTTCTCATTGGAATCGGAGAATCGAGTCGTGCACAAAAAACAAAAGAGAACACAGAATCTTCAGACGGTAAGTATTTCGGCGTACTATTAATAAAAAAAATATTTTTATCTGTTCCCCTGAAACATTGAGTGTTATAAACAAACATTGCGGGCATAACAGCTTCTAATCGTATTTAGCTAGACTTGGAATAATGATAGTAGATAAAATGCCTGACTCTAATTCCTGTGGCCCTGCCTAGGTTCGATCCTTGGCACGTACCACTAATTTTTGAATATCGGAATGTACGTCCGCATTCGTCACTAGGTCAGCAATAAAGGAACATATCGCATGGTATATCTTTCCTTCAGAATTTGACATGGCGCAAATTAATAACTCCTCGACATTCTTAAACGAAATTATTTTTAAATTATGAATCTACAAAACTTACAAAATAATCGTGATAATTGCACAGTATCTTTGTTACCATACTTTTTAATTGGTTTACTGAAAAATAAACTATTCTATAATTAATAGAAATGGAGGTGTGCTCCAAAGTATCAGCATATAAGGCAGTTCAATGTAACTTCTCATGTAAGGAGAATCGATTGATGTTTCTGTATCTACAAGTATAAAATAAAATATTTAAGGGACAACACCACTGTGACGGCTTCAAAAAATCGATTTTTTGAAAACCATTTTAAAAAATCTAAAATACTTTTAAGATTGAAATGCCGTTGGACCCAGGTCGAAAAAATAATTATTTTCGTAGATATTGAATATTTTTTGGAGCGGTGCAGCGGTCCGCGATGCTCGAGGTCCCGCGCAGCTGGGCGCTGGTGACGGCGATTCTAAAACGTTTCTGGGCATATCGAATAGCGATCCATACGACGGTTTCGAGATAAAAAAAAAGAGTGCATCGATCATGTCCAAAAACGTATGGAGGCGCGCCTCCGCGAAATCGTGAAAAAAATAAAAGGATTGTCTGGCAGAGGAAAGCTCACCGGAAAATTGATTGACGAGTTGAGCACATATTACGGCTTGGCTATTCGGAGGAACAGCGATGATGTTGACAAAATGAGGAAGGGAATTTGGGCAACTATCAAACATAAAATGTCCACAGACAGTGAGCCACAATATGACGATTGCCCGGAAGGAGCGGAGTCGTGGTGTTCGTGGCAGCGCGCGGTCGCAAATGGTGATATTTCTAAATATCGCCATAAACCGCCTCTTCCTCAGGAAATATTGGAGGCAATTCAGCCAATCTTCGAAAATTTAAGCAGGGACGATTTGCTGCAGCGTTGTTTGGGCGTCTATACGCAAAACAATAACGAAAGCTACAATAAATCAGTTTGGGCAATAGCCCCCAAGTGCCAGTCCGGAAGCAAAAAAATCATTGATATTGCAACTGATATCGTGGTATTAGTGTTCAATGATGGCCTGAGAAATCTCATGAAAGTACTGGAGACGTTGGGGATAACCATCGGCCCAAATTGTTTCAACTTTTGCGTTGAGACCGACGCAGCGCGGATCCAGCTCGCGGAGCGCTCGCTCACAGACGCTGCAAAACAAGCGAGAAAAGCCTTAACAAGTTCGAGGAAAGAATCAGGAGACAACGATTTGCTTCTTGAAGGCCAGCTATATGGTGCCGGCATCGCTGATTGAAGGTAAATAATTTTTTTTTCAATTTATAACATAAATGAACAAACCTAAAACTTTGAACGCGTTTTTCCCAAAACCACTTTTTTGAGTGCGGCACGCAGCAGAACTCGAGCAATTTTTATCCGATCGACTTCAAATTTTTACTGTATCAATAAAAGTAGATTATCTAGAGAAGTACATAGGATTTTTTCGATATCTCAATAATTATAAAAGTTATAGCCTATTTTCGACGAGAAATTTTGCTCAAAAATCATTCTTTAATTTCAAAGGCGTGCCTATTTTTTAAAAATCAATATTTTTTCCAAATTCCTATGTACTTCTCTTCAAAATATCATATTATTAACGAAAACACTCGGTATTTTTTTTCAGATCGACGTTGAAGAGAGTTCTGCTGCGTGCTGCAAACCACTGCGGAGATGACGCGAGAGCTTCCCCAGCGCCACCATGCGGCGTGAAAAATGCGCAAAAAATGTTTTTTGATACATTAATAAACAAGGAACAAAACCCAAAAAATTTTTTTCGAATATCTCTTTTTTTCCCACAAAAAAAAATTCTTGAAAAATGTGAAAAAAAATAGGGGGTCACAGTGGTGTTGTCCGTTAACACTCTCTTGCTCCAGGAAAAGATTACAGTCTAGAAGAAGAACAACATGATAAAGGAATTGGACTAAAGACGGTCAGCGAAGAAATGGACGTAGTAATAGATACATACAGTGCTGCATCCGGAAATAACGACGAAAAGAAAAGGACAGGTCAAGTTTTAGACACTATTGAAGAAGAAAACGAAAATCAGTGTACTTCTGCGGGTGTCAGTATTTATACTACAGATGCTGCTGATTGGCCGATGCCTGTACTAGATCATATCCGACTCGAAATCGTCAAGCAAGGTAGTGAGATATACCAACACAAAGAAGGACCTTTTGTTGCAGTTGGGAAACCTGGAGGACATGCTAAAGGATCATATCGGAACCTAACGACTTCCTGGTTTTTTTTAACCCTGCAAAACGGAACAAAATATCTTCGGAAGTGGATGATATACTCTGCATCAGGAAATAAACTTCACTGCTTTTGTTGTCGAGTATTTGCATCCATAGATGATATGGATAAACAATTTGTTTCCGTTTTTCAACAATGGTGGAAATTAAATCCACAGATTTCTGAACATGAATCTTCCTCGAAACACTTGTCAAATTTGGAAAAATGAAAAACTCTTGCAGGTAGACTCAAATTAAATAAAACCATTGATAAAGAAAATCAGAATGTTCTCAACCAAGAGGCAAAGAAATGGCGAGAGATTCTACATCGTCTCTTAGATATTACTCTGTTCTTAGCTCAACAAAATCAGGCATTTAGAGGCCACAGAGAAGATGTGCTCTCAAAAAACAGAGGCAATTTTTTACAGTTGGTAAAATTGATGGCCAAATACGATCCTGTATTGAAAGAATACTGGTTGAAACTTCAGGAATCTGTAGGCGGAGTAAAACGAATGCCTTCTTATTTATCAAAAGGTATCCAAAATCAGTTCATTGCTCTGTTGGGTGATCATGTAAAAAAGAAAATCGTCGACGACATTAAGAAATCCAAATATTTTGGAATAATCTTCGATAGTACTCCAGATAACAGCCACACTGATCAAATGAGTAAAATAATAAGATATGTCCATATCGAAGGAGATGTTGTTGAGGTTCGAGAATCTTTCCTAGGTTTTTTCCCATTCTCAGGAAAAACTGCAGCCGATATATCTGAGAGTATCTTAAAACAGCTCGAAAAGGATGGGTTGAACATGGAAAATGGTTGGGCTCAAGGTTACGACAATGCGGCCTCAATGGCAGGGATACACGGTGGGGTTCAACAAAAAATCAAAGAAATTAACCCTAAAGCCCTGTTAACTCCATGTGCAAATCACTCATTGAATCTTTGTGGAATACATTCATTTGGAAGCGTTCCTTCAAGTGTTACCTTTTTTGGCACATTAGAGAGATTATATTCTTTCTTTTCTGTCTCCACCCATAGATGGGAAATACTTTCGCAAAAGGTTGGTAAGAGTATTAAAAGACTATCCGTTACTCGCTAGAGTACTCATCATGATGCTGTTAACGCTGTGAAAGGGAATGTGGAACAACTAGTGAACACTATCTAAGAAATGTGTGATCCCTCGAAAGAGAATTTGGATACCAGATCAGCAGCAAGTATACTCATTCCCGCAGTATGTGACTTCACATTTTTGAGCTTTTTGGATTTTTGGGACAGTATTTTACAGGAAGTCAATATTACTCAAAAATATTTACAATTGCCGAAAATAAACTTGGATATGGGTTTAATTAAAATGAAAACTCTACAAGCGTTTTTTGTTGGAGAGAGAGAAACACTCGTCGATAAGGCTCTAAACTTCGGCACACAAAAGTGTGAAGAAATGGACATCGATATTGAAAGACGCGGGAGACGGAAAATGAAAAAAAAAACTGTTTGGAGAACAGAGTAGTGATGCTGGCTTGACACTGCAAGATGAGGTTCGTCGATCGATGTTTGAATGTCTCGATCGATTCATCCAGGAATTGTCTCGAAGGATATTGGCGATGGAAACAATTTCAAATACTTTCAGCATCGTTCAGTCGAAATTTCTAATTGAAGCTTCAGACGATGAACTACAATCAGCTGTAGCCAGGCTCAACGTTATTTATAATGAGTTTGATGAAGAACAAGTGGTCAAAGAAGTAAAAAGATTTCGACGGCACGTAGCTGCTACAAATACTTCGGGAGAGGCAGCAGCATGGCCAGCCAAAGAACTTCTCCAATTCATCGTCAAATGGGACTTCACAGAGTCTGTTCCGAATATTTATTTAATCCTACAATATTTCGTGACAGCCTGTGTATCTGTGGCCTCATGCGAAAGGAGTTTCTCGAAACTGAAGTTGATAAAAAATTACTTAAGATCGACAATGAATGACGAAAGACTGACGAGTTTGGCCCTCTTGTCTGTAGAGAAGGATATTGCAGCGACTTTAGATTTTGACGATGTGATAGATAGCTTCAGCAAAGTCAAGGCTCGGAAGCATAATTTCAACGTCATTAAGTAATGCAATGATATTTATCCCAATTTTGTTGTTTATTAATTATTTTGTTTTACGCGCATTTGCTAGAGTGCGTCTCTGCGATTGTTGTATGCATATATGTAAGCGTTACCATGATTAATGAATAAATTTATTTCACGTAAAAGGGAGATGTTTTTCTTATAACATATAGTTGCTATTTTTTTAGTTGTAAAAGGGGCCCGGAAAATCACAGGCCGCCCCGGGCCTCAGTCGGTGCTAGTCCGCCACTGATAGGGCGTAAACTTTATGGTACGTAAGTGGGCTCCCAAATTTTGACCGGCGATTTCTCGAAAATGAAGCCAAGTTGGCATCTACAATTTTGGGGTTTGGTTGGCACCCACCCATACTATAAGCAAGCGAAGTGGGAGCCCGTAACTCGATGTACCTCCCACGATGTCCCCTCGTAAGTAATTGCATGAATACTCCGATGGTAACAAAAAATCAAAATTTGTTTGAAAATTTTGTAAAATCGCTCTGTCAAGCCAATTGTGCCATAACATTATATTCACAGTTGAATTTTAATTACAATCGGTTGCACGATGTGGTCAAATTTTCTTTTCGAAATTTTGATGCACGCAATTTCCCAATTATCGATTATTTTGCCGGACGCGCATACTTATGGGAAACTTTGTCCTTGAAATTTTCAAAAAATCAATTTTTTTTTATTCCGGATTCTTAATCTTCATGTAAGTAGAAATAAATCTGTCGAAGCGTTTCCCGGATTTTGAACGTTTATGATATTTTAAACGCGTTTGAAGTTGACACCGTCAGCGCGCTCTGACCGTCACAGCGTCTTTTTTGACACTGTTTTGAAGGCCATCGAGCCAATTTACAAAGACTTGTCGTCGGACGATTTGCTCGAAAGATGTTTGGGTGCTCATACTCAAAACAGTAATGAGTCACTTAATAAAATGATTTGGATGCGTGCGCCCAAACATCTTCATTCCGGCGCAGATGTGGTCAATATTGCCACGGAATTAGCAGTGATTATCTTCAACGAAGGTGAGGAATCATTGTTAATTGCCATGGATCTCATGGGTGTCCGGATTGGCACATTCGCCGAGAGCTGGGTCCATTCACGGGACAAAACAAGGATCGAGCGCGCGGAGAGGCAGGTGACCGACGCAGCAAAAAAGGCCCGGATTGAGCAGCGGGAGATGTTAGCGGCTCAACATGAGCAGCTAGAAGAAGAGGAGGGATGCCTCTATGGACCAGGCATTGCCGATTAGCGGTAATTATAAACACATTTGTGTAAACACATTACAAAACTTTAAATGCATTTTTCTCGAAAACACGTTTTTAAAAATGGCTGACATTCTCCTGACCGCTGTAATTAACATATCGACCTGAAATTTGGAGAGCATACTCAGAAAATATGGCTTCACGGAATGACGGATCGTTTTTTCGATAGATACATTTTTGCATTTATTATTAATCTTTTTATGCGAAAAAACGCGAAAATTCGATTTTTTTTTTAAATTGCCGCCATTTTCCGAAATTTGTACTAAACGAAAAACCCATCCGTCATTCCATGACCAAAGGGTCACAGATTGATAATATGCTTTGAATTTGTGTTTCAGATCAACAAAGAGGGGGCAGTGATGTCAGCCGTTTACCTCCCGCGATTTGAGGACCTGTTTTCGCGGAGCTGCAACGGCCGCCATTTTGGTTTAAAAAAAAAAAAAAAATTTAACGTTCTATATATCATGAATAAAAGCAAGAAAAACCCGCACTCAAAAAGCTTTACTCGTTTCCTTTAAAAAAAATAAAATGTAAACACCTGAAATATGGCACTCCAAGGACAAAGTATCCCTTATACACACGCGCCGGAAGCGCGCGTGGGTATGAGTATGCGTGTGAAGCGATGTATATGTATCACGAACTTGGCGTATGTATATGTATATTGATACATTGTATGTCACTCAGAGTTAAGAGTGGCCTAGGATAAATATATATTTTTATGTACAGCACAATCTTTCATGTTCAGCTATACCTTTGCATTACAATATTATAAATGACGCTCAATATGCTCAAAAATATGCTTTCTATTATTCCAGATAAATTTCAATCATTGTAAACTCAAGCAGGTTTGATAAACATGAACGATTTTCAAGATGAATTTTATAATTCAGAATTTGGCCAAGTGGTAAGATCGCATAGTATACATTTTGAGTACAATCCCCGGTGCCGTTTTTTTTTTAAATCTAATCATTCGTTATATTAATTATTTTTTTCAATAAGCTAATAATTATAGAAGATTATTCCTGTAATATAAAAAGAAATATAATAGCGTGAACCGCTAATTTGTACGCGACTAAACTCCAAAAGGCAAAATACGTTGAAAAAAAAGAGAAAAACATGAAAGGGTAAGTGGAGGAAAAGAAGAATAAATATATTGGATAATTGAGGAAAAAAAACCCGCTTCCGGGATTGAACTCAAGATACCGGATTTGCGAGTGGAGCCCCTTACGACTTAGACAATCGTTCAATTGAAAACTCAATCTTCAAAATCGTTTTTGTTCATCGTACCCACTTGACTGTACAATGATTAAAATTTATTTGTTATAAGAAAAAGCATTTTTCTGAGCGTAATGAATGTCATACTTTGCTAAATATTATACTATAAATGCGTGGCTAAATATGTAAAAAAAACTAATGGATTTTTCAAAATACGGGCATTTTGACATTCCAAAGTTAGGTTTGTCTGAGAGACCCGATCACAGGCAATAGTGATCGGGGCGCGTACGGCCAAACGCTTCTCCCATTGTTTCGTAAACAGAAACGAAGAAGCATAATCGAGATTGACGTTCAAGTAAGCCTCGTAGATTTGATGGGAAGTGTTGTAATTTAGTGAATTGGTGGATAAATGTGGTGTTGTGAAATATGATAAAAAATATAGAGACAAAAAACTTGTGCATTCCATGGTATCGTGAATGGTGCCATGAGTTTTGAGAAACTCACAAAAAGTTATAACAGCCTAACAAAAATTTACCAATAAAATCATAATCACACAAAAGATGCTAATTCAAACCTGCCCAAAAATTAAGTCTCATTTTCACAAAAAGTTCTTAAATAAATGAAAACTATAAAAGCATTAATAGTCAAATACATTAAAACCTCTTAACATCTAATAAAAAATCTTTCAACTAATTGAAAATTCAGTTGTTGTACACAACGAGAATAAGAATAAAAAATAATTATGGAAAAAAAGCAGTGTGTGCCTCACCCACATATGCGCACGGTTGAAGTGAAACTTCTATAGTACACGCTGTCAACTATCAAGAGACTCGGTAGAGTCTCGGGACAAGTACATTTGACAGCTCTGTCGTCTGCTGGCCCGAGGCTCGCCACAGTATATTATCTCTGAATAAAGTAAATTTCGGTGGTGGGGGTAAAAACTGAAAGTCATTTTCTCGAATTACGAAGCTCAGGAGATAGATGACGACTTGAAAATTGAACTGGAGACTAATTAAGAAAAAATCTTTCGATTGAGCTTTAAATCAGCACGATTGATGCCGTATTTGCTGAGAAAAAACTTTGCACAGGCTCAAAATTATGCGAAAATTCCAACACATCGAAGAATTTGACGTGTCTGTATATGTCACAATGAAAGGCCTCAGCGTGCCTATCGAGATTCTGATTGGCCACGAGTGTGGTCATTTCCCTGTGTTCCGATTGGTCACGAGTGTGGTCATTTCCCTGTGTTCCGATTGGTTCTGACACGGTCAAAAGATTAAATGTTTTCACGTAGTGTTGTAAGTGTGCAGTGCGGGGTTACGTGCGGGAACCATATCAAGAGACTCGGTAGAGTCTCGGGACAAGTACATTTGATAGCTTTGTCGTCTGCTGGCCCGAGACTCACCCAATTATATTATCTCTGAATAAAGCAAATTCGGCGGTGGGGGGAACCATTTTCTTTAATTGTGGCGCCCAGAAGAAATATTATGATCTGAAAATTGAACTGGAGACTAATTACGCTAGACTCCCTCGATTGAGCCTTAAATCAGCACGATTGATGCCGTAATTGCTGACAAAAAACTTTGCACATGCAAAGTTATGCAAAAGCGCCAACATATTGAAAGATTCAGTGTGTCTGTATATGCGCGCAGACGACACAATCAAAGGGCTTTTGATGCCCATCATGACCCATTTTCATGAAAGACGGCCTCCGGTGACGGAAGCGACGAGTTTCTATTAGTCACGAGTGACTTTCTTCTGTACCGATTCGGTGGAAAGTTTCTGGTTATGAGTGACATACTTACGATGTTTTTGGTTATGTCGACTTTCCTCTGCACCGATCCGGCGGACAGTTTGAATGTTTGAACGTGTAAACCGCGTGTTTTTTGGGTAAATAGTACGAAAAAAATGTAATATATAATTAGCGCGAAAAAACGGAAATTTATGAATAGTGCGAAAAACCGGTAAACCAGTATGCACACGAGTGATGTTGTAAAACGTGGCCCTGTGACTACATTCCTCTGCACCCATACCACGGAAAGTTTGAATGTTTAACCAGTGTTACGGTAGTTTCGACTTTTGACAGTGTAAAGTGCGAGTCGTGTAAATCGCGGGTTTTTTAGATTGTGAAAAATCGTGATTCATAAATAGTTTGAATATATAAACAAATAGCAAAAATCCCCTCCCGGGGAAAAAAACCTGAACAAGTACATTGGTGGTCCCTCGTTTCCCTATGATATCACAAAAAGTCCAAAACCCCACTTAATTTTTTTTTTTTTATGTTTACTAATTTTATTCATATTCCGGAGGGAAACCAACCATATAGATCACGAAATATCCGCCCAAAAAACCAGACTTCACAATAAATGTTACTTTGAATTTATTTCCACAGAACAAAACAAAAATCAAAACATTAAAAAATCAGCATTATCAAGATGAGAAAAATACTTCTTATAATTGGTGTGTAAGAAGTATCAATAGTCTATAAAAAAATGAAAAGAAGATCGACATCTAAGTTACGTGTAGCAGTAAAATTTATGATATCAGTACTAGGACAAGTATTTCTTTGATGACTGAGAAGATATCAATATGGACGTACCGGCAACGTAGGGCATGCAGTTGGTGCATTGCTTCTGGGATCTCCTACGTCGAGTAGCTACTTTTGTTTTGGCTATGGCGTGACCAATGTTGCCAAATAGTATTTACTTATATGACCTAATGAAACAACATTGCCTGCGCCGTGGCTAAAATAATGAAAAGCAAGCAGGAACAGGAAGTTTCGCATAAGATCCCGTGCTTTTGTAATGTTAAAAAAAAAACTTTAATTTATGTCAGTACACGATAGCACAGTTTTGTTTGATTGGTAATAATTTGATGAACGTTTACCACCGTACGTTGAGCGTATACGCACAGAGTACTTGTCCGGCCCATAACTTTTTATTAAAATTATTCATTCCAGTAAAAATCAGTGGTCTCTCTCAAAAGTCAAGGATCATAAATACGCACTTTTTCATTGTTGGTAATATCTTATTTAATTTTTATTTTTTATGATTAATTCCGCATAATGGTTTAAATTCTCTTTTTCAAAACATAAAGGGCTATTTTGATAGCTGGCGCCCAAAAACGTCAAAATGAAACGAATGGAGGGGGATTATTTTGTGTGAAATTTGCGTGATCTTAAAACTTTGGATACAAATTTGACGGTGCATTTATAGCCCGTATTGAACTTTTGACCATTCACCAGTGATTACTTAGATCTTCTACTAATAAATAGTAGCTTTCCAAAATATAATAACTTTCATTGCTGGCAATAGTAGTTTTCGAATAAGCTACATTGCTGGCATCTTTATCGCATCTTCAGAAATTTCATAACTGACTGCACTTTACGTTAATGAAATTTTATAATGACTACGAACACCATTTTATTCCGATTGAATCGACGTCGAATGTTCTTTATGATACAAGGCCATTCTGAAACTCGCAGAAGAATTGATTTTCTTGTAAATTTCTGACGGCGAAAAGCAACGCATGCAACGAAAAGCACCTTCAATTTGATTTTCACTTGAATGAGCAATTTTAATAAAAAGTTATGGGCCGGACAAGTAGTCTGTGCGTATTGGCTGGGTGCACGTACATATACTACTTTAAAAATAAGTGTGTATTGCGTATACGTTAAGCCTGAAAAAATGCGGAGCATGATTTTAGGTGGCGCTGACAGTATGCATGAATATGTAACACACTGATAATTGAATAGTATTAGTATTTTCGTGCACCCTGCCAATACGCTCAACGTACGGTGGTGAACGTTCATCAAATTATTACCAACCAAACAAAAGTGTGCTATCATGTAGAGATATAAATTAAAGTTTTTTTTTCAACATTACAAAAGCACGGGATCTTATGCGAAACTTCCTGTTCCTGCTTGTTTTTCGTTATTTTAGCCACGGCGCAGGCAATGTTGTTTTATTAGGTCATGTAAGTAAATACTATTTGGCAACATTGGTCACGCCATAGCCAAAACAAAAGTAGCTACTCGACTTAGGAGATCCCAGAAGCAATGCACCAACTGCATGCCCTACGTTGCCGGTACGTCCATATTGATATCTTCTCAGTCATCAAAGAAATACTTGTCCTAGTACTGATATCACAAATTTTACTGCTACACGTAACTTAGATGTCGATCTTCTTTTCATTTTTTTATAGACTATTGATACTTCTTACACACCAATTATAAGTAGTATTTTTCTCATCTTGATAATGCTGATTTTTTAATGTTTTGATTCTTGTTTTGTTCTGTGGAAATAAATTCAAAGTAACATTTATTGTGAAGTCTGGTTTTTTGGGCGGATATTTCGTGATCTATATGGTTGGTTTCCCTCCGGAATATGAATAAAATTAGTAAACATTAAAAAAAAAAAATTTAAGTGGGGTTTTGGACTTTTTGTGATATCATAGGGAAACGAGGGACCACCAATGTACTTGTTCAGGTTTTTTTCCCCCGGGAGGGGATTTTTGCTATTTGATATCACTTCATGTTTCTATAGTATTTTCATATATTTCGCTTTATATAAACTCCAATAGAGCCTGTATATAACAAAAAAAACTTACAACGTGTCTGCATCATTACATCATGGATTTATTTCAATGTCAGGAATCAGTATTGCTCACATTACTAATTCGACATAAGAGAATGAGACAGATTTTCTACCATAAATTCCTTGTTATTGAGGTTGTTTAAATATAGGAGCGTTTCGTTCCAGTGATAAGAAAAAAGTTATGTTTTCAAAAGAGTTAACTATAGACTTGAAGTATTTTCGAGATGTTAGTAATTTGTTGATAGGTTATTATTCGATTATAGCTTGGCAGGAAGGTGTTATAGAAGAGACCTCAAATACCAATTTTTCCCGAAGGTGAAAATGCAGAAAATTAAATACTTTATCATTAGCTTTCAAGTTGTGTATTAGAATAAGGCATTCAGGGGTGAAAAGGCAGCGAGGATATTACCGATTTTGGTCTAAGTTATAAATAGATAATTATATTCAACTTTACTGTCAGGAACCTCAGAATTATTATTCTTTCAAAGATGAAATGACGGAAGAATATGATGCATCATCCTTGACTTACAAATTATTTTATAAACATAGAAAAAAATTAGACTGAAAAAAAATTCGGCCGAAGTACTTGACGAATGTTTTTTCACTTAATTTACATAATGTATCGGTCATGGTGACAACCTCGCCAAGTACTGCGGCCGAAATTCTTTTTCATCTAATTTTTTTTCATTTACAATCTTTTTTGCTTCGGACCCTTATTGATACAGAGTTTTTATTTTCATTCTGGTTGGTAAAACAACTGCATTTTCGAACGTGATTCTTTTCTCTGTCAACATTCAACATTATTTGAAGATTTTATCACACGATAAAGCCTCCCGTACTTGGCCACATATATTTTAGTATAGCTCAATTTATTTTATAGCTTTTTGCGAAACCCAACCTTAGCTTTTCGCGAGGATTAACTCATTTTGCTTTGTGTGATTTGAATTTATTTGATACAGTTTTGGAGAGTGGTCACTTTTCTTACTTTTTGATAGGATTTGATTTTCTCAGGGATTTTTGCGAGAACAGGTTTTTGCAGTGAATGTATATTCGTGGAAAAATATGAGAACGGCGGTCAACAAATGTACTTATCCAGGTTTCTTCCGCGAGGGGGATTTTTATGCGTGATATGATTCGTTTTCTCTCTTTCTTTTCAAACATATCGCTTTATATAGATTAGAAAAAGGTTATATTGGGAAATTATCGCTTTTTCATTTCCAAACCCTGACCCCTTCTACTTCGAGTCAGGTTTTTTCCTCATGAAATAAAGGGGCACGTGTCTTGGAATTTTCAATTTGGCATTTTTTTATTCTCGAGCCAGTCAAATTTTTTTGACATTTCGATTTACCTTTCTGGAATCAGGCTAAAATAAGTCGGGAACTGGGAGTCTGATACAAAAATTTACAAAGCATTTGGGAGCATGATTAGAAGAGTCAGAACTTTTCCATAGAATTTGTAGCTATTTGAATTTGTGTTTATCAAAGAAACATATTCAATAGCAGTATCCCCTTGTTATATTTGTAGATTTGTGGTAAAAAATATTACGCTTATTTCAGCTTTTTGATAAGTATGGGGCGATTTTTTTCGAAATTTTTCATTTTTGAGTAATAATAAAATAAAAAACCAGTTTCACGTATGTTTAGAGAAAACATATCGAATCTACTGTGAAAAAAGTTCACGCATTTTTTCATTCTTATTTTTATTAACAAGGTGGAATCATGATTATTTTTCAAAACCATTGAAGATGTTACTGCTATGGAAATAAAAAGTTACAACTATTTTAATATTCTCATTGAATATAGAAAAGTTCAAATAGTATGTTATGGGAACTCCAAAACAATATATTGAACAAACCAAAGCGACTGTAGAGGAAAGCGTTTAGAATAAAACTTTTTCAATTTATTATGCTATAATCAGAGCTAAAAAGTGGAAATACTTAGCACACATGTCTCTTCTTCACAAAAAGGTCAAAGATAGTAGATATCGGCTACATTCCAATGATACAAATTTTCATACTATCAGAAGAAGACCACCCGAAGACTTTCTGAAACAACTTTTTTAATTTATTACGCTATAACTAAAGTGGAAGAGTGCAAAAACATAGTGCACTTTAAGCCCAACAAAGTTCAGAAAATTTGGATGTATCTATTGCGTTCCGAGGACAGAAATTTTAATCCCATCCAAAAATGAGCAGCCGAAGACTTTTCGTAATAATTTTTTCAGTTGATTATGCCACAATTAAAGACAGAAAGTGGAAATATTTGGCGCTTCACAAAATGTTAAAAGTTTGTAGGTATCGGCTACATTCCCATGATACAAATTTTGATACAAATTTTGATATTTATAACAATAATGGCCGTGAAATCCTCAAAACTAGAACTTACAGATATTTTAATATTATCTTTGAATTTTGAAAAGTTCAGAAAGTATGTTATGGATATTTTAAAACAATAAATTCAACAAAGCGGACAAACTTAGATCAGTAGTGTGCCCAAGAAAATGGATCGAGTTGAGTTGTACCAGTTGCATTATCTTCGTGCAAATTTTCGTACCATAATAACCAGAACATCCGTAGAGCAATTTTTTTTGAAAATGTTTTTCAATTCGTTATGCCACAATAGGAGCCAAAAAGTGGAAATACTGAGCACACATGTTGCTCCAGAAAATTTCCAAAGTTTGTAAGTATACGTTGCGTTCCAATGATACAAATTTTTATATTTCCAGAAAAAAGGAACCAAAGACTTTCTGATAATTTTTTGAATTAATCATGCCACAACTCAAGCATACCACACATTGGGCTCAATAAAGTTTATGAACTTTGTATGTAGCCATTACTTTTCGAAGCCAAATTTTAATCCCATCCAAAAATGAGCAAGCGAAGAATTTTCATAATAAAATTTTCAAGTCCTAATAATGCCACTATTCCAGCAAAAAAGTGGAAATATTGGGCACACTTGTTACTTCACAGATATTTCAAAGTCTGTATGTATCTGTTGTAATTCAATGATACAAATTTTGATAATATCAGTAAAAACACATCAGAATTTATTATGCTACAACTATAGTAGGGAAGTGAAAACATATAGCTCAATTGAGCCGAATGAAATTCTGAAATTTTGCATATATATATTCATGGCGTTCCGAAGACAATAATTTTGATCCCATTGACAAATGAGCAACCACAGAATTTTCATAACAAAATTTTTACTTCCTAATGCCACAATCGGAGCCAAAAAGTGGAAATATTGGTACATTTGTTGCTTTACAGAATTTCCAACGTCTGTAGGTATCCGTTGCAATCCAATGATACAAATTTTGATAATATCAGTAAAAAAACATCCGAAGACATCCTGAAACAATTTTTCAAAATTCATAATGCTACAACTAAATTAGGGAATTGAAAAAATGTAGCGCACATTGGGCCCAACAAAATTCTGAAATTTTGCATTTATGCATGGCATTCTGAAGCCAGCAATTTTTAACCCATCGACAAATGAGCAAAAGGGAAAATACTTGGCACATTTGTCGCTTCACAGAATTGTCAAAGGCTGTATGTATCCATTGCAATTCAATTATACAAATTTTGATCATATCAGTAAAAGCACATCGAAAGACTTCCTGAAACAATTTTTCAAAATTCATAATGTTACAACTAAAGTGGTGAAGTGCAAAAACAGAGCGCATATTGAGCCATACAAAATTCTGAAATTTTGCATATATTCATGGCGTTCCGAAGACAATAATTTTGATCCCATCGACAAATGAGCAACCGAAGAATTTTCATATCAAAAGTTCAATTCATAATGCTAAAATCGGAGGCAAGAAGTAGAAGTATTTGGTACATTTGTGGCTTCACACAATTTCCGAAGTTTGTAGGCATTCGTTGCAATCCAAAGATATAAATTTTGATAATGCTAGAAAAAACACATCGGAAGACTTTCTGAAACAGTTTTTTAAAATTCATTATGCTACAACTAAAGCGGGGATGTGAAAAAATATAGAGCATATTGAGCCAAACAAAATTCTGAAATTTTGCATATATCCATGGTGTTCCGAAGACAATATTTTTGATCCCATTGACAAATGAGCAATCGAAGAATTTTCATAGCAAAATGTTCAATTCATAATACTACAATCGGAGCCAAAAAGTAGAAATACTTGGTACATTTGTCGCTTCACAGAATTTCCAGAGTCTATAGGCATTCATTGCAATCCAAAGATACAAATTTTGTTAGGATATGGAGTATATACCGCCATAGTTTTTTGACATAAAGATATATTATACGAGCCATTTTGACATAAAGATATATCACTACTTATTACGGTTATCATCCAGAGGCATCCATATATATCCAGATGCAGGTTGACAGTGTATTTGACTATTAATTCATCAAACGCGAGATGATTCTACATCATATTTTGGATAGAAAAACAACGTCGAAAATCTATTGAAATGGACCAACTATTATCATGCAAGGAACATTTTATGATGTACAAATCTTATTATGGCAAGCGAGGAACATTTTGAAATAAAGAGGAAAGGGACCAATAAAATAAATTGTCAACGGTGTAGAGTTAAAAAAAATATTTATTAAGCACTGCTCAAAACTCGGCATGATAATAACAAACTTGGCCATATACATTTTTTTGACACTCATTATTAGTTTTATAATAGCGTAAGCACTTCTCACTCCGAAAATTCCGTTCAGACTTTCCGCGGTATGGGTACTTCGAACTATTTATTTATTCACAGATCGCGAAATATTTTTTTTCCCCGAATTTATCCACAAACACGTCTCGCGTATAAGCACTTATTCTCACTTCGAAAACTCCGTTCAGACCTTGCGTGGTATAGGTAGAGAAAGATGAATCGGAGTGACCAATCACAAGCTCGGAAGACGTCAAGAGGCCTTTCATTGTGTCGTATACAGACATGCCAATACTTCGATGTTAGCATAATCTTGAGCCTGTGCAAAGTTTTTTCTCAGCAAATACGGCATCAATCGTGCTGATTTAAGGCTCAATCGAAGTATTTTTTCGTAATAAATCTCCAGTTCAATTTTCAAATCATCATATGCCTCCTGAGCTTCGTAATTAAAGAAAATGAATTTCAGTTTTTACCCCCACCACCGCGAATCGTTTTATTCAGAGATAATATACTGGGGCGAGCCTCGGGCCAACAGACGACAGAGCTGTCAATGCACTTGTCCCGAGACTCTACCGAGTCTCTTGATATAAATGGTATGCTCGCACATCACGCACTTTGTAATTTTAACCTTCACTCAAACTCTCCGTTTCAACTTTTTTTTATTATTTCAAAAACATATATCAAAATTGCTCGCACGTCCTGCACTTCGTTATGTCGAAACTCCGTTCAAACTTTCCGCTGTGTCGGTACCGAGAAAAGAGAGAGGTAAGTAGTTGTGACCAATCGCAGCTCGTTGCTGTCGTCGCCAGAGACCGGCTTTCATGTAAATGGGTTTTGATGGGCATCAAAACGCCTTTGATTGTGTCATATACAGATACGTCGAATCCTTCGATGTGTTAGTATATTTTACATAAGCTTGAGCCTGTGCAAAGTTTTTTCTCAGCAACTACGCCACCGATCATGCTGAGTTTGGGCTCAATCGAAAGAGAGTTTCTTAATTAGTCTCCTGTTAAATTTTCAAGCCATCAAATGACTCCTGAGCTTCGTAAATGAACAAAATGGCATGCCAATTTTACCCCCACCACCGCGAATCGTTTTATTCAGTGATAATATAGTCTGGGCGAGCCTCGGGCCAGCAGACGATAGAGCTGTCAATGTACTTGTCCAGAGACTCTACCGAGTCTCTTGATAGTGCGAAAAAACGGTAATATATAAATATTGCGAAATGTGGTAATAATATTTTTTAATATCTCGGAATTAATCATTAGCGAAATTAAAAAAGATTACCTCGCACTCGCTGATGAAATCATTTGTATTTTTCCGTATAAAATAATCCGAATAAAACCGTTAATTCGTGTGGCCGGAATAAGTGCTAGAAAATACGACGAACATAACCTCAAAAATCAGTGTTAAACGTTCTGAAAATACGTGAATTCGTAAATAATGATGTTGAAGTTTCGATCTAGAACGCAACGATTTTTTGTTTTTACAATCATGTCACTTAATTTTTTCTTACAGATCAAAAGACTGTTTTTTTTTTTCAAAAGTGAGTGTATGAGAATAGTTGTGACAAGATGTATCATGTGCTCATAAATAAAAACCTGTAAAAATATTAATTGTTGATGAAATACTTTAATTATAAAAATTTGACAAATTCTTTTGTCGTGAAATCATGATTTTCAATACTTTTCAGGTGCGGTCTACAAATAAACATAAAATTTCCAATATTCTGCAGGTTGTGCTCAATTCCTTCAGTTTTTCTTTTCGGCTTCAAGAAATTTACCAATATACTGAAGGCACTGCGAGCTGTGAATTGGGCTGAGATTCTCTGCTTCGACAATTCGATATAAAAAAACTGGTGAAACTTAAAGCAATGAAGCATTTGCTATTCCTTGCGGAAACAAGAGATGCCTTATTTCCTTTGCATACAAGGATCACCGCTTCGATACTGCGAGCTGTGCTAAGTTCCTTCGCTCTTTCTTTTTGGCATCGCACTATATATTTTATATTGAGCTGGGGTTTTACTGATTATGTCAGCGTAAATATTCAAGGATCATCTGTTATCATATTCCACAACAAGTCGAAGGATCAGAAATTCAGCAATAGTGTAATGGCATCGCTCGGTCAGGCTTGTGCAAAAGATATAAGTGGAAATAAAAGCATGAAAAAATAATGTAAAAATTCAATATTCATTCAAGTTTTTAGTATGCATTGTGATATGATTTGTTAAAAAAAAGTGTTCCACAAATATTTCTATACGGTTTCAGTTTTGTCCTTTCGCTCATGTTTTTCTCATATTAGTGAAATGCACATTGCTGAGACGCACCAAATATATGTATCGTATTTCTCAATATACTGCAGGAGATGCAAGATGAGAACTGAAATGAATTTCTGCGCTTTGTTTGTGCGAGCTGTACTAAGTTCGTTCGCTTTTTCTTTATAGCATCGCATTGCATATTTGATATTGAGCTAGGATTTTACTGATTATGTCAGCGTAGATATTCAAGGATTATCTGTTATCATGTAAAAATTCTAGGATTCGGAGCTGTTCAGAAAAAAGAAGTTATATCCCGGCCAAAAATCCCCTCCCCGGGGAAAAAACTTTGGACAAGTACATTTGTTGACCCCTGTTTCCATTTGTTTTCACAGAAAAAAAACTACCCAAAAAAGTACAAAATTTTTAAAAAATTGGCAAGTTCGAGACAGGAGAAAGAAGATTGTTTCTATAAAATAACTATACTCCAAATGATAAATAGAAATGAAAAACTTCACATATTTTATCGAGATCCCAAGAAAAACAGCAACAATGCCCATCGTGAGTGTCCGGTAAAAAGCAGGTCTACAAGTAAATGATCGATTTGTGCATAAAAAAAAATAATTACTTTACAAAAACAGAAATGATAAAGCCAATGATTTACGTTCAGCACTAAAATTTATAATATCAATAATAGGACAAGTATTTTATTGTCGCGTGAGGATGGAGTATTTAAAAAAAAGGAAAAATTAGGTGGTTATTGAAAAAAGTCACCAATCTACAAGAATAAAAATCGGTCAAAAGAACGGAGTCCAGAAAAAAATATCGGGATGAAAAGAAACTTGAAAAAAAAAATTTCAAACGAAAAAAATGAGATTGAAACAAAAAATTCGGCCGAAGTACTTGACGAGTTTTTTTGCTCAGCTTGGATCATGTAATGTATTTCACGTAATGTTGTATGTATTACAAACTCGCCAAACTCGGGGGCTTTCCCGAGAATCGTCAGTAAAGAAGGTTCGAGAGTGATTTCTGACGTTCAAGCTGACGTTCGCTATTTTACATCTCTCGTATCTTTTTCACCCCCCCCCCCTTCTCTCTCTGCGTCTTTCTTTCTCTCTCTCACACCCCCTACTAGCCAGGATGATACCCCTCCCTTTCGCCTTTTAGTCTCCCCCTCCCTAAAGCGTTTCACTTTGATTCCGCTAAAAAATTTGGGCTCACACCATCGCTATAGACGTTTCACTTCAAAAATTGTGATACAAAAAAACTTTCAAACGAAAAAAAAATTTCGGCCCAAGTAATTGGTGAGTTTTTACGCTTAATTTACATAATATATCACTCATTGTTACAAACTGGAAAAGTACTTCGGCCGAATTTTTTTTTCCAATCTAATTTTTTTCGTTTAAAAGTTTTTTTTTGTATCGAAATGTTTTCTCATAATTATTTTTTATTTTTAATCTTGTTATGTACAATAACTGTAATTTCAATTAGTTGAAACATTTGTTATTAGATGGTAATAGATTTTAATGTATTTTACTATTAACGCTTTTATAGTTTGAATTTATTTAAGGACTTTTTGTGAAGTTTAGACTTAATTTTTAGGCAGGTTTGAATTGGCATCTTTTGTAAGATTACGATTTGATTGGTAAATTTTTGTGCGACTCATAACTTTTTGTAAGTTTCTAATTTATTGAGAAAGTTATTGTGGGGTTATCCTATAATTTTTTGAGAGATTAGATGGGAATCAGAGAATTTTTGCAAGGTTAGTTTTTTTTTGGGAGGAAATCTCTTTTATAACTATATTTGTGGAGGTTTTGTGCTGTGAAGGGGTTTTTACCGGTACAACTATATGGGGAGTGTTGTTTTACTTATACCACCTTCGATTATCTCAAGAAAATCTCTCTCTCTATCTCTTTGCGTAAAACATGCAAACGTCTTACCCTCTCTCTGTTTTCTCTCACAATTAATAAATGCATGCAAATTTATTTTACTTTTCTGTCTCGCTCCCTCGCTTGTTCGTCGTGATAATGATAGCTCCTAATTAGAGTCCTAATTAGAAAAAAAACTTCTTTTTGTCATACATCGCTTGTTGTCACCCCCGTTAATACATTTCTGCTGCAATTTACTCTGTCTCTCACCTGTATCGGGGTCAACAGCAATGCTACTGTTCGACTGCACAATCGAGTAACGGAGCAATGAATTTTTTCCTATATCAGGATCATTCGCGCCCACACTACCAATCACTGTCCCCGATGGCAAATTTTCCAACAATTCGAATCCGTAAAATTCTTTGTCGAAATGGGGCGTGTTATCGTTCTCGTCTAATATCTTCACCAATACCGAAGCACTCGCTGTTGCTGCCGGTGAACCGTTGTCAGTCGCGAGTACTGTCAGTGCGTAACGATCAACCATCTCCCGATCCAGCGACTCTGCTAAATATATCCAACCCGTATTTGGACTTATGCAAAACGCCTTCGAACCCTGAAGACGATAACTCAGACGGGCATTATTTCCGGTATCCAAGTCCAATGCGGTAACTTGTAGTACCTGCAAACAAAATTTTAACGATTACTTTTTGACTCGAACGATTTTTATGATTTTTTCACGACACTGATTCAAATTGATTTTTCGTTTCAAATTTTCTCCGTACAGGAATTTTCTTCAATCTTACAAATTAATTCCACACCTCAAATAATGATGTCAAAGGATCGATGGCATCGTTCGGATGAACATTAATTCTTTTTATCGCTTTTGAATTACCAGATTTAAAGAATTGCCATTATTTTATTTGCCGATATTGAAAGATATATAAAACGAATGTAACTAAACGTAGTAGTTTCAATACGCAAAATTAAAATAGACGGAAATAACATTTTTTTTTTTAAATATCTTGTTCTTGCCAGTGCCCAGGGTGTTCTTCCCTATATAATACCCTCACGCCTTCCAGCTATCCTCGTTGTACGACTGTTGTCGACTTATCCCCAACTCTATCGCATTCACCGAGGACGATGGGAAACTGTATAAAACCTTGGCGATACAGCCGGTACCTAACGTATCTCCTTGGATGGCAATGCAAGCACGCTTACGCACGGCAACCAAAGGTGTATAGGGAGCACCTCCTCAGCTGTGATGCAATGAGCCAGTCAGTATACGACTATGGGGCTGCTATCAGCACCATGAGTTACACACTGCTCGTTACGGGAGTATATCTGAGTAGATGGCGAAAAAAATAGGTGAATTTTGGGAATTATTGTCTCAAAAGCAATTTGTCCGATTTCATCCAAGTTTGTTTTATTCGAAAGTATAAATATTGAGGGATATTGACAAATTTTTTTATAAATATATATTAACTGGGAGCGCTGATATTGTAGCCGGCATAAAACATGCCACGGTCTGCAGTCCCCATGATTGCATGCAGTGGATTGATCTGAAACAAAAATTTCTAAAAGATTCGAAAAGAAAGAAATAATAACGAAACTTGCCACAACGATCGCGGATAGTGAAAGTCTTATCCACTTATTTAGGAACAAAAGAAGCGACTAGGTATAAGGGCAATAATTTAGGAACATTACGTTTGAATAAACTCATGTTGGAATAAATGGTATTATTGCAAGTGGCGAGGCCCCTTGGCGGTTCACGGATAATGGAATCGGCGGAAGGTGCTCGATCGAATCTCGTATACGTATACATTCGTCGTATTTCCCTTCATACTTTTTTCTTCTTTTAACCGGCCTCCGGGGAAGAAGTACGCACAAATGTAATAAGGAAGGTATAAACATAGGTATATAGACATTGTGAGGTAGTAAGAGAGTAAAAGAGAAGGGATTGGGCGTGAATCCCTCGTAGTCACGAAGATTCACCGCAACATCGAAGGATTCACAAGCAAGACGATGCTCTCTGGAAGCTCTTTCTTACTCTTCCTGGTTGTTCCAGATGAAATTACGCATCCGAGAAGATCAGCGTGATAAAGAGAGATGGGAATGAGCATCGGGAATGAAGATCTACGAGGAAGAGACGTAGAATGAGATCTTGTGTTCGTTAACACTTCGGACGACGACGAGACATCCCATATGACACCGTTTCTTCAACATCCATTTTTTTTTACTTCTTTCTTCCACTCATCCTTAATACCTTCTTCGCACAAAGTAACACCCTCACAAGCTAGATAAGCGATTTCTAAGGCCAACCGGTCGTGAAGTCGACGGATAGTTTATTTACGCAATAAAACTGTATATAACGTTTGATCGGGTACGAAAAATATTTTGAGAATTATGAACAGACTTAATGATTCTTGAGAAATTGAGAAAACAACTTGTTGATCAGAAATTTTATCGAATATGGCAATTACGGTAAGGAAAGTGTGATTTCTATAATTTGGACTCAGTTCCGGACATTTGGTTGACGTTTTGAACTTCCAGGATAAAATTGATTTTTCTATTCGATAATATCAATATAGAAATATATCAGTGATAATAAAATCCCCTTTAGAGGGAAGCAAAAGGAATTTTACCAGCAATACGTTTTGGTTTGATGGAAGGAAATGTAACTGAAAAATTAGGTTAGAATAAAAAGATTTTACTCCAAAAAATTTTACTCCGAAATTATTTAATTACTTGATAAGTTGTTATGAGTCTTGACATTCCGCCTTGATTAATTGGGCCCTGAGAAGGACCAATTGTGGCGTTGGTGGTGCCAAGGTAAGAGGGTAAAAAGAAGCACACACAGAAATAAAGTAGGCGACACAAGAGGTGGGAGTTAGTTGAAATTGGCCTTGGCCGTATATTTACAGGAACATAAAAATCAGAAATAAGTATATGAACAATACAAAAAAAAGCGGGTTTTAGCGAAGCGTTTTGCGTAGCAAAAAAAAAAAAAATACATAGAACTATTTAGCAGTACAAAAATAAAATTAAATCATATAAAAGAATTAAATGTTGGGGATGGGGAAATGCGTCATTACACCCGCGGTTTTTTAGGCGGTGTTTCCAGCAGTGGCATATTATGCCTAGGGTTAGTGGGGGGTCGGTTTGGCCGAGTAGGGACCCGCGTGGGGATCGTCTCCTCTATTGGCCGGTTTATGAGGGCCTCCAACTCGGCGGTGATGTCGTCGTATGTTGGGAGGGTGGCGCTCCCGTTCTCGATTGGGTCGAAGATGGACCTTCGTGTTTTCGGTGCAGCGAGAGGGGCCCGTTTCTCTTTCGGTGAGAGTTGTTTCCCTGGTGTTGGGGGGAGAATTTCCTTTAAGGGAGTTCGGGGAGGCGAGTACGTTGAGGGTAGGGGGGGATAGAGGGGAGATGTGGGTGGTGTGTGGGGAGGCCAGTTATTCGGCTCATACGGGCGAAATTTCTCTAGGGCGATCGGTCGGGGAAGGGGGAGTGGATATGTCCTCCCTCCTTTTAATCGAGGATCCAATAACTTCACGGATAATTTTTGGAGTCGCTCTTTCTCCATTACTCGCTTCCTTTGGCGCCGAAGGTAGGAGGGGTTATTCGGGTTGCGTGGCATGTTAATTTTTTACTCTGAAAAAATAAGCAAAAGCGGAAAAACCACAGCCAGATAAAATAATGCATTTTGAATTTTCAAATTAGTAAGCAAGTATAGGTGAGAGAGTTAGCTTTGAATGTAGGGAGAAACAATTATTTTTAATGTTTTTAAGTTTATTATTTTTTTAATAAAAGATTTGCAATATAAGTTAGAAGCAGGGGGGTTAACAGTTACCCTCAAGAGATCTAGCCTCGCATGAGGTCTCTCAGCATCCCGGAGAGTTATCTCGTAGGGATACTATGCACTATTCGCAGTGCCAACCCTCACCTATACCGGCGAGATCACCTATAACGGCGATAGAGAGCTTCTTACCACGTCAACGCGCCAGAAGTAACTGCTAATTTTCGCTTGCGAGGGACTCGTATTTATTCAAAACCTTAAGCATAGGGAGATAGGGACGGTAGGAGATTCGCGGATTTTTTAGCGTGAGCTCTATTTCACGCGAATTTTCCGGGCGCACGAGCTTTCGGGTGAAACACCGTTCGAAGCGCGAGTTCCGCGAATTTCGAACGACCACCGTCGTTCCCGGGAATTTACCCGTGGTGGAATGGGGAGCGAAGCGCCGCTTCGAAGTCTCAGCGGTGTGCCGGGTTTTCTCGGATGCCCGGGGGTGCGCTGGTGTCGCGAATTTTTTTATGGTCGGGGCCCCGAGATTCTTTTGGTACGACGATGTATTTACAAAATCTCTGTGCTTAACCTATCTGACAGTTCGCGATGTTTTGTGTTTACAATCGGGAAAGTGTAAGTGTCAGTGTAATTGTTTGCGATTGACACCATAAAGGATTATTACAAAAAAAAAAAAAAGGTAAGAGTATAAGTATTAATAATTATTCTACGAGTAATTCGGCGCATGCTGCATGTTTTTTTTTTCCCCTTTTTAAAATAATTATTATGTCGGAAACAGAAAACATAATCTCACCGATTGGTGAGGTTAAATTTTTACTTCGGGAATATTATCATTAATTATAGCGTCAAAAGCATGAATATTAATAATTAGATTTGTAACTAACTTAGTAATTAAGGACTAATTAATTTTCATCTATTATTATTTTTTCTTTTTACAGGTACTGAATGGTGACTGCGGAGTACGGGGTTCCAGTGGACCTGGAACACATCAGATAAGTATTTTTTACTTTTTATAAATTCGAATTATTTATTTCATTCCTTTAATTATGAATGATTGCTTTGTGGTTAAATGGGCTTTTCCTTTCTCATGTGTTACAGGTGACCGGAGAGAGTCCCCGTCGTGCGGAGAAAGCGGAACAAGCGTAAGGATTTATGTAAGTAATGCTATTTACAATAATAGTGTATAATGTGTATTCTGATAAGTAATCAAACAAAAATGTTTATGTGTTACAGGTAGTCGCTAAAGAGCAAAGGGAGATTCGACGAAAAAAGGGTGTGCGTTGCTGAAGGCAGCGTACAACAAGTGCCCCGGGAGTCGGATCTTCATTTTCTTCTTTTGCGGTAGGATGATTTTATTTTTTCATTGGGTTATAGGTAGAGTTTATCTATGGATTGGAGGACGGGGCCGCAAGCCATACGGAGATCTTCGGTGATGAGATTCCTGGTCGGGATGCTGCTCGTCTTCTTCGGTATGTGGAATGGGGGCCACCGCCTGGCTTTTCCGTGGCCTTCCCCGACGTCTACGCAGTGGATGGACCGGAACGGCAGTGACTTCCTCCGATTTAGAGTTGTGAGTCACCATTGGCTCACTGGTTTTTACCCGAGATCCAGTTTTAGGGTTCAGCGTGGATTCCGAATTTTCTGGGTTTTGAGCCTCTTCCGGCTGTCGAAGTTGCTCCACAGGTATAGCCTTAGGGTTCGGCATGTACTCTGAGGTTGCTTCCGTTTGGTAGTTTGTCTCCGGGCGTTCAGGGTCTAGTCCTGGAGACAGACTGAATTCGGGAGGATCGTCTTCGTTGTTTTGACTTTCAGTCTCGAATTCAGGTAAGTAAGCTTTTTTGAGTTGTCGACCGTGTATTTTGGTCGCTCGATTTTCTTGTTGAACGGAGTAAATTTCTCCACCAAGATTTTCGATTATTTTGTACGGTCCGGCCCATATGGGTCCGAAACCTGCGTGATACCCATCTATCTTATTCGACAATAAATGAGTTTTGGTAAATACTAAATCTCCGACTTTGTAATTTGAAGATTTATTTATTGCATTTCCATATCCTTTTTGATATTTAAGCTGATGCTCTTGGATTCCTTGGACACGTTCGTCGTAGGTTACTTCCTTTTCTTTCTTCATCTCGGGGAACCTCCAGTCACCAGGACTACGAAGATTTTTTCCTAGAAGGGCCTCGCTTGGTGTGAGTCCTGTGGCTGCGTTTTGACGGGTCCGGAGATTGAAAAGAATGGTGGGAAGCTGCAAATCCCAATCGCGGTGCTGTTGATCGTAGAGTTGAAGTTTCAACCCCTTCTTTATTTCCTGATTCCGACGTTCTGTCGGATTGGCTCGTGGGTGATAGGTTGGCGTTGTCCAGTTTTGACTTTGCCAACGTTCACAAGCGTTTAGCCATTTTTGACCTATGAATTGCGGTCCATTGTCGGTGAGGATGGCCTTCGGATAGCCCCAGCGAGAAAAAACTTCGTTCTCGAGGATTTTGATGAGGTGTGGAGCTTCAGATGATCCGATTGGAAAGGCCTCTACCCATCGACTGAATAGATCGGTGGCAACGAGGATGAATTTCTTTCCGCGTCCTGTCCGTGGATATGGACCCATAAGATCTACCGCGACCGTTTCCCATGGTTTACGAGGGTTGTGCGATTTTAATTGATCTTGGTACGTGGGCTTGGACGCTTTGGTGCAGGCGCAGAGGTGACAGCGTCGTACGTAATTGCGTACGTCCTTCTTCATGTTAATCCATGTGAAGTTCTTCTGGATTTTGCGGAGAGTTTCGTCTGTACCGGGATGGCCAGCGAACGTTGAATCGTGGTACTCATATAGTACCTTGTTTTTAGCATTGTTCGGCACTAAAATTCGCCAATCATCATTTATCCTTTTCCAGATTACCGTATCAATAATCTGGTAATCAAAATTCTGATCCTGGGATTGCAATATTTTAGCGAGTCTGCATAACGCCGGATCGTTTTGCTGATCGATACTGACCCGTTCAATTATATTTTCGCGTTCAGTACCAAAAATTTCGGGGAGTGAGTTGATTACTTTTTGGTCGGTTTTTTCGGGGGGTAGCAGTCTCTCTACCTCCTCGAGTTCTTGATTTGATTCGTTGCCGGGATTTCGCGATAACAAATTAGGGAGTTCGTTTGCTCGTCCCGGAACGTGTTCTATTGTAAATTTTAATTCTTCTAATAGAATTGCCCAACGGCTAAGTTTGGGTTTTTCGTTTTTTGTGTGTTTGAGCCATACTAGTGCCCGATTATCCGTGCGTAAAATAAAGGGTCTCTCTTCGAGATAATTTTTATATCGCTTTATAGCCCATACCACAGCGAGGCATTCCTGTTCATTACTATGATACCGCTTTTGCGTTGCATCGAATTTAGCGCTAGCATAGCTAATTATTCTTTTTTGATTATCGGGGGAAATTTGGTAGAGTACAGCCCCCATACCGTCCTCACTCGCATCAGTTTGAAGATAGAACGGAAGTTCGGGCTCCGGCCTACTTAATTTAAGGGGTTTTTTAATTTCGTCCTTAATTCTCTCAAAAGCCGTTTGAGCATCTTGAGTCCATTTGAACTTTTCCTTACTAGACAGAAGGTCAGTTATGGGCATTGCGAGGGTGGCGAAATGCGGGATGTACTCCCGTAACCAATTACAGGTCCCGATGAATCGTTGGATATCTCTTTTGGATGTCGGTACTTTGAACTGGGTGACAATACCGACATGTTCGGTTTGCGCTTCGTTTCCAAGCGTCGTGACGGTGTGACCGAGATATTGCAATTCGGTTCTGCCGAATTTACATTTTTCAACGGCACAAGTAAGTTCGTGGAGTTCTAACCGCTCAAATACTAGGGTTAGGTGTTTTAGGTGTTCCTCCCAGCTATGAGAATAAATAATTATGTCGTCTAGGTAAACGACACAAATTTTATTAATTAATCCCAACAAAACCTTATCCATCAATCTTTGAAATGTATTTGGCGCATTTTTCAATCCGAATGGCATTACCCGGAATTGGTAAGTGGCGCCATCGGGCGTGGTAAAGGCGGTAAATTTCTTGGATTCGGGATCCATGGGAATCTGCCAATAGCCACTTTTGAGGTCGATTGTGGAAAAGATACTGGCATCGCCGAGTTCTTTTAAGGCTTCGTGGATTTTAGGAATAGGTTGCATTACATCCTCAGTCATGTCGTTGAGTTTACGGTAATCAACGCAAAACCTCAGAGTTCCGTCTTTTTTTGTGACGATAACAATGGGAGAATTATAGGGGGAGGTGCACGGTTCGATAACTCCGTCGGTCAGCATACTTTCAATTTGATCTCGGATAATTTGCTTTTTGGTATCCGAGTATTTGTATGGGGCTAGACGAAATGTTTGAGCGGAAGTAGGTTTAATCTCATGTTTAGTACTGTTAGTTTGTTTTATTCTACCCGTGATGCAAAAAATTTTCTTGAATCGTCCGATTAATTGCTTGAATTCGCCTAACCATTGCTCTGGGAAATCGTAATTAAACTTCTCAATACTTAACGTCTCGTCGGTTTCTGAAGGTACCGGAGCGTCAATTATTTGTATAGAGAATCGTTCTTTTATACCCATATATATTTGACCGTTATCGGTATTAAAAATTGTTTTTTGTTCCTTTAGCCACGGGTATCCGATTATTAGAGATTCGCGTGATTTTGGAGCAACCCACGCTTCTAATTCGAGAGGATGACCTTACGTCATCCTCTCTTTTTTTTTTATTATTAAATTTTTATTTATATTGTGATTATTTTGTATCTTTTTGGTACTTTATATTTGGTACTTTATATTTGGTACTTTGGTAATAGTATCTTTTTGGTTTTTTTATTTTAGATAACCCAAATCGGAGATATTGTGCTTAGAGGTGAGCACAATATCTCCGATTTGGGTTATCTAAAATAAAAAAACCAAAAAGATACTATTAGTGGATAGATAAATCTAGGTATTGATCGAAGGCATAGTCGCAATTTTGATTTTTGACAAAATGGCGGCTTCAAAGAGAAAAAATTCCAATTTTCGACCAAAATTTTTTCGTTAAATTGTTTAAAAAAAAATAGAAATAATTATCGGAAATAAAAATTTGACTATTCCTTCGGCCAATACCTAGATTTATCTATCCACTAATAGAATTTTTTTGGTTTTTTTATTTTGAATAATCCAAACCGGAGATATCGTGCTCATCGTCAGACACCTTTTTTGGAGGACCTCCAGGAGATTGTCTACAGGAGCAGTGTAAATCAATATTTTTGAAAAAAAAATGCCGATATAAAGTTAAAAGCTACCACTACATTTATTAATACTTCTTGTATTTGTCAAATAAAATTCCTTTTCAGAAAAAATTCGTAAAAAAACGACTTTTTTTGGCCTTGCAACTGCGTATAACCCGTTAATTGTCTCATGACGTAAGTTGTCCTAGTTTATGAGTAATGAATAATAGATTAATGAAGCACAGATCAATCTATAAATAGTATATCTCAACAGTGAATTGCCGACGGCGGATATTTTATCTTACGGATATTTTGTACTGGGGAAATTTTGTCCCGCGGATATTTTGTCGTCGGGTCAAAACGCGCGTTACCCGTAGAAATATATAGAGATATAGAGAAAGAGAAGATCACTGAACAAATTCTCAGGTTGATAAACGTGAACTGAAAATTTTTGTATTTTATTTTGATATCGTTATTATGATTATTTTTCTTACTTGAGAATCGAGCCTGGTGCCTTCGGATATATCTACGTGATACTCATTTCTTTCGAACACCGGGGGGTTGTCATTCACGTCTTGTACCTCAACTCGAATACTGAGATTTGCGTTTAGTCCCCCACCGTCTACGGCACTTATCATCAAACTGTGCCTCTGCTGAGTCTCGTAATCCAAACGATGTGACAGATAAACCTCACCCAGACGCGAATCTATCCCAAAAAGTTCCGCACTATTTTGCACCAGCACGTAACGTAATGGCGTACCAGGACTCAAGTCTGGATCACTGGCGTGTGTAACGTACAATGGCAAATGCAACGGATGTGACTCTGGCACCGATATCCGAACGCTACTGTTCGGAAATGCCGGCGCATTGTCATTTACGTCCTCGACCTTGATTTCGACCTGGACAAAAAAGAATGAACAATCAAATTTAAAGCTTTTTGAATAATCGGTCGATAGAATTTTAACAATATGGAATTCATGATTTCATTGCAACACAACAGAAATTCTTCTATCTATTTTAATTAATGTCCTAATTTGAAAAATTGCTAACTTCGTGCTGATAACTTGGAAGTGAACTTGGAGACTACCAATGATCGACACAATTTTTACATGATGGAATTGGAGTTTACACTATTGAAAGGCAAAGAGAATTCTTTATATTTAACTCTCGTCTGCCCGCAAGGGCAAAAGCCGGGAGTTTCGTGTTTGACTGTGATCAGCCGATTTTCACAACTTTTTCGTGCCGAATGTTTATGGAAACGACAGAAAATAATTTTATCAAATTTGGAACATACTTTCCATTACCGATGAACATGGTTTTTAGCCATAATTTAATGCAACTACATATGTGAATACTTATTGAAATATCAGCACAACAAGAAAACAGTTGAATTATATCGAAATAACAATAAATGATGCTACCATAACTATGTTCACTAACAACAGTTTCAGCATACTTCACGCCGTTGAAGGCTCTTGTAACTCCGGCAGATGCCTGTATGTACATTTTTTGTTGTTTATGATTTTTATTTATATTGTTTACTCAAGTTCTGTGAATATATGATATCAATATTTTTCAAGTTCTTGACTAACTTTAAAAAGTAACTTGAAAAAAAAACTAATACTCAAACAACGTACATGCAGAAACAGTAAACATAAAAAAATAAAAATGTAAATAGATTGAAAACATGTCTTAAGGAATTTCGGGATAGCTTATTTTTAGGGGGTATCAGGGGGGGGGGGGAAATACTATTGTTCAGAAGCTAGATGCCAACTTCTACACAACAATATTTCGCCTAAAATGAAATTAATTATTGTGAGAAATTTTAAATCGAGGAACTGTGAATATTATTATCTTGATTTGTGCGTACTAATAATATTTTTTGTATGTCAGTTCAACGTTTATTTTACAAATATTTGATATTAAAAACATTTCGATAGAGTTCTACGTACTGAATGGCGAGTTTGATTGTATGGTTGCAACACTGCTGTCAGCTATACTCTCACTGCGTACACATGTGTGTTCACACAGTTTCTTGAAAAAAAAAAATTTATATTATATTCCATATTATGTGTTTATGGAATGATAACTAGTTTTTGAGAAAAAAACATATCAAGAGACGCGGTAGCAGCTCGACGCCAAGTATTAAAAGAAAAGCTTGCGCGAGCCCTGCCGCACTCTTATATACGCGAATATGACGATTTTCGGGCTTTCCTTTTTTTTCAAACCGCTCTCACGGAGGAACGGGTTGAGTAAATAATCTGAAAGTCGGGGATCATTTTTTTTTAATTTTCTCTTTCTATTGCTCTTTGGTATAAGTCGATTCGTCCACCCAATCCCGAAATATGATAATTTTATGAATTAAAATCGAATGTTTCGGGATTTCTGTCTCGTGGATTTCTCATGGAGTCAGAAAGCCGTAAGTAGCGTTTGTTTACATTTGGACATACGTCCTTTGCGAGACTGGTAGACATTTCTCCACCCTGCAGTCGGCCAGTCCGCTAAACGAGACTACCCTCTCTTATCGCGCGTCGCTGAGCGAGAGAGACAGCGATATAGGAAAATGTAGTATTGGAAAAAAAAAAATTTTTAACCAATATACTAATCGAACCCGGGACAATGGGGGTCGCAGGGGACGAAGCCCCCCGGGGGGTTCGAAGGCGGAGCCATCCGAGAGGACAAAATTACAATTTTTAAAGTATTTTTATGATATAATATATATGATATATTACATATGAAAAACAATATAAAAAAAATAAACAATGAACAATGAGGAAAAAACCCATTTCACGGACATACAGACATAAGTACAGAGACACAATAAGAGGAATAAATACAGACATACAGATGTACACACACATATACAAATATGTGTATTCATTCGCATATACACATACAGATGCAGATGCACAAGTACAGATACACGGCAATACACACACACACACACACACAGAAGTAAATTCAGTTACGCGCATACAAACAGAAACAGATATACACGCACCCGTACAGATGCAGATACAGATACACAGAGATACAGGCATACACACATCACGCAGCCACAGATGCACACAGTAATACAAGTGTAGATACAGATACATACACAGCATGCAGATGCAGATACAGATACGCACACAAAATCAGATACAAATACACATATAGAAATAGATGTAGATATACACACAGACATACAGGCACACCGCCACGGATAGACACACACACACACACACACCACAGGCAGACACACAATCACACCCACTCAGTCGAAGATACAAATACACACACAGAAACAAATACAGATACACACAGCTACAGATACAGATACACACACAGAAATAGACACAGGCACACAGGCACAGACACAGATCCACGGATACACATACATACAAATGCAGATACAGATACACACTATGGCACAGATTCAGACATACACGCGCGCGCGCGCGCGCGCACACACACACACATACATACACACACATACACGCGCGCACACGCGCTATTACACACATAGTCGTCGATTCAGATACACAAATACAAACAGAAACAGATACATGTACAGATGCAGATATAGATACACACAGAAATACAGGCACACACACATCAACGCAGGCACAGATTCACTAATATCCAGATGTAGGTACAAATGTAGGTAAACAGACACACAAATGCAGATACGGATGAACACACTGAATCAGATACAAATTCACACATAGAAACAGATGGAGATACACACACATACACACAGATGTAGATACAGAAACACACAGAAACAGACACAGATGCACATTCACGGGCACACACATTGATACAGGTACAGGCACAGATTCATGGACGCACACACACACATGTATACACATGTAGATACACACACAGAAACAGAGACAGAGAGCCAGAGAGACAGAGAGGCGGAGATACAGAGAGACAGAGAGACAGAGAGAGAGGGGGGGAGAGAGAGGGGGGGTAGGGGGAGGAGGGGGGAGAGAGGAGGGAGGGATGGCGAGAGAGAGAGGAGGGAGGAGGGAGGGAGGGATGGAGGGCGGGAAGGAGGGAGGGGAAGAGAGGGAGAGAGAGAGAGAGAGAGAGAGAGAGAGAGAGAGAGAGAGAGATTTTTACACACACGGACTATGCATGAAAATTAATTGTGGATGGTAACTCGTTTCTTTAAGTTCCCGGCAAAGTCGAAAAGCCTGTTTTTGGTTCAGTACAATTGCTTAAGGTGATCTATCAGTTGTATGAGTGGGGGTTCGATAACTGAAAAGTAGATACACGTTTTTCTCGGGCACGCTTGATATTTCGAAAAAAAGAAGAGTTACACGTTGTTCCCTGATAAGAAAAAAATAACGTGTAACTCTCCGTTTTCTCGAAATATCAAGCGTGTCCGAGAAAAACGTGTATATACTTTTCAGTTACCGACCTCCCACTCATGCAACTGATAGATCACCTTAAATCGAATTTTAGACTGAACTCGAAGATTCTAGCCAACTGAATTTTTCATGAATACTGAAACAATTGAATGTTTTTCTAATGGTAATTGGAAGCTTCAGTGAGTTAAAGTCATTGAGTCACAAATAAAATCTCGTTTTTAAATTAAACCATAGTGCCCTCGCCCAGTCAACCGTATTGTTTTTATATCTACGAATTTTGGTTACGAAACATTATTTTATAATTGAAGTTTAATCATAACAAGTTTCTCAACTGAAAATTTTATTAGTTAATAATTCGGAAATTTCATATTTGGGCAACAATCTGGAAAAATCAGTCATCTATGGAACTGTACGAACACTGATTTTCAACGTAAATTTTTCTACACATTTGTGAACAAAATAACAGTTGTTTAACCAAAATATTTTTGGGCTAATAAGCAGATTTTTTTCATTCTCACGTAAAATGATTTTGGTGATTTTTATAAATGCATATGATTTTTTCATTAAAAATCTTTTTTTTCAAAATTATTATATTATTTAAACCTTTCTTTTCTAAGTCATTCAACAACAATATTTCCATGATAACATAACACGTTTTTACCGGGAGCGTGCAATTTCTTTCAGGATTATTGGAACATCGGTAGATATCACGTTTTTCAAAAAGGAGTGATATCTGTGGGAAAATACTTTAAAAAAGTAAAAAAAAAAATTCGCCAAGTATAGAAAAATCGTGACTTTAGTTATCAAATGACTACCCTACATTCCTGATATTACTTAAAAAAAAAAAAATCTCGCTATATACAACTATCATTCCTTTTTTATTACATGCAAAAAATTGATTTACCTCGCACAAAACCGATTAAACAGTTTTTGTCTGCCAATACTGAAAAAAATAACTATTTAGTACCGTAATTTTTCTTCTGTCATATGAAAGAAGTTACTTAACTTTGAAAAATTCGACTCAAAAATCATTATCTTCGAAAATAAGAAAAAAAAAATTACTTTTATTGAAATTTGGTAAATATCACGGTTTTCAAAAAGAAGGAAATCCGTGAAAAAATACTTTCAAAAGTAAAAAATGAACGCCAAGTATTAAAAAATCGCGATCTTAGTTATAAAGTGATCATTTTATATTTTTGTTATTACTTTAAAACTTACTTCACCTCGGAAAAACCAATTAAAAAATGTTTGACCTTAATATCCAAAAAATGAAAAAATATTCACTTTTATTTCTTTCCCGCAATACGCAAAAGGTTACTTTAGCTCGAAAAAAAAAATCATCAAAAAATGTTGTTCTTGATGTCAAAAAAAAATTAAATAGTTTCACAATTTTCATTCTACTATGGGAATATGCTCAAAGTTACTTTACCTTGAAAAAAGCGTTCTAGAACAGTTTTCGCCTTAATTAAAAAAAAAAACCGATTCGCAACGTTTATTTCTTTTCCGTCATATGCGAAAGTTACTTTACATCGAAAAAAAATTCTAATTAAAAATTATTGCCAATGATTAAGAAAAAAAAATGAAATCATTTTAACATAGCCGAGAATGGTGAAAAAACTGCGGAATTCCGCAGGGAATCATGTACACCCTGAATAGTACCTGTTAAAGGGTTTTGTCGCCTCAAGGGCTTCCAAATAAAATTCTGCGAATATTAAGAAATTATTATTATCATTTTATGCTAGCTACGGACTATCAACGTACAACACAATTCCATAGAAAATAATACAAAGAAAAATTACATAAAAAAGCCGACACAAATTCACTGCAAAGATTTCATAAAAACTTGGCGTGCATGGTTTTCAAATATAAGTTCGGGAAAACACAGTTGATCCAATCTACTTTCCAGACCAATGATCAACTCGTTCGTTCATCAATGGTAAAAAAAGCCCGATTCCTGGTAGAATAGGAAGAATAGGATATCTATCTCCTTGTCATTCTTTTCCGTTTTAAGCATTATTTTTCGGTTTTTTTTCAAATAAAATGCTTCAAAGAAAGATGCGCAATTTGAAATTTCTCATCACTTCACGCAAATAGCTGTAACTTTTTTTCTGTCCAAAATTGGAACCCCAGCAATCGCTCATTCTTTTTGTTTTTGAATCATCTTTAAATAGGTAATTTGCTTTTCTTGTTTATCTATATTTTTTAATTACTGATAAGTTTTTAAAGGTGAACATTGAATAAAAAATTTGAACTTTTGTCACATTTCCTTAAAAAACAATATATCAGAATTTTATAAAGCCTACAACGTAGTGAAATCATGAGCTTTGTTCCTGTGAAAAATTCATCGAAATCGGTTCAGTGATTCTCGATTGCAAAGCGGCCAAACATTTTTTCGTCAAAAGATTTTTATATATAAAGATAGAAATATATATATATTTAGGAAAATCGAGTAGTTTGATTACACATTTCAGAAGCATTCGGGTAGTCTAATGGCATTTGTGCACTTTGCTAACTGCCATCAAAGTACCCACCTTATGACTTCACTTCACGTATCTCTTATATCAAATGTTAGCAGCAATATATAAGAAAACGTCAAGGGACAATGACTTGTAAGCAAACTGTATTAATGTCGATATTCTGTGTAAAATAAACATTGTAGCAAAGTTGTATAAAATAATTATCTATATTTATGAACTAAGAATGTATTTACATGTACTTCTTTTTTTATTATTTTCACTGTCGGTATAAAGTACGATTTTACCATTTTACTGCTGACTCCACTCAGTTTCACTATTTACGACTTCATCATTTTACTATTCATTATTCTCGAAGCAAAGTACTGTCATGTTTTTCAAAAAGGAGTGATATCTTGGCAAAAACTTTTAAAAAGTAAAAAAAGAACGCCAAGTGTTAAAAAGTCGCGACCTTAGTTATAAATTGTTGTTATTACGTTAAAATGAAAACTATGTTTTTCTTCACAACTTTCATTTCTTTTTCGTTATATACAAAATATTACTTCACCTCGAAAAGATACTACTAAAAAATGGTGTCCTTGATTTGAAAAAAAAAATGAAATCATTCTAACATAGCCAAGTACGGTAAATGAATTATGAAATTTCACATGAGATCATTCATTGGCACCTTGAACAGTGCCCGCTAAAGAGTTTTGTCGCCTCAAGGGCTTCCAAAGAAAATCCTACAAATATAAAAAAATTAGTATTATGTTAGCTAAGACATTATGTTAGCTAAAGACAATGAACGTACAAAACAATCCTACGGGAAATGAATAAAACAAAAATTACATAGAAAATCGTACGTACCCATACAAGTGTACACGATACACGTTTCTACATGTACGTACGCCACAAATTCACTCCAAAAACTACATAAAAACTTGGCGTGCATGGTTTTCAAAAATAAACTCAGCGAAGAAACTCTTCATCCGCCAGTATCCGTAGCAAGTTTAAATACCTACATACTTTATCTATCTTGGCAAAAACTTTTAAAAAGTAACAAAAGAACGCCAAGTATTAAAAAGTCGCGACCTTAGTTATAAAATAACCACTCTATATTGTTGTTATTACGTTCAAAAGAAAACTATGTTTTTATTCACAACTTTCATTTCTTTTTCGTTATATATAAAATGTTACTTCATCTCGAAAAAAAACTACTAAAAAAAATGGTATTCTTGATTTCAAAAAAAAAATGAAATCATTCTAACATAGCGAGGTACGTTAAATGAATTACGAAATTCCACAAATCATTGGCACCTTGAACGGTGCCCGCTAAAGAGTTTTGTCGCCTCAAGGGCTTCCAAAGGAAATGCTACAAATATCAAAAAATTAGTATCCATCCGTCCACATGTACATTCATTTTTTTTTACGTTCAACCGTCCCAACGCTCTACCCCATCTAGTCTTTTTCTATCCACCCGTTCACCTTAGTCATCAGTTTATCCATCCGAACCCTCTACCCCATTCATTCCATTCGACTATGCATTTAGACCATCCATTTTATCCATCTATCTTCGCATGTAATCATCCATCTCATTTACTTATTCAACTTATCTTTCTATCCATCCCATCCATTTATCCATCCATCCCATTAATCCATCTCACCTATCTTCATCTTGTCGTCAATACGGACTCCTTTATTCGTTCTCGGAATGGATCTGGGGGCTTCTTTCATCGTCGATGAAAGAATAAGTTGATCATTGTTCTAGGGAGTATATCCGAACAACCGTGTCTTCCCGAACTTACTTTTGAAAACCATGCACGCCAAGTTTTTATGTAGTTTTTAGAGTGAATTTGTGGCGTACGTACATGTAGAAACGTGTATCGTGTACACTCGTATGGGTACGTACGATTTTCTATGTAATTTTTGTTTCATTCATTTCCCGTAGGATTGTTTTGTACGTTCATTGTCTTTAGCTAACATAATACTAATTTTTTTATATTTGTAGAATTTTCTTTGGAAGCCCTTCAAGGTGCCAATGAATGATCTCACGTGAAAATTCATAATTCATTTACCGTACTTGGCTATGTTAGAATGATTTCATTTTTTTTTTTTCAAATCAAGGACACCATTTTTTAGTAGTTTCTTTTCGAGGTGAAGTAATATTTTGTATATAACGAGAAAGAAATGAAAGTTGTAAAGAAAAACATAGTTTTCATTTTAACGTAATAACAACATTTTATAACTAAGGTCGCGATATTTTAATACTTGGCGTTCTTTTTTTACTTTTTAAAAGTTTTTGCCAAGATATGTATACTAAAGGATAAAATGAATCGTTTTCCTCAAAAATATAATTTTCTTAAACGTATATTTGCGCAGCGGCATTTGATTGTATTCAAACATACGCACCATTCAGCACTCATGCGATGCTGCCATAATTTGCGTGTACTTTCGGTCGATGGGGGAAAAACTTACCGTTTTCGTTAATGAATAAGTGAATAATTACTAAACAATGTAGATGAATCACATAATATTTCGACACCATAATTGCAATACTGTACTTAGTGGTTTCGTAGTTTTTCAACAAGTTTTTAATATTTTTCTCTCACGATTCCATGCGTAAAATTGTCGTTTACCAATGACCGTGGGCATCTCTCTATGTTAAAAAGTCTTTTTTAAACATTTCATTTCATGAAAACGGTGTAAACGATCGATTTAAAATTTGGAGGGCATCAAGAGACTCGGCAGAATCTCGGGACAAGTACATTTGCAGCTCTGTCGTCTGCTCGCCCAAGGCTCGCCGAGTATATTATCTCTGAATAAAACGATTCGCGGTGGTGGGGGTAAAAATTGAAAGTCATTTTCTTTAATTACAGAGCTCAGGAGATATATCATGATTTGAAAATTGAACTGGAGACTAATTAAGAAAAAGTCTTTCGATTGAGCCTTAAATCAGCATGATTGATGCCGTATTTACTGAGAAAAAACTTTGCATAGGCTCAAGATTATGCTAAGACTAACACATCGAAGTATTTGGCGTGTATGTATATGCGCGCAGACGACACAATCAAAGGCCTCTTGATGCTATTGAGTTTTTGATTGGTCGCGACTGTGGCTATTGCTCTGTACCGATACGGTGGGAAGTTTGAACGTTTGACGGTAGTTTGACAGTGCGAAGTGCGGGACGTGTCGTGGATAAATTTCTGGGGGAAAAAATTATTTATTATTCGAAAACCGGTAAAAATAATAATAATAATATTTTCGTCTCGCTCGACCGCAGCAATTGTTGAATTTTGGAATCATAAGCGAAATAAAAATGATAACCTCGGATTTTTGGAATTTGAGCGAAAAATATAACCGCAATACTGAGTGAGGTTACCATGTTTATATCGCTTTTCATTCCCAAATTCAGGAATTTGTCGATATTCCTCGACCCGGCAAGTTTTTTCAGTTAAAAAAAATTAAAATTAGAAGTTTTGTCCGATCTGGAATCACGGGTGATAATATTTTATTGAAGTTGTATATATTTAAAAGTTTGATCGGAGTTTCGTAAACAGTACGGGATATGCGAGTTTGAAGTTATTTCGAAGTTCAGTGGAAAAAAAGTATTAAGCATTGAATTTATATGATAAAATTATACTTGTTTGAAAATTATTTATAAGTGTTTTGATTACCCATGCAGCTGCGAGAAAAATAGGTTCTTTAACCTATAACTCCAAATTTTCTTTTTAAATAGAAATTTTATTTCGTAATAAGGCAAGAACACGCAAATATTGTATATATGTTGATGAATTCAAATAAACAATCGAAAACTTTGATCAAATAAATGTGTGCTAATTAGATTTATTATGTCATCATTATATATTTCCATAAGTTGTCATATTTTTCTGTATTCAGTTTGGTTGTGACCTTAGGTCCCTTTTTTTACCTCATCGGTACACAGTGGATCCATATACCAAGTTTCATCATTTTATTGGACAAATATGTGTGCTGTGCATTTCTGCTTATTCGCTTTGACTGCAGCAGCATGACTTGAAAAATTTATAACAAAAAGTCTTTAGTTGCTCATTTATGGATGGGATAAAAATGTTTGTCATTGTGACGTAATGGATACATCCAAACTTTTTGGGGCTAGTATATGTTAAGTTATTCACTTTCCGCTTCGGTTGTGGCATAATGAATTCTAAAAGTTGTTTCAAAAATTCTTCGAGTCCTCTTTTTCTGATGGTATCAAAATTTGTATCATCGATATGCAGCGGGCACCTACGAAGTTTGACAACTTTATAAAGTGACATGTATGTTGAGTATTTTGACATTTTATCTGTGATTGTGGCATTATTAATTGAAAAACTCGTTACAAAAAGTCTTCGGCTGCTCGTTTTTTGATGTGGTCAAAATGTTTGTCGGCGAATCGCCATAGAGACATTCCAAATTTCTGAATTTTATTAGACCCTGTGCGCTATGTTCTTTTACTTTTCTTTATTAAATGTGTCATAACAGATTTTAAAACGTTGTTTGAGAAAGTCTTTGGGTGCTCTTTTTCTGATAGTATCAAAATTTGTATCATTGGTATGCAGCGGATACCTACAAACTTTTAAATTTCTGTGAAGTGGCATGTATGTTGAGTATTTTCACATTTTGTCTGTGATTGTGGCATATGAATTGAAAAATTTGTTACAAAAGTCTTCAGCTGTTCATTTCTGAATAGGATTAAAATCGCTGTCTTCGCAACCCAATGCATCTAACATTTTTAAACTGAAATCAAACATTTTTAAATTCTATTGGGCTTGAAGTGCGCTGTGTTCTTTCGCTTTCCGTCTTTAGTTCTGGCATAATAAATTTAAAAAGTTGTTTCAGAAAGTCTTCGGGTGCTCTTTTCCTGATAGTATCAGAATGTAGATACTTCGAATGCAGCGGAATCCTGCAAACTTTGAAAATGTTGTGAAGCGACATGTGTGCTAAGTATTTCCACTTTTCATCTTTGACTGTGGTAATATGAATTTAAAAAGTTGTTACAAAAAGACATCAGATGTACATTTTTGGATGGGATAAAAATTACGGATTTCAGAACGCAATGGATATAACCAAAATTTTCGAATTGTATTGGACCAAACGTGCATTATGTTTTTTCACTCTCCCACTTTAATTTTGGTAAAATAAATCAGAAAAATTGGTTTCATTCAGAAAGACTTCGGGTGCTCTTTTTCTGATAGTATCAAAAAATGTAGCAATGGAAGGCAGCGGATGCCTGCAAACTTTGAAAATTTTGTGAAGCAACATGTGTGCTAAGTATTTTCCATGTTTGGCTCCAATTTGGCATCATAAATTGACACATTTTCATTTAAAAAGTTTCCTTCTATAGTTGCTCTGGTTCTGATTGTATTTGAATTTGCGCGAAGTTAATGCAACTAATACAACTATTCTCAGCCCATTCTCTTAAGGGGACAGACCTAGTTAGAATTTTCGAAAAATCGATTTTTTTTTTATTTCATTTTCAAAAAGTAGAATCTCTTACGAACATTTTCCGCCCAGGTAAATGTAAATCGGACCATTATTCGCCGAAATACAAGACTTTGTAGCACGTCGTGTCTGAGCCATAGGTAAGCAGGTAGCGGCAGCTGTCCGCTCGACTAGCTGAGTCCGTTAGAGGGTACCTGAAGGTCTCTATTGTATTGCGTATACATACATATATTGTGACCATCAATATAGCCCTACACACTCATATATACATATAGAAAATAAGAAAGGCCTTTCGTAGTTCAAAATACGGTTTCAGTATCAGTAAGATTCAAAACGTTGGAGCGTGCGAACGTCCATATTCGGAACAATTTCGTGAGTTTTCGAGTCCAAGATGGATAGAAAAATATCGAGAGAAGTGCGGAAAAGTCAACGGGTTTATAAAACACGACCCTTGAAAAGGAAACAGTATTTCAATCCAAAATCTGCGGAGACTGATGATGGCGGAGCAAGTACATCAGCAAAAAAATTAAGAGGTCAGGACGAATATCATGTGCCAAAAACAGATGCAGTTAATTTCCGAATAATTAATTTTTTTACTGTTTTTTCGTCGCTCGCGAGTCTCGTAAAATGTGCTAAGTGCAACAGTAAAATATGTTTTGGAATAGTAAGCGAACGTGGACTTGGGTTCAAAATTTCTGTGGTGTGTGATAAGTGTACTCCTCAATACATACCGTCGTGCGATTTTATTCACCATTCTTATGAAATAAATCGAAGGTTCACATTAGCGATGCGTGTCATAGGCGTCGGTTACAAAGGTGCAAAAAAATTTTGCGCATTGATGGACTTCCCGCCATGGTTGGCTAAATCTACGTACTGCATATTACTGGAGCATATTTGTGAAGCGAGTAAAAATATGGCTCAATTTTTTATGAAGAAGGCTTCTAAAGAAGAGATAAACTTGAATTCTACTAACAGTGAAAGTAAGAATACTGATTTGATTGTGTCAGGTGATGGAACGTGGCACAAACGCGGATTTTCGTCTCTGTTTGGCGTCACATCGCTAATAGGACATTTCACGGGCAAAGTTCTTGACGTAATTGTAAAAAGTTCTTACTGCCAGGCTTGTGAAGTTTGGAAAAATCAAAAAGACACGGAAGAATATCAAGAATGGTATGAAGCACACAAAGAAACTTGTTCGACGAATCATACAGGCAGTGCGGGAAAGATGGAGGTCGATGCTGTAATCGAAATGTTTCGTCGTTCGTGCGAAAATCTTGGAGTGAGATTTTTGTATTACGTCGGGGATGGAGATTCAAAGACTTACTCTGGCATTGTTGCAGCTGCTCCTTATGGAGAAACTGTAGTGACGAAAAAAGAATGCGTTGGCCATATTCAAAAACGGATGGGCACCCGTCTACGATCGTGTAAAAAAGATAATAAAGGACTCGGCGGTAGAGGGAAACTGACTGCTAAATTAATTGACCAATTGTCCGTGTATTTTGGCAAAGCTATTCGTGACAACTCTGATTCGGTCAAAAAAATGAAGGATGCTATTTGGGCTACGCTCTACCATAAGATTTCAACCGACAAGAAACCGCAGCATCACAAGTGTCCACGAGGTGCTGACTCGTGGTGCAAATATCAACGAGCAAAGGCCGAGAAAACGTTGAAATCTTTCAAACACGATTTCACTGCGTTGCCGAAGGAAGTCTTCGATGCAATAAAGCCTATATACGAAAGTCTCACAAACACTGAATTGTTGCAAAGGTGCATTGGAGGTTTCACCCAGAATAGCAACGAAAGTTTTAATCAAATTGTTTGGAAGGTCATGCCGAAAACCTTACCTGCCAGCTATACTACCGTCAGCATAGCCGCTTACATTGCTACCTGCACTTTCAACGAGGGTACATACGGTTTGCTGGCAGTCTTCGATGCCATGGGGATTAAGTTGGGACCGTACGCACACGAGTTTGCCAAGGCCGAGGATTCTATTCGAATAAAGCAGGCTAATCGGCGATCCCTGGAAAATACTCGAGAGGCGAGAGTAGCTCGGCGGCAGCTAAAAGTGGCTTCTAATACCACCAACAAAGCGCAGGAAGGCGAAGTATATGGCCCAGGAATAGACGATTCTATGTAAGTTACAAAAAAAATTTTTTATCTGCATGCAAACCGTACTCAAAACTTTAAGTGCGTTTTTCTCGAAACCATGTTTTTGAAGTCGGTGATCACTGTAGCTCGAGAACGGCTTTACCGATCGGGTTGAAATTTATATCACTTCTTCTATACATGGTAGTCCTCCATATGAACGAAGGATTTTTTTTTTGGATAATTATTTTTATTTTTAATAGCAAAAAATGGAACTGATATTTTGGTCAAAAAAACACTTTTGACTTTTAACGGCCGCCATTTTGTGAAAAATGGAAATTTTTCAAAACCCTTCGTTCAACCGGAGCATTATATCATTAACTAAAAATCCCCTCCGTTTTTTTTGTTTCAGATGAGCCGTTGCAGCGTGAGCTTGATCACCGCAAACCGTGTTTTTTTTGCAGCGTCCTCGGCAATTGACGGTCACCAGCTTATTTCGATATGTATTGCGTTGAAAAAATTGCAACATATACATTACATATGTATCTTTTAAACGGAAGAACTTTTGTTGTGAATTATTTTATCGTTTGACCAAAAAAAAATCGGAAAAAGGCCTTTTTTTTGACGTTCCAACTAGCTCTGTTCCCTTAATAAAAGAAATCGATTTTTGAATTTATTGGAAATCAAATAAATTTTCTCGAATTATAAAATGTTTAAATTAATCCAAACAGAAATCTTGATTCAAACAGCATTATTACCCCTTAAGTAAGCGTGAGACGGAGCTGAGATTTTCGAAATTGAATGATAACGAAAATTCAATCTCAGACTCCTAGCTTTTGATGTTAATCATTTTTCCGTGGACAAGCCTTCCAATTGAGAATGTTGATTTCACAAAATATTTCCGGGAGACGAGAAACATTGGACGAAATATCGTAATGGCAAAAATGTAACCGACGACGCGCAACGACGAGAATCCTCAATCCTTATCATTTCGTTAGCCAGTATAGTTGTTGGGCGAGATCCAGAGATTAGCAGCGATAAATTGAAGACGGAAATGGCCAAGTGTATGAACCCTGCTCGAATTACACGGACGACAACAGTAATCGACCAAAGATGATTGTTTCTCTCGCTCTCGTCCAGACGCCAATACAGCTGTTCGGATCGGTGCGTGTAAGCCTTTAGCCCCGGTTTCGAATGTAGCTCGGAATTAAAATACAAAAATAAAAAATAATTAATAACGGTAGCAATAATTGTTGTTTTCCCGGAATCGGTCCTAATAGATTTTGTTGTTGCCGGAGCATTGAGCGGGAGGATCGGGAAAGTTCGACCAATTCTCTATTAAATGTGACTCGCTCAAAAATTTTACGCGTAGTGCCGGCACTTCTTTATGAAAACATTATCCTGATTTTATTCCTAAATTATGTCCGATATCCGACAATTTTGAGAAAACGACGCGACAACGTTTCGCGTGCGTTTGTTGACTGTTGTTGTCAGCGGCCATCTTGAACACTATGCTAACGGCGAAGCTACACTTACGAAAGCGTCTGGCCGCCGCCTATCGTGAAAAACCGGAACTAAAAAATGCGTACGTGACTTTTTGCACGTTTCAATAATTAATTGTTAAAAAGACATTACTGCAATTAAAATAATGCGTAAAATATGCAGAAAAATCCGACAAATCGAAGTGAATAACTCACGCGGTAAATTTATGCGAAATTAACCGGTAATTTAAGAGTGAAAAGAACGAATGTTTGTGCGCATGCGCGTGGGACAAGCGAGAAGGGAACGCACAAATGAGAGTGTGTTTTCCATTATTTCAAAATTTATTAAAAACTTTTTCATTACTGAAAAATCTTTGCGAAATGTTTAAACAAATTTAGGAAATGATCAAATGTGATAAATTTATTATAAAAATTGGTGAATTACGAAAATTGTTAATTTTTGCGCAGGCGATGCGCAAAGTGGGGGTAGCGTCAAACAAATCGAAGTGTGAAAATGCGAGAGTGGGGGAAGCGAAGAACGAATCCTAAAAATATTGTAAATGAGCGTGCGCAGAACGGGTTCGAGACTACCCGGCGAGCGAATCGGAACACGAGCGCGAGAACAAAGGATCTGCTGGGTATAAAAAGCCGTGCACAGCAGCAGTGGAGAGGCATTCTGCTCATTCTGAAAGCCGAGCTCGGAGAGACAACACGCTCTCAGCAGCAGAGATCCTTCCTAGTTCCAGCAGGATAATAACCTATCTTTCTTATCATATTTGATGCTTGGAGTATCGGAACGGTTCGGCGACGTTCAACTCCCATAGTCCAAGGTCAATTCCTATTCCTTTAATTTTTTCTTATAATTCCTTGATGCTTGGAGTATCGGAGCTGTTCGGCGACGTTCAACTCCCATAGTCCAAGGTCAATTCCTATTCCTTTAATTTTTTTCTATAATTCCTTGATGCTTGGAGTATCGGAGCGGTTCGGCGACGTTCAACTCCCATAGTCCAAGATCATTCTTTAATTTTTTTACATTTTTCCTTTTTCCTGTGGGTGCTCGGGGTATCGGAGGTGTTCGGCGACGTTCACATCCCATAGCTCGGGGTCTGCATCCTTACCTGTGGTGTGTGGGGTATCGGCGTCGTTCGGTGACGTTCGGGGCCCGTAGCTTGCATACTACGTTTCCTCTAATTAATTTTATCTCTTGAATTTATGCCTGCTGGAAGTGGGAAGCCTGCTTGCTCTCTTTCAATTAAAATTTGCTAATTAAATTTATGTTTTGAATTTTTTTTATTCAAAATTATTTTCAATAAAATATAATCAGTCTGCGTCACTCATTATGCTCAGCAATCCTCGTCTATCCTAAAAATCATCAATAATCCTGAATTCGATAATTCAAAAGGCCGCGGTAAGATTATCTATTATAATAGATAATCTTACTATTAATATAATTAATTATTTTAATATATTATATGAATTTAATATATTAATATATTTTTAATATATATATATATATAATTAATATATTAATATAATTAATTATTAATATAATTAATATAAGATATTATAATAGATTCTATATATAAAATCAATTGAAAACATAAAATTATCATTATTATTATATCGAGTCAATCCACTTTTGGATTATTAAAATTTTGAATTATTTTTATTATTCACTATGAAATAAAAGTGAATTTCGCGGCAACGTAAAGCCCTATTAATTGTTATTTCATATTAAATAATTCAATTATTGTTTGAATTATTATTATTATTATTATTCTGTCGACAAAGCTTCACCGAGTATTTCAATTATTATTGTTAATTAGCCTCGAAGACATCGTTTTTTATTATTTGACCATTATTATTGTTATTTTTCTCAGTTAAACGATAATTCTGACGCAAAAAGGGAATTAAAATAAATATCATCGTTTGAATAATTACCGACAGAGAAACAGAATTGATACCGTTTCTTTCCGTTCTGATCCAGATTAATAAATAAATTCATGCAAATAAATAACCCGAACGCGAAATAAAACAAATATTCATTTATTGTAATAAAAATCGGAAAATTTACATTGTTTAATTGAATAAATTAATTTTGTTATTATTTTGAACACAAAATCCGCGTTTCTCACGTTTCTTTCATACCTGCTCCAAAATTATTTAAAATTATTTAGGAAGCTCGGACCTGCGCGTAGCGACGTTTAGCGTATGGCAAAAGCGTTCCGTTACAATATATATATATATATATATATATATATATATATATATTGAAACGAAATACACTCACTTATTACTTTTTGGTAAATATAAACACGTTTTCGCCACTTTTCTCGTGATTTGTACTGCACTTATGGCACGCGCGTTTGTTTTTGTCGGCGGCCATCTTAACTTGTGGCATGAACAGAGCTGCACTTACGTGATGCGCACGTCGCGCACCAGCGTCGCCTCCTATCGGGAAAAATCCCAACTAATTTTCCGAATACGCGTTTCTTTATTTTATTATGATAATTAATTGGCCTTTATAAGAAAATAAATAATTGAGAATTAGATAAAACGAAAGTGCGAATAAACATACAATGAGGGATACTAAATTCTCTATTATATAATTTTTTTTACGAAACAAGCGAGTTGACTACGTCTGCGCATGCGCATGGCGATAGCACTAGGAAATTAACGAATCAGAAGAGCGTATTTAATTATGTTTCAATTATTAATAACTTTGGGAAAATTCTATTATTGTTAATAAAAACGGAAATAATCAATGATTAAAATTCAAGGGGAACGAAGAAAATATAAAATGTTATAAAATAAGGTAAAATTAAGAAAATAATAATTCTCGCGCATGCGCATTGCGAACAAGCCATGCGTCGGGCCAATGAGAAAATCGGAGCAAAGGAGAAGCTCCAATGAGGAATTTTACAGCAAGAACTTTTCTTCGAGATTATTTTAAGAACCAATCCGCGTCCTGTAAAAGAGAACAAAGGATATTCTCGGGTATAAAAGACCGTGCTCAGAGGCATCGAGAGCTCACTCTCAGCTCATACCTGGCTCTCTAAAGAGACAAATAAGAGACTCTAACTAACAGAATTTCTCTCTGATTCGGGCAACAAGAAACCTAACCTTCCTATATAATTTCACACCAAGAGGGCAGAGACCATTCGGGTTCGTTTGGTCTAAAGATTTAAGGTGTGAGATTCCTATCCATTCACACTGGGTGGGCTGGACCCATTCGGCTTCGTTTGGGTCAAAGATTTCCAGTGTGAACACCTTTCCTTTGTTTTATACTGAGAAGGCAGGAATCATTCGGGCTCGTTTGATTTCAAGATTTTCAGTATAGAGCTCTCCTTACCTCCACACTAAGAGGGCAGGAATCATTCGGCTTGGTTCGATTTCAAGATTTGAGGTGTGGAAACCTTTACCCGATCCTAAATAAAAACAATCTTGCTGTTTGAATCAAGATTTCTGTTTGGATTAATTTAAACATTTCATAATTCGAGAAAATTTATCTGACTTCCAATAAATTCAAAAATCGATTTCTTTTATTAAGCGGTTATTTAAAAAGGGCCTACTAGCAATAAAGAATACTCAAAAAGAAATCGATTCAAATTTATTGTGTTTCTGTCTCATTGGAGTTTCATAATGGAAAAATCTTTTGAATTAATTGAATAATAAAGAATTAAGGAGTCATAAATGAAATAAGTCTATAATTTATTCTTCATCATCTAAAATAATCCAATTATTGTAAAATTATATCGAGTCATGAACTAAAATATGATTATTATTGTATCGAATCATTACAAATTCTAATTGGTTATTTTGGACAATTGAACAGAAAAGTTTATTATTTTATTCTTGTTGAGCAATAAATCAGTTATTTCCCATTCTATTGTAAAGAAAGACACCAAACCGATAATAGTTGATGAAATTATAATAAGAGAACAAATATCATTGTTTCCGTGAAAAGAAATGAAACATGCGAATAAAATAAAAGAAGAGAATCCATGCGAATGAAATAATAGAAGAAAATACGCGAAATAAATAAAAGTTGTCTTTATTTGAACAAAATTGTTATACAACAAAAATCATCTTTGTGTTTTTTGAATAAATGTTATTATTTTGTTAAAATCAAATCCCTGCCTTTTCTCACTTTCTTTCATACCTGCTCCTTACTATTAAGAAGCTCGAATTCATGCGTAGCGGCTTGTTCAACAAAAACGTACCGTTACAATATATGTATATATATATATATATATTGAAGCGAAAACGAGCCTTAAACACTTTTATTACGCGGCATGGCCCGTCCGCGTGTTTACGCTGGCGGCCATATTGAAAAACTGCCACTTCGCGAGGCGGCGCTGGCGAAGCGGCACAACAGGCAATCAGGGCTACCAACCCATTTTTTTTTTGTACCATAAATTCTTCTTTCATTAATTTTGAATAAACAATTCTTTTTCTTTATCAAATAATGAATTAAATCAGTAGAGAATGATATCGCGAACAAAATAGTGAAATTTTCAGGATAAAATTAAGTTGAGAAATATTTTTATTTTGCTTTACAAACTCAAGCGTTCTCTTTGCGCATGCGCAACATCGTAACTCACCAATCACGAGTGAGAGATAGAATTTTTGCAAATAAATTAATTGAGGAAAAAGAAAATTGATTTTGTTGGCATAATAAATGCAAAACGCGATTAGACAATAAAATTGAACAAAAAATGAAATTATTTGCATAAAAAATTTGTTTTTCTTGAATATATAAGAATTCTTGCACATGCGCATTGTGAACGACCAATCGCGTTCGTCCCTGGATATTGAAGCTCCAATGAGCGATTGTATTTTGGGATTCCCGGGTTTGAGACTAAGTCCGAAAACGAATAGGAGAACGGGACAAAGTCCAAACGAATTATTATCATTATTTCTTTGTTTAAACGGGTATAAAAAGGCGAGCGCAGAGGCTCCGGTAGCCAGTCTCGTCTCGAGAACTCGCCACATTAGACTCTCTCAGAGCTCTATAAGCAAGCCAGCGCCGAATCGCTCTTCGAGCAATATACGAAAAACGCTTAGAGAGCAAATAAACAAAAACATCACATCTACTCGCACTGGGAGGGCCGGCTCCTTGCGATTCCGTCTGGAGCCAAGAATTCCAGTGTACGAACCGATCCTACTGGGAGGGCCGGGGCAGTTCGGGTTCGTTCTGTCCCAAGAATCCCAGGGGATTACCTATCCTTTGCTACCCAAGAGGGCCGTGGCCGTGCGGTTCCGTTCGGTCGCAAGAATCTTTGGGTAGTTTCCTTACCTTATCATTTCAGGTGGGCCGTGGCCGTTCGGTTTCGTTCGGTCGCAAGAAGCCTGGGTGATTCTTTGCCACCAAAAGAAAATTCTGTTTGCTCTCTGGGTCGTCATTATAAAGAAATCTTTCATTTAAATTCAAGCTTGATGGTTGTTAGAGTGTTTCGAGACGAGAAATTTAAATAATTATTATTAATCAAAAATAAAGCAAGGAGAATCTAAATTCTCAGAAATAATTAAAATAAATGAACAAAACAAGAAAATTGCTCACCATTGCGAATTATTGGATTGTATCGAGTCATCGTGAGAGAGAACGGGAAAATTCATGCTCTCTTAAATTTATTAAAATTGTATCGAGTCGAAGCGTGAGCAAATTGAAATTATTTAATTAAATGTAGATCATTTTACGCAAATTATAGAATAGATAGAAGAAAAGTACCGGAAATCAAACTTGTTACAAAATTTCAAAAGGAAATAGTATAATTTCATGCGAAGTAATAAAAACAAAAAAACGCGATTTGTTTAAAATTTTTCTTTATTTTGTCAAACGAAACGATTTAAGATTGAATAAATAATCTGGAATTTTCAATCAAACTTTTGTTACTTTTGTTTTTCTTTCATGCCCGCTCTTCATAATTATTGAATTGCTCGAATTCACGCGTGACGGTGTGCACGAGCACTAACGTACCGTTACAATATTAAACGTTTCATGTGGCGGTGCGCGCAGCGTCACGGCCCCCTCGCCTTGGGATAGGGAGTCACGAGACTAGAAAGAGAACTTGTGGTAATTTAAAGGAAGGATCGGACTCGATTATAAATTAATTGTTCTAAAAATGGGCTAGAGCAAAATAGCACTGCCTCTTGCTTCTTTTGCACACAATAACCCTGGGGTTTTTTTTGTGTTGCCTCAGCACCAATACCAAGCCTATAAGGCGAATGGCCTGATCTTCATCATAGGCATACTAAGAAAGCAAGAGATCGGTGCTGAAAATAAAGAAAATGATTAATAAAAAAGGTTGAAGCCAGAAGGGCAAGATTAATTTTTAGTTAGGACTTTGCAGAATCTAGATTGAGGATAAAAAATGACTTACGTTAATTAATTAGTGGGTAAATAACGGATTTAGGGGTCTCGAGGAACGAAAGAGATATCAGGAGAATAGAAAGAAGATGTGAAAGGCGAGGTGACGTCACGCGGCAAGCGCGCGGCCTGTGACACTCCGTCTCTCTCTATCCCGTTCTTTGTCCTACTCTTCGAGACACAGATACTTGAGAACAGCGATCGTATGCGTGAGGCGCTGCGTGTGTGTTGTGTGCGTGAAGCGCGTGAGACATAGAGTCGGTGTGCGTGAAGCGCTGAAATAGTATGAATGCGTGAGGCGCGTGAAACCAAATTAATACTTTATTCTTGGATCAATTTATGTAATGTTTCAGCTGTAATAAAATTGTAGCACCGATTTTCCTCTGCACCAAAATAAATCCGCTTGTTGGTGTTGTATCGCACAAACAAGCGCGTGAGTCGATCGAGAAATTGCCAATTGTAACAGGATTGAACCGAGGTGAAGATTAATTAGAACGATCGAGTAGAATTGACCGATTTTAGTTTACTGACGCTTTATAGGTGGAGTTTATCCCTGTGTGCGATTAGCGTTTACAGATCAAAGTTGGCGATTTCTTGTATCACACGGATTTACTATTATAATGAATCGAGTTTGATGATTCATGCAGGACCAGAGAGGCTGGTTTGTGCAAATAAATCTTTAATAAGAGAGAATTATAACTTTAGACCAGCGAGCCTAGGCTCAAGAGTTATCAACGTGCTGAGGGTAGGTAACTTAAGATTCAGAGAAGCTGAATACCAAAAAGGTGCGATAAAAACGACTGAGTGTAACGATCGAAATTATCTCATGGCTATTAAGAACATGTAGAGTTCTTTTAGTCCTCTAGTTGCCGAAGCTAGAGACTGAAGTTCCGGTAGACCGGAAATGAAATAAGGGCTTCTTTATTGGTATAAATTTCCCATTTCCAGACCTTTGTCCATCTTTGTCGTAAGTTCGGAGAATGTTTTATGTCGACAAGGTGAATGGCGCTTTAAACGCGTACGAGGTTGATTATCAGTAAGAAATTAAATTGATAAAATACGCGAAGCCTACCTAGCATCACCCATTAAACCTTCTAATTTCTAAGGTCGGAAGCCAGTGCAATACTGGGACGTCCCAAAGAAATTAGAGTCCTACTCACGATCTCAGGAGGAATTTATGATGGAGCAAGGCTCAATTAATGATTAAAGTCATGCTCGATGTGTCCAGAAAAATGTAAGAGTGACTCAGTATTTCGAATAATTTAAGATTGAGAAAATTAGAAAAATGAGTGATGAGTCTCCCGTGCACGCCCTTAAATAATGTTTGATGGCTTGAGGAGAAGCATCCCTTCTCTGATTACTTAGAGTGGTGACAAGTAGGGATCTTCGACAGTGTAGAGGGAGGTCCATCATGGTCCGATGGAGGTGGCCACCCGAATTGGTGGGAAAATAATTATTAACAATCCAGAAATGAAGAATATTGAGAAGACCAGCTCGAGCCGCGATGATCAGGCGATTATAGAGTAAAAGGAGGTAACAGAAGTCTCTGAACAGACAGAGGTGTGTGCTCACTCGTTGACCGTAGGCTGTCTCTCTCGAGGTGACGTGCGAGAAAGGTGGGGCGCGAGAGCGTCGCGAACCTCGGCCATCGTGAAGAAGGCGTGTCGCTCACCGCATGATAGCGGGATCGATGCGAAAACATGCCCAGCGAGAGAGAAGATCGAGCGCCAATATGGCCGATCGATATCTAGAGAGTCGGAGCGAGCGTCGAGCGATACCTCCTGCGCCCACGTGTGGTCTTGTTAACGGGCAGCGCGAGCTGTCCCGTTACAATATATTAGGGTGATCCAAAAAAAAAATTTTTTTTTTCTTACAAACAGGCTGAAAAGTTTCTTTCTGACGTAAAAAGATACCAGTTAAAATTTGAGCCCTTAATATTAATATTAAGATAGTCCTCATCGCATTTTTTTAATTTCCATAAGAATAACATGGGAAAAGTTATTTTTGCTCCTTCTGATTTTTATATCGTTCAAAAGACTGATTGGCTAATGAATCGCTTTATCGATCTTTATAGAAAATTAAACGCTCTACAAAAAAGGACTGATAACATTTTTTGATTAGTTCACGCGTTCAAAAGTTATTCAAGGTCAAAGTTCAATTTTTCAAAAATTTGATCGAATTTTGTATATTATACCGAAACTGTTGGTTTCAGTGTCAAAATAGGGGTCAAATTTTTTATCAACCATGAAGTTGACCTGTGATAGATGTCGACCAATGATTTTTTTTTTCTTAAATCCAATGAATATAATGCTGTTAAAGATTTCTTTTGCAGAATTTGACTTAAAAAATTTAAATTACCATCAAAATATCATATCGATTCTAATTTAAAGAGAGATCTTCTCAATTTTAGTTCTTACTCGAAAGCACGCTTTCAGAATTACGTTCGTGAGTTTCTGCTCAAAAATTGCAGTATTCTATTTTCAGTCTCTCTAAAAAAAATTTTAGAGAAAATTTTATTGAGCGAATTTCTTCGTTCAAATTTTCAGTCGATAAATACGATTTTTTCTTCGCTCTGTCGATAAAAAAATTGTTTCTCAATAAAAGAAGCTCGGAGCTTCAGAGTCATATTGTTATTATTATCGTAACCATACAGAACCGTAAAATTTATCTCCATAGCATCGTTATTTTAAAGTCGGTGTTATTTGATGTTATTATCTATTACATAATATTGAGTTGAGATATTATTTGAGGTTAATTGTAAATGGGCCATGGATTATTTAAATAGTATTATCGGTGATCCAACCGAAAGTTTTACTGGACGCAAGCTTCCTACTTTGGTAGAGGTTATGTCGGTATTTCTTTACCAGAAGAAAGTTCTAAAATTTCAACACAAACACAGTATCAGTTTGATAATCATTAAAGTTCAGGAAAAGTGGTCCGAAGCTGGTATTCCTACGTGCGGTGAGGTATATGCGCAAAAGAAGCTATCAAATTTATTAGATGAGGTTAAAAAAATACAGAGGAATTCTAAGCGCAAAAAATCAGTAGCACAAAAGAAAAAAGAGTCAAATTTTTCTCAAAAATTAAAAAACTTATTCGATATCGCCAAACTGAATGTCGATAAATACATTGATGAAGACAAAAAGTTGTTCTTGGCCGGACAAAGATCGAAATATCGATTCGGACTTATTGACAATAATACTTCAACACAATCAGAAGATCAAAGTGAAGATATGATGGTTGTAGATTCTGTTGGTAAGTTTTTATATTTACTTTTTCAACTTTCTAAAACTATCAGTTTTATATGATTAATTTTTGCTTTTGTTAGATGCAGATGAGCCTTCTGGTAATATGATGCTTTTTACCCAAAAATCAGCAATATTACTGTCTGATTTATCAGCAACAACATTTAGTCAAACATCAAATGTTGTATCGGACTTTGAAAATCAGTTAAGACAACAGTGTCAACCACGTAAAATTGATGTCATGACACCTGAATTATCCGCAGCACTCGATCGAGCAAAAGTGACGAACAGGAATGCTACTTTTATGTTAGCTGCTGCTTATAAAAGTCTAGGAATCGATATTTCTACTCTTAATTTAAGCTACGGTACTATCTATCGGGCGCGCATCAACCATAGATCAAACATTGCACAAGATTTGAAAAGAGAATTCCGTTCTGATGATCGCTATGTTGTCCACTGGGATGGTAAAATTCTACCCGATATTGTTGATTCACAGTCTGTTGATCGTATAGCAGTTTTACTTTCTGTCTCTGGAGTTGATCAGCTTCTTGGAGTTCCTAAAGCTGATAGTGGAACTGCTCATCAACAAGCTATAGCTGTTATTACTACGTTAAATCAATGGAACATTGCTCCTTACGTAAAAGCAATGTGTTTTGATACTCCAGCTGTCAACACAGGTAAAGTTTCTAAAATAGTTACAATTACTTATGTCATTGTTGTATTCAATTTTTATTGCATGACTTAAGTGCAAGCATAGGTATGTTCTACTGTCGTCTCAAAATCAAGATCCCGTGTTTTTATATATTTTTATCTATTCTTGTTGTAGGCGTTCATAAAGGTACATGTGTTCTAATTGAAAAAGCATTGGGGAGAAAATTAGTGTGGTTTCCTTGTCGCCATCATGTATTAGAAATTATTTTGCGAGGAGTTTTTGAAGTTTTTTGGAGTACTACATCTGGTCCTAATGTGCCAATTTTCCTTCGTTTCAAAAAAGGGTGGCATAGCATTGATCAAACTAAATATAAAAGTGGAATAGAGGGTGAAGTTGTGGCAAAATTTAAATGCTTTAAATGAAGATAAAACTAAAACTATCAATTTCATTAATGATTGCTTACAGGTAAAAATTGTTAATTATAATTTCTCAATACAATCAAAGCTATTACTTTCAACTAATGTTTATTAATTTTATTTTTTAGATATCTCATCCTCGAGATGATTATCGAGAGCTTTTATTACTATCTTTAGTTTTTCTTGGTAGTAGTCCAACCGATACGTACACTTTCAAGCGTCCTGATGCTATGCATCATGCGCGATGGATGTCAAAGGCCATCTATAGTTTGAAAATGTTTATGTTTCGAGATCAGTTTCATCTTTCTTCTGGTGAAATAAAAAGTTTACGTCAAGTATGCATCTTCATAATTTTATTCTACATTGAAGCGTGGTACACAGCAACATCTGCTATTTTGGCGCCTAACAGAGATCTAGAGTTGTTGAAAAAATTGATTTTAAATAAAAATATTAATCCGGTGGTATCACAAGAAGCTTGTAGGAAGATGAAAGAACATTTGTGGTATTTGAATAACGAGTTAACCACAATCTCACTATTCGATGACAACGTTTCGGTCGATATTAAAAAGAAAATGGTTCATGCCATTAACACTCGAGAAGGCTCTACATTAATGGATCAGCGGTATCATGTAGACGACGTAAATTTAAAATCGTAATTAAATAAAGATTTGAGCGACTTTGTTTCAAAAAACTCATTGGAGCTATTTACAAAATTCGATTTACCCTCTGATTTCTTAGAAGAGGATATTTTTACATGGCCCAATAATGAAAGCTCCAAAATTTGTTTAGAATTTTTCAAAACTGTAAAAGTAACCAACGACGTTGCTGAACGAGGGATTGCACTGGTCGAAGAATATAGCTGCTGCCTAACTAAGGATGAAGATCAGTTGCAGTATTTATTACAGGTTGTTCGCGACCATCGACAATGTTTTCCCAAGGGTTACAAAAAATCTCTTCAATGATTAATATTCAATGTAAATAAATACGTAGCTAATCTAGTAAATTTATTAATAAAGTGAAAATTAACAGAATAATAAAATGGAATTGTTTTTTTTTAGTTTTTTGCAAAGGAAATCTTTAAATGCTTCATATTCATTGGATTTGACAAAAAAAAAAATCATTGGTCGACATCTATCAGAGGTCAACTTCATGGTTGATAAAAAATTTGACCTCTGTTTTGACACTGAAACCAACAGTTTCGGTATAATATACAAAATTCGATCAAATTTTTGAAAAATTGAACTTTGACCTCGAATAACTTTTGAACGCGTGGACTAATCAAAAAATGTTATTAGTCCTTTTTTGTAGAGCGTTTAATTTTCTATAAAGATCGACAAAGCGATTCATTTGCCAATAAGTCTTTTGAACGGTATAAAAATCAGAAGGAGCAAAAATAACTTTTCCCATGTTATTCTTATGGAAATTAAAAAAATGCGATGAGGACTATCTTAATATTAATATTAAGGGCTCAAATTTTAACTGGTATCTTTTTACGTCAGAAAGAAACTTTTCAGCCTGTTTGTAAGAAAAAAAAAAATTTTTTTTTGGATCACCCTAATATATATATATATATATATATATATATTAGGGTGTGCACAAAAAAAGCGATATTTTTTTTTTCGCTTGCATCCACCGAAAAAAGTTGAGTTATTGTAAAAAAAGAAGCATCCTATAAGGAGAGATTAGAATTAAATTATTTCGCGAAGCGCATTGCATTTGAAGATTTTCCATAAGAATAACATAGGAAAATAATAGTGTCTGTGAACATTGTGCTGCAACTCTTGAGGAAAAAATCGCACAGAAATGTCACTAACATATTTTTATAGAGAATCGAATTCCCTACAAAAAAAGTCCTTACGAGCGATACGCTCAAAGTAACCGTTCAACTGTTATAGCTGTTCAAAGTTGGATCGATGAAACAAAATTATTCAACAGGCTACAACACTTGAATTTTTGCTTAATGGAAAAAAATTCATAAGGTTTTTTTTTGTATAGAATTGTCTACTTTGGCAAAATAATTCAATAAGATCATTTAGAAAGTAATCGTCTCACCACTAGGAAAATTGCTTAATTCTCAAAAAAATATCTATTTTTCTCATTTGTAAAACTCCGTCCGAATTTTTTTTTCAACCAAATTGTTTCCGTTCGAAATTTTTTTCTGTATCGGGATTTTTTTTAAATTCTGATTCTTGTTGTGCGAAACAATTGTACTGAGAATTAATTGAAAGATTTTTCGATAATGGGTTCTAATGTATCTGAATATTAATGCTTTTGAAAAATTTATTCATTCCACGACTTTTTGTGAAGTCTAGATTTAATTTTTGATCACCCGAAACTACTGTTCGGGACGAGTAAATGCACTTGTCTCAACTTTTTTTACAGCCTACTTTTCTTTTCCAACCAATCGGTTTGCCTTATGAATTTCTTGAGGTAAATATTCCGTCGTGGCCAGAAAATACAAGGTTTTTAACTTGTTGAATTTTTTCCAGCAACTATAAATTGTTAATGACGTAGTCGAACGTGATGTGGCATCAATAGAGGCATACAACGGCTCATTGAAAAAAAAAAAAACAAAGAGTAATTGCAATACCTCCTAGACAAAGTACACCGCCATCGTCGAAAATATCCCAATTGCAACAAACAGACCCTAAAAAACACTAATTGAACTCCATTGTAAAGACAATGCAATTACGAATAATCATTGTCCTTTTTATTATTTACTGCTGTTCGTGATCATGCTTCATTCGCAGTAATGAATAAATCTTTTTCCAAAATTGACGATAAGATTCTGTTGAAATTTATATTCAAGAATTTATAAGTGAGAAAATAAGATATTTTTTGACAATCAAACATGAAATTTTTGTAGTGATGAAACGATTACTTTCTCAATGGTCTCATTGACTTATTTCGACAAAGTAAATAATTCTCTACAAAAAAAACCCTATCAATTTTTTTCCGTTAAGCAAAAATTCAAGTGTGTTAGCCTATTGAATAATTTTTTTTCATCCATCCAACTTCCAACAGCTATAAGAATAGAACGGTTGTTCTGAGTGTATTGCTCGTAAGGACTTTTTTGTAGGGAATTCGATTGTCTACAAAAATACGTTAGTGACATTTCTGTGCGATTTTTTCCTCAAGAGTTGTAGCACAATGTTCAGAGACCCTATTATTTTCCTGTGTTATTCTTATTGAAAATCTCCAAATGCAATGCGCTTCGCGAAATAATTTAATTTTAAGCTCTCCTTGTAGGATGCTTCTTTTTTTACCATAACTCAACTTTTTTCGGTGGATGCAAGCGAAAAAAAAATATCGCCTTTTTTATGCACACCCTAATATATGTTTGTGAAGGGGTACATTTCAGGACCATTTCTGGACCACGAGCGTCCATGTGGGGACATTTGGTACCTATGGGGACGGTCCTTGTATTTTTTTATACGCATCGATCAATATGAGTACCGGTCCCTGAACTTTTTAAGGTTCCTTATGAAGACCTTTCATTTCATAGACCAAAGGTATAATACCAGGACCGCAAAAAATCAGTAGTTAAACGCTCTGGTATCCAGTTCTATTCCGAAGCGACGAACTGACGATTGCTGTGTATTGAAGTTATTTACGTATTTTAAAAGTCAGCCCTCCAAGTGCGCCCCGGTCGACGCCGTAATGTTTCTTGCGTAATTTGAAACTTATTAGATACTTGGTATTACCATCAAATAAGTTTTGTCACAAAATCATGAAAACTCAAATTTATTGTATGTTATTTCCAGTACCATCAATATTCGACGATAAAATTGTACAAACTCGTTATTAAAAATAGGAAGTGGATTAGGAAGATGACGAATTTGTCTCACGAGTTTACGATTAATTAAAGGGGCATGGTATATCGACAAGAAATTAAAGGGAGATGAAAAAACAAATTCCGTTGGGAAACTATTGAAGCTATTGGGTTAAAATTTTTCGTGATTAACAATATGTATTTCGAAAAATGTACATCATTTTTTAACTTAGGAACAGTGATATGGTCTTTCGATGGCTATTCTATGGAGAATCTGTTTTTAATCTTCTATTACTGAGTTCTTGTTCATATCAGAAAAGGAAAATACCTGGAAGATATAAAAATGTAGTTTTACATTCTACTTTATTTTTTGCCAGTTATTTTTTGGCGGAAGTACAGATATTAGTATTTTTTCCTTATTGGAGTTCGATAACGAATATATTGTTTCTTCCGTGTCCACAGTCCTTCCTTTTTTAGCTCCCCACCCCTTTCAAGTATCCTTACCCTCCCCAAAGTACAGCTATTAATCTAATTTTGTTATTTGAAAAAAGTGTATTCTCATACCGTCGTGTCCATTACATGTTTTTAAATAGGAGAATTGTAAATGCTTTTCGAAATGTATGTTTTAAATTTAAAAAAAACTTTGTCCAATTGCTCCAATAAATTTGCGAATTTTTTTAAAATCATTTTGATCGAGCTCTTCTAGATATAAATACCTCCTTCAGATATACTGTAACAAAGAAGTTTAAAAAACACTCATTATTATCATCAAGTTGAATTTTAATCAAGATTTATCTAAATATGGATGAGAAATTCCCGACATAATTGAGAGGCTGCAGTGATAGAAAATCGTGTATTTATTTCTATGGTCCCCAAATTGACCACTACGAAACAGTGAGAGTACCCATAAGTACCGTAGAATCTCCTACTGGGCGTAAAGATTTATATAGGGACAGTGGTCCCTATATTTACCATTGACACAACAATGACGGTACTGATATGTGAGATTACATGAATATACATATCGACACCAATGTTTGGTCCTCACATGAACCATTCCACAAAAGTGACGGTACCAGTATAAATCATTACTTGAATGTACATATGAAAATGTATATTCGGCGTATGCAAACATGTCAGGACTGCAATAGAAATCTTCATGACAAAACTATTTAAGCAATTCGCTTGAAAGTGAACACGGTGGACTCGAAAACTCCGCTTTATTTCTTTTACTATTTCAGATCATTTCGCTCGTTTCACTTTCTACACTGAATCCAGAACAGGAATTATTTCAATTATACCTCCTTGTAAAATACACGTTGAGTATCTTTATCATCATGTATATTGATAGACCTTGCAGTAAGGTCGCTTTACTTTCGATTTAATCCGTCAGCAGGCTCGCTATGTACACTTTAAGCATTGGGCGCGCGATGAGAGATTTTCTCACATGTATAGCTTCAAGTGCTTAATTTGATAAATAGGAACTCGAAAACAATTTTGCTACAGTGATCGTGGTTATTAAACTTTTTTATTTAAAAAAACCATAAAAACAACGATAATTGATACTAAAAACCAAAAAAATAATAATTAAAAAATTCAAAAACAAAAATTCATAAAATTTTTTAACTCTTCTATCATACAGAAGAATAAATTTGGTGAAGATAAAAGAAATTTCAAATGCTTATGCCATTCGAAATTTTCGAGTAATCATCGTTTTAATATAAGTGTGAGAAAAAGTCTCATAGCGCGCCTGCTGACGGGTTAAATTCACCTGTTTCATCAAGTTTCTTCTGATTTCGAATTAGTTTATCACGAAACGGTAAACTTGTGAATTTCACCGGCCTGATGGTATAAGAATGCTTTTTCTTCGGAATATTCTTCTCGATTAACGACAACGGAACATTTTTTTTCAGCATCCATCGGAAAAATACACATAAACGTATCGTTTATTGAAAACGATAAAAATATAATATTTCATAAGTACTACACTTAGCCCCAGTCTTTCCTATTTAGGATCACGTATTACAGTGGTCATTTTCAATATTTCTTATTAAGTGTTCAAAATCAAAATTTATAAAGTATTCTTTCCATAAAGTACTGAAATTCACGACTGTGATTTTCGATCCTGAGTAAGGGAGACTGGAGCAAAGCGTGGTATCGATGAAATATTATATTTTTATCGATTTTGATAAACTTTGTGAACGTTCTACTCATCATCAGAAAATCTACCGCTTTTTTAAAACTTTCCAGATAGACAATGAAAAAAAATGATTCATTGTCGTTAATCGAGAAAAATCTTCCCAAGAAGGAGTATGCACATATTGGTAAAACTGCGTGTCTCATGAGTTTACCTAAACGTGACGTATCGACTACAAATAAGAATGATCTTGATGAAACAGGCATATCTAAAGTAAAAAACAAAGCCATCTTATTGCAAAGTCTATCAACATAGATGATGGTACAGACACTCTATGCGTGTTCTGCAATGAGTTGTGTTAAAAATAAACCAACTTTTGAATTCAGTGTGAAGACTGAAAAGCGAACAAAATCATTTAAAAGACCAAAAGAAATGCAGCGAAATTTGCGAATCCGCAGTTTGGTTTACTTTTATACGAATTGCTTAAATAGTTTTGTCACGAAAACTACTATTGCGGTCCAGACATGTATGCACACATCAAATATACATCTCAATATGTATGATCATGTAATGATCCATACTGGTACCGTCACAATTGTGTAATGGTTCATATAAGGACCAAACATTGGTGTCGATATGTATATTTATGTAATCTTACATATCGGTACCATTATTGTTGTGCTAATGGTGAATATGGGGACCTTGGTCCCCATATAGACCATTACGCCCAGCAGAAGGTTTTGTCGTACATATCGGTACCGTCACTGTTCCGTAGTGGTTAATTTGGGGACCAAAGAAATAAATATACAATTTTCTATCATTACACCATTTCAACTTCTTTCTTGTATAGAAAAACATAAAAAATTCGCACGAATCCAAGGGGATCAGGGTTTTGGAATGTAAAAATGGCATGAAATACCTCATATATACCTGGAAAAGCTTAAAATTAGTAATTACAGCGTAAATTCGTTAATTTATTCGAGTAATTAGATGAAGATTTTTCTATTGAAGAAAAATTTTATCCAATTGCTCTCAAAAATTTCGATATACTTGTTTTAATTATTCATAATAAGCTTTTTCATGTAGATGTACTTCCTTAAGTTATTTGATCACAGTGGAGTAGAAGAAAACATTCAATATCATAAATTAATCATCAAATTTTTATTGGGTTTTATCATGACACAAATGTACAATTCCCGACAAAGTTGAGATGATGCAGTGATAGAAAATCGTATATTTATTTCTACGGTCCCAAAATTGACCACTACGAAATAGTGACGGTACCGATATGTAACGCAAAACCTCCTCCTGGGCGAACAGGTCCATATGAGAACCAAGGTCCCCATATTGACCATTAGCACAACAATGACGGTACTGATATGTAAGATTACATAAATATACAAATCGACACCAATATTTGGTCCTCATATGATCCAGTACGCAGAAGTGACGGTACCAATGAATATCATTACATGATTGTACATATCGAAATGTATATTTGGTATATGGGTATATGTCCGTACCGCAATAGAAATCTTCACGACATAGCTATTCAGAGGATGCGCTTGAAAGTATATCACTGTAGATTCGCAAACTTCGGTGTATTTCTTTTGCTATTTTGGATGATTTTGCTCTTTTCACTTTTCACATTGAATCTAGAACTGGGTTTATTTTACATGTAGGTAATATCAGAGTAGGCATCGAGTATCTTTATTATCATTCAATCAATTTATCAATTTTTATAAACTTTGCCCATTGTTTTTGGCTTTAAACTTACCTGTTTCATAAAGGTTGTTTTACGTCTAATTGATTTATCACGAAATGGTGAACTTGTGAGGCTCACCGTCCTGACAGTATGTGCATGCTTCTTCATTGGAATATTTTTCTCGATTAATGACAACGAAACATTTTTTTTCGTTATGAATCGAAAAAATACAACAAAGCGCAGTAAATTGTTCAATTATGAACCAAGAGAAATAAACAACGTTCATTAAAATCGATAAAAATATAATATTCTATGAGTACCACACTTAGCCCTAGTCTTCCCCACTGAGGATTGCGTATAATAGTGATCATTTTCAATATTTCTTATGAAGTGATGAAAATAAAAATTACAAAGTATTCCTTCTATAAAGCATTCAAATTCACGACTGTGATTCGCCATCCTGAGTAAGAGAGGCCGGAGCAAAGCGTGGTACCGATGAAATATTATATTTTTATCAATTTTGATGAACGTTGTGTATTCCGTTCTACTCATCATCGGAAATTCTACTGCTTTTTTAAAACTTTTCAGATGGACAATGAAAAAAATGATCCATTGTCGTTAATCGAGAAAAATCTTCCCAAGAAGGAGTATGCACATATTGGTAAAACTGTGTGTCTCATGAGTTTACCTAAACGTGACGTATCGACTGCAAACAAGAATAAACTTGATGAAACAGGCATATCTAAAGTAAAAAACAAAGCTATCTTATTGCAAAGTTTATCAACATAGATGATGGTATAGACACTCTATGCGTGTTTTGCAATGAGTTGTGTTAAAAATAAACCGACTTTTGAATTGAGTGTGAAGACTGGAAACGAACAAAATCATTTAAAATACCAAAATAAATGCGGCGAAATTTGCGAATCCGTAGTTTGGTTTATTTTTATGCGAATTGCTTAAATAGTTTTATCACGAAAACTTCTATTGCGGTCCCGACATGTATGCAGACATCAAATATACATTGTACATTCATGTAATGATCTATACTGGTACCGTCACAATTGTGTAATGGTTCATATAAGGACCAAACATTGGTGTCGATATGTATATTTATGTAATCTTACATATCGGTACCATTATTGTTGTGCTAATGGTGAATATGGGGACCTTGGTCCCCATATAGACCATTACGCCCAGCAGAAGGTTTTGTGGTACATATCGGTACCGTCACTGTTCCGTAGTAGTTAATTTGGGGACCAAAGAAATAAATATACAATTTTCTATCATTACACCATTTCAACTTCTTTCTTGTATAGAAAAACATATAAAAAATTCACACGAATCCAAGGGGATCAGGGTTTTGGAATGTAAAAATGGCATGAAATACCTCATATATACCTGGAAAAGCTTAAAATTAGTAATTACAGCGTAAATTCGTTAATTTATTCGAGTAATTAGATGAAGATTTTTCTATTGAAGAAAAATTTTATCCAATTGCTCTCAAAAATTTCGATATACTTGTTTTAATTATTCATAATAAGCTTTTTCATGTAGATGTACTTCCTTAAGTTATTTAATCACAGTGGAGTAGAAGAAAACATTCAATATCATAAATTAATCATCAAATTTTTATTGGGTTTTATCATGACACAAATGTACAATTCCCGACAAAGTTGAGATGATGTAGTGATAAAAAATCGTATATTTATTTCTACGGTCCCAAAATTGACCACTACGAAATAGTGACGGTACCGATATGTAACGCAAAACCTCCTCCTGGGCGAACAGGTCCATATGAGAACCAAGGTCCCCATATTGACCATTAGCACAACAATGACGGTACTGATATGTAAGATTACATAAATATACAAATCGACACCAATATTTGGTCCTCATATGATCCAGTACGCAGAAGTGACGGTACCAATGAATATCATTACATGATTGTACATATCGAAATGTATATTTGGTATATGGGTACATGTCCGCACCGCAATAGAAATCTTCGTGACATAGCTATTCAGAGAATACGGTTGAAAGTATATCACTGTGGATTCGCAAACTTTGGTGTATTTCTTTTATTCTTTTGGATGATTTTGCTCGTTTCACTTATCACATTGAATCGAGAACTGGGTTCCTTTTACATACAGGGAATTTCAAAGTAGGCATCAAGTATCCTTATCATCAATCAATCAATTTGTCAATATTCATAAGCTTTGCAGTAAGTTCCCTTCGTTTTTTGCTTTAAATTCACCTGTTTCATCAAGTTTGTCCTGATTTCTAATTAGTTTATCACGAAACTGTGGACTTGTGAGGCTCACCGTCCTGACAGTACGTGCATGCTTCTTCTCTGGAATATTTCACTCGATCAACGACAACGCAACATTTTTTTTTCGTTATCCATCGGAAAAACACAACGAAGCACAGTAAATTCTTCAATTGTACATTAAGTGAAATAAACAACGTTTATTAAAATCGATAACAATATAATATTCTATGAGTATCACACTTAGTCCCAGTCTTCCCCACTAAGGATTGCGTATCATAGTGATCATTTTTAATATTTCTTATGAAGTGGTGAAAATAAAAATTATAAAGTATTTTATCTATAAAGCATCCAAATTCACGACTGTGATTCGTGATCCTGTGCAAGGAAGACTGGAATAAAGTGTGGTATCGATACAATATTATATTTTTATCGATTTCAATGAATGTTGTTTATTCCATTCTACTCGTCATTGGAAAGTCTATCATTTTTTTTAATTTTACAGATGGACAATTGAAAAAAAATGTGTTGTCGTCGTGAAATGAGAAAAATCGTCGAGAGGAGAGGAGACGTATTCATAAAACTGTGTCCCATAAGTCCACTATATCGCGATGAACTTATTAGGAATGAAAAAAAAACGATGTAACAGACATTTTTAAAGTGAAAAATAAAGTCGTCATGTTATTTTATCCTCATAGTTGATGATAAAGACATTTGATGCGTATATTGCAAGGTATTCAAAATGAACCGAGGTTTCGATTCAGTGTGAAGACTGAAAGCGGGCAGAATCATTCAAAATAGAAAAAGAAATACAGCGACGTTTCCGAATCTATAGGTTGATGTACTTTCAAGTGAATTGCTTGAATTGCTTTATCACGAAGACTTCTATTGCGGTCCATACATGTATGTATACATCAAAAATAAGTCTCGACATGTACATTTGTGTAATGATTTATACTGGTACCGTCGCAATTGTGTTGTGGATCATATGGAACCAACATCGATGTTGATATGTACATCCATGTAATGTTACATATGGATACCGTCATTGTTGTACTAATGGTGAATATGGATACCTCGGTCCTTATATAAACGATTACACCCAGGAGGAGGTTCTGTGATACATATCGGTACCATCACTGTTCTGTAGTATTCATTTTGGGGATTGAAGAAATAAATACATGATTTCCTACCATTACAGCATCTCAACTCTGTCTGAATTGTCCATTTGTGTTAAGATAAAACTTGATACAAATTCGACGATTCAATTATGATAGTGAGTGTTTTTCTAAACTCTTCTGTGATAAAATGACTGAAGAAGATCATTTATGACCTAGAAAGGTCATACCTAGATATTTCCATACCTAGAAACGTTCAAAACTAGTAATTAAAACAAGAATTCGGAAATTTATTGAAGTAATTGGATGAAGGTTTTTCTTCGTTCAAAAAACCTTTAGCCAATTACTCCAATAAATTTCTGAATTCTTGAAAATCTCGTTTGAAAAAACTACTGCTTTTTTTTTTAGATGGATAACGAAAAAAACCTTCGGTTGTCATTAATCAAGAAAAATTTCCCAAAGAATAAGCATGCATGCATGCAGGGGTGTGAATATCACAAGTTCAACATATCCTGCGGATTTTTTGGGACGTGTAAAAATGTGTCGTGAAAGATGGTGAATTTTTTCAGAAAAATCAAAATGGCCCAAGTTGTAAGAAAAAAATGTTTGGTGGAAAATTGAAAAAAAAACATGGCAATTGGTTCCAATATTGATTTATTATTTTTTTTCATTCATAATTTCTTGAGGAATGGAATTATGAGTGGAAAAAAAACAATAAAAAAATATAATCCAGGATTGACAACTCTTTATTATTGATTTACACGTGATAAAAAATGAGAAAAAAATAGAAGGTATGGATATCACAAGCTGTAAATTTCTCGAGACATGTGAAAATATGTCTAGAAAAATGGTGAATTTTTTCAAAGAAATCAAAACGGTCCAAGTTTTGTAAAAAAAATATTTTTGGATTAAAACTAAAAAAAATGTATGAAACTGACTTTTGATAATTTTTTTGTATTTTTTTTATGAAACTACCATTCAAGGCGAAAAAAATCACCTTCTATTTTATTTTGATATCTCTGACGTTGAAAAAGTTATGAGCATTTAAAAAACTTTCTTGCGAAATTTTGAAAAATTCATTATTTTTAAACGGGTTGAGATAAAAATCTAAAAAAACTCCTATAAACTCCTTTCAGTACTTACTTGAAAATGAAAAAATTTCGACAAAATCAAAAATGGTCGGGGTCACGGACTGACCGGTTTGGCATGGAATGCCCCTATACTAAATTGATGCATTTTTCTTTTTTACACAGAATTATTTCTGACAGTTAAAATATATTTTCCTTTTAACGCTATTTGCTACATTGATGCACGGATGAATCATGACTTTTGATTTTTTTTTTGATTCATCAAAACGTTTTCCTACCATAAAAATAATTTAGCGGATTGCATAACATTAGTTCGAAAGTTTGTATTATACAAAGTTATTTTTGACAGTAAAAATAAACAGCTGAATTTTTTTCTTTTAACGCAGTGATTGCTGTATTGATGAACAAATAAATCATGAAATATTCTTATAATCTAAACTATTCATTCAAGCAATAAATAAAATCATAATTATGAGTAGTCATATAAACTAGTTTATTCTTTTCAGTGAATACGGGAATACGAAATTAGAAAAAAAGAATCAAGCATCGAAAACTTCGATTGTTACTGGCGAAAGAAATAGACAAAGTAATGAGGAATAAGTAAGAATGAATAGTACGATTTGACAAAAAACACATAATATACGTATAAGAAAAAACAAACTGTATTAAAATCGCTGTCTTTCATGTTCAAAAAAGCTAGAACTTAAGCTGAAGCATTACTTTCTTTTATAAATGCAACCAAGAGACATCTCGACCAAGCTTTCGGCAAATCTCGAATTTTTTTGAGTCAACGTTTATCCCACTTGCGACAAATTTTTGATAATGTAGATAGCTCTTTCAAATGTGCAAACAAACAATTCACCGATTTGACACATGAAGGTTTAAATATAGAATAAAAAAATGTTTTTTGCGTAATGGTCAAAATCGGGTCTCCAATTTTTATAAATCAGAGGTCCCGGTATTACCGGTTACACAAATAATATTAAAATTCTATATATTTTACTGTATGTAATATACAAATCAATATAAATTATTTTGTACACTAGTTAATACGCTTGTAAACCTTTGTACACCTTCAACTCAATATGTACACTTGGTCCCGAAATGCACTTCTTCATAAACATATATATATATATATATATATATATATATATATATATATATATATATATATATATATTAATAATTAAATATTATATAATAACTTATATATATTATAGTATGCGACCCTATATTATTATTAGCATTATAAAAAAAAAACAACGGTCGGTCGATAAATAAAAAAAAACAAAAGAGAGTCTGACTGCAATCGTCGAGAAAATCTGTCATGTCAAAGTTCTAATAATGTTTCGATATCTAGATCAAGATCTGGAGACGCGGCAGCGTCTTGACGCCAAGTATTTAAAAGATAGTGTTCAAACGGCAAAGGCAAGACGTGCAGTGTATTTTTACTCGAGATTAGGCCCTTGCCCCGCATTTTTGAAATTGACATCGTCGCCATTGGAAGAATGTTCGACTTATCAAAAAAATGAAACTTCCGCAATATTATGTGGTTAATGCCCTTCCGGTGGTATAATTTTTTTTTCGCTGCGATCCTCGGAAATACGCGAACTAGGAACCGTGCCGAACGGTGTCACGAATTTATTTCGGAAATTTTCTTCCACAATTTATATATGTCTACTTTCCGATCTCCTTCCATATGAGCAACGTCTCTCCCTACCCGTAGAACAATACAATAAGTCGTAGCATCGAATAGACACATAGAGTATTCAAACCTGGGCCAGGGGGTCGTAGGGGGCGAAGCCCCCCGCGGGGTTCCGGGAGCGGAGACCCTGATGGAGGGAGAGGGGGCGGAGTCCCCAGAATACAACCCCACAACTACAGACACACGCGAAGACGTACACAGAAACAGCCACATAGCCACAGACTCACTCGCTCATGTACACAGATACAGACACACTCGCAGAAGGATACAGAAACGGCCACACAACTGCAGACGCACTCGCACACGTACACAGAAACGTCACACAGCTGCAGACATCCTCGCACACGTACACAGATACAGCATCATAGCTACAGACACACTCGCAGACGGACTCAGAGCTACAGACACACACGCACACGTACGCAGAAACAGACACACAGATACAGACACACTCACACCCAAATACAGCCCCACAGCGACAGATAAACTCGCAGACATACACAGAAACAGCCACACAGCTGCAGACACACTCGCACTCGTACACAGACACAGTCTCACCGTTATGAACACAGAAACGGCCTCACAGCTACGAACGCACTCGCACATGCACACAATTACAATTTCTGAATAGTTTTAAACTAAAACACACACGCACATACACGAGAGAGGGGGAGAGAGGGGGGTGGGAAAGGGAGAGGGGGGAGAGGGAGTGGGAGAGAGGGAGGGAGAGGGAGGGAAAGGGAGAGGGAGTGAGAGAGGGGGGAGGGGTGAGAGGGGGAGAGGGAGAGTGGGGGAGAGGGAGGGAGGGAAGGGAGGGAGGGGAGGGGAGGGGAGAGACCGAGAAACGGGGGAGGGAGAGAGGGGCAAAGATGGACAGAGGGGGAGGGAAGGGGAGGTGGAGAGAGGGGGAGGGAGATGGTCCGAGAGAGGGACAGATAGAGAGAGGGAGGGGGAGTGGGAGAGAGAGGTAGGGAGGGAGTGGGAGAGAGAGGGAGCGATGGGGGGAGGGAGGGATACAGAGAGGGGAAGGGAGGAAGAGGGGAAGGGATGTGATGGGAGGGAGGGGGAGGGGTGGGGGATAGGGATCGGCGGGAGGGGGATGGGGCGGGAGGGAGGAGAGTGGTTGGAGGCTGACGGAGGGCGGTAGGGGGAGGGAGGGAGAGAGAGTGTGAGCGGGAGAGAGGGGTAGAGGGTGAGAGGGAGAGAGAGGGTGGTGAGGGGGGGAGGCTGGGAGGCAGAGAGGGGGGAGATGGAGAGAGGGAGGGAGGGGCGGGGGAGGGGAGAGAAAAGGATAGCGGGGGGACGAGAGAGACAGAGGGGAGGGAGGCGGTGGGAGGGGGTGAGGGGTGGGGGTAAAGAGATAGAGGCGGGGAGGGCGGGACGGGCATGGTTGGAAGGGAGTAGGAGGGCGGGAAGGGGAGGGACGGAGAGGGAGGGAGAGTGGGTGCGAGGGAGAGAGGGAGAGAGGGATAGAATGAGAGAGAGCTGGGGAGGGGGGAGAGGAGTGAGGGCGGGATGAGGGAGGGGGAAGGGGGAGGGCGGGAGGGAGGGGGAGACAGGGAGAGAAGGGAAGTGGGGTGAGAGGGAGGAAGAGAGGGCGAGATAGGCGAGAGGGGGAGGGGAGAGAGAGTCAGAGAGGGGGGCGAGGGAGAGAGAGGGAAAGAGGGTGAGCGGAAGGGGGAGAGGTGGAGGGAGGGAGAGGGAGGAAGGGAGGGAGCGAGGGGGTGAGGGAGGGCGGAGGGAGTGGGAGGGAGAGAGGGGGTGAGGGAGGGCGGAGGGAGTGGGAGGGAGAGAGCGAGAGGAAGGGAAGGCGATAAAAAGAGGGAGGAGGAGGGAAGAGGGAGGGTGGGATCAAGAGGGGGGTGAAAAGAGGGGGAGGGTGGGATATAGCGAGGGGATGGAGGAATAAAGAGATGGGGGAGGGAGAGGGATGGAGGGTGAGTGGGAGAGATGGAGAGAGAGAGGGGGACGGCGACTGAGGGAGGGTGAGGGGGAGGGGCAGGGGGAAGTGCAGAGGGGCGAGAGGGAGAGGTAGGTAGGGTGGAGGGAGGGAGGGGGAGAGCGGGCGGGAGAGGGAGGGAGAGTGGGGGAGGGAGGGGGAGAGATAGGGAGGGAGAAAAGAGAGGGGTAGTGGGCGGGAGAGAGGGAGGGGGAGATAGGGAGGGAGAAGAGAGGGGGTGGGGCGGGAGAGAGGGCGAGGGGGAGGGGAGGGGATATATAGGGAGGGAGAATAGAGAGGGGGAGTGGGGCGGGAGAGAGGGGGATGGAGGGAGGGAGGGGGGAGGGGGGAGGGAGGGAGGGAGGGCGAGAGGAAGGGGGAAGAAGGGGAGAGGGCGAGAGGGAGAGAGTGAGAGGGAGAGCCGGAGAAGGCGGAAGGGGGAGGGAAGCGGCGGTGAGGGAGTGGGAGAGAGGGGTTGAGGGCGAGTTGGAGAGGGGGCCCGGGGGAGAGGGTAGAGGGGGAGAGGGAATCGGGAGAAAGGGGGAAAGGGAAGAGGGGGTGGAGAGGGGTGAGCGGGAGAAATGGAGAGGGACGGGGAGGGGGAGAGCGAGGGAGAGATGGAGAGGTGTTGTGCGGGCGGGAGAGGGGGGAGAAAGGGGCCCCAGACGCGATGAGACGAGATGAGACGAGACCCGGACGAGATGAGACTTGGACGAGACGCGAGAGTAGACCTGGACGAGACGCGAAGAAAGACCTGGATGAGACGCGAGACGAAAACTGGATGAGACGCGAGACGAGACCTGGACTAGACGCGAGACGAGACCTGGACGAGTTGCGAGACGAGACGAGACCCAAGCCGAGACGAGACAAAACGAGACGAGTCGCGAGACGACACGCGAGATGAGACGAGACGAGACACGAGACGAAACTCGCGACAAGACGCAAGACGAGATGCAAGACGAGACGCGAGGCGAGACGAGACGAGACGAGACGCGCGGCGAGATGCAAAAAGAAGACGCGAGACGAGACGAGACGAGATGCGAGATTCACATGCAGATGTGGATGCATACACAGAAGCAGATACACACACGCACATACGCACGCATTCGTAGGTACACACACACACACGCGCGTGCGCGTACCCACACACGTACGCACGCACATACATACGCATGCACGCACGCACGCACATACATACGCATGCACGCACACACGCACATGCATACGCATGCACGCACGCACGCACACACACGGTCATGCACTCATGCGCGCGAAGGAGGGGAGAGAAAGGGGCGGGTCGAGTTTCATCCGATTCAAATCGATTTTCGCATTTTTGTCTGCCATATTGGATCCGCCATTTTGAATTTCGGAATTTTGGAGACAGTTTCGAAATCAGCGATCTCGTAAACTCCCAAGTACCGCGTTTCATCCGATTCGAATCAATTCTTAGGTTTTGGTTTGCTTTATTGGATTCGCCATATTGAATTTATGAATTTTGAGGACAGATTCGTAATCACCGACCTCGAAAATCCCAGTGTACCAAATCTCAATGAATCGAAATATTTTTTTTAGTCCGCGTTTTTGGCACTAACAGTGCAATTTTTCTTGCTGCTCAAAGGGTAACAGATGTTACTTTACCTGGAACAAACCAACTTAAAATTCGTTGTCTTTGATTGAGGAAGAGCGATTTCGCTGTTTTAGAAAAGTTGGTGAATATCAAGATTTTCAAAAAGAAGTGAAATCCATGGCAAAATACTTTAAAAAAGTAAAAAAAGAACGCCAAGTATTAAAAATCCGCGATTTTAATTGTAAAATGACCATTCTGTATTCTCGTTATTATTTTAATATGTACTTAACTTCGAAAAAAAATCAGTTAAGAAATGTGTGTGTTTGATTTGCCAAAAATAAAAAATTATCCATTTTTGGTTCATTCCTGTAAGATGCGAAAGGTTACTTTACCTAGAAAAAAATTTACTTAAAAATTGTTGTCCATGATTTGCAAAAAAAAATTAATGAAATCTCTTTAAGATAGCCAAGACCGGTAAATGAATTACGGAATTCTACAGGAAATCATGCATTCCCTAAACAGTACCTACTGAAGAATTTTGTCGTTGCAAGGTCTTCTGAAGAAAACCCTGCAAATATCAAGTAGTTATTATGATTTTATGCTCACTAACAAAAGAACGATGAACGTCCAACACAGTTTACACGAACACACATATCTACACGTAATTATCGCACAAATTCACTGCAAAGTTTATACAAAAACTTGGCGTGCATGGTTTTCAAATATAATGTCGGCGAAGAAACTCCCCATCCATCTGTATCTGGAGAAAATTCAAGTAAGAAGTCTGTTCTTTCTATCCCATCATCCCTCATCCGTCCACCCACCTATTTGTTTGGTTGCCTGCCCATTTATTTGTTCGCTCAACGCATCCCATGCATTCATCTGCCTGGGCTGACAGATGGATGGGATGTATGAATAGATTGGGAACAGATAAACATCCGTTCATAAGTCCCAACTCTCCATTCCATCCATCCATCCGATCCATCGATCCCTTTATCGGATGGTTCATCTCTTTTATTTATTTAATCCAATTCTGTATTTATGCCATCTATCTATCGATTCATTCCATCCATTTATTCATTTATTCCACCCATTCGTCGATTGATGCTGTTCAACAATTTATTCATTCCATGGACACATTTTTTCTATTCATCTCATTCGTTTATCCATTCATCCCATTGATCCATTTCATCTATAAATCTCAGTCATTCAACTCGATCATAAAGTCATTAACACGAACTCTCCCATTCTATCCAGGAATCGGACTTCTTTCACTGTCGAAGAAAGAACGAGTTGATCATTGACCTGTATAGTATATTCGATCAACTGTGTCTTCCCGAGGTTTTATTTGAAGACCATGCACGCCAAGTTTTTGTGCAAATTTTGCAGTGAATTCATGCGATAAGTATGTGTAGATACGTGTGTTCGTGTAAACTGTGTTGGACGTTCATCGTTCTTTTGTTAGTTAGCATAAAATCATAATAACTACTTGATATTTGCAGGGTTTTCTTCAGAAGACCTTGCAGCGACAAAACCCTTCAGTAGGTACTGTTTAGGGAATGCATAATTTCCTGTAGAATTCCGTAATTCATTTACCGGTCATGGCTATGTTAAAGTGATTTCATTTATTTTTTTTGCAAATCATAGGCAACAATTTTTAAGTAGATTTTTTTCTAGGTAAAGTAACCTTTCGCATCTTACAGGAAAGAAACGAAAATGGATAATTTTTTATTTTTGAAGCACACACATTATTTAGTTGTTATTTTTCGAAGTTAAGTAAATATTAAAATAATAACGAGAATGTAGAATGGTCATTTTACAATTAAGGTCGCGGATTTTTAATACTGGGCACTCTTTTTTTACTTTTTTAAAGTACTTTGCCATGGTTACTTATACTAAAATAACATTGACTATTTAAATTCCTACAATTATTCTTTTATTTATTGTTACCTTGCATACTTTGCGGATCAAAAAATGAAATTGTAAGGGAGTTACACTTACCCAGTGAATTATTTTCATGTTTTCATTGGCTTTTCCTCTAACTTTTAAAAAATTTTGGTTGTTTAATTGCTTGAATTAAAAAGTTGAGAACTTTTTTCTATCGATTCTTGTTAGTGAGTTCCTACAATGCAACCTGACAAAATTTCATGAAAATTTGTAGCTTAAACATGCGCAAGAATTTTGAATAGTGTTAACGGAAGTAATTTTTCTATGTCTTGAAACTCTTTGATCCTTTATAATTCATATTCTACAATAGTTCGTAATACAATTTCAGACAGATTCTTTAAGTCACTCTATTTTCTATGCATTTTCTCTACAACAAGAAAAAATCGATGCTGGCTGATGATTAAAATTTACCATCTTTCATTATTAAATTAAAATTTGCCCTCTTTCATGACACATTTTTATGCGGCCCGAAAAATCCGCAGCTGTGATATCCATAAATTTTATTTTTGTTTTCAATTCTCTGCCACATGTAAACCAATGATTATCAATTGTTAATCCTTATTCATGAATATCACAGGCTGAGGATTTTTTGGGACGTGTAAGAATGTATCGTGATAGATGGTGATTTTTTTCAAAAAAATAAAAATAGCGGAAGTTGTGAAAATAACATTTTGGTTGAAAACTGAAAAAACAGAAATCTGTTCCAGTATTTTTTTATTTTTTTTATTCATAATTTTTTAAGCAATAGAATTGTAAATGAAAAAAAATAAAATAATATAATTCAGGATTGACAACTAATAATTATTGGTTTACACATGGTAAAAAATAAGAAAAAAATAGAAGGTATGGATATCGCAAGCTATGAATTTTTTGAGACATGTAAAAATATGTCTAGAAAAATGATGAATTTTTTCAAAAAAATCAAAATGGGCAAAGTTTGGAAAAAATAAATATTTTGGATTAAAACGGAAATAAATATATGAAATTGTCTTTCGATATTTTTTTCATATATTTTTTATGAAACTACAATTCATGAAAAAAAATTATCTACTATTTTATTTTGATATCTCTGTTGTTGAAAAAACTATGAGCATTTAAAAAAATTTCGTACGAAATTTTGAAAAATTTATTATTTTTAAATGGGTTGGGATAAAAATCTAAAAAAATCCTGAAAACTCCTTTCAGTAGTTACTTGAAGATAAAAAAATCGACCAAATCAAAAATGGTAGGGGTGACGGACTGGTCGGTTTGGCATGGAATGCCCCATTTATTATTTTACTCGAGCATTTGCGGGGATATAAAAAAAAGTTCATTGAATAATGCAAAACTTTTGAATTGTGAGAATGTGTTGAATAAGTACAACTTTCGTGGAAGAATAAAAAATCTAATTATCGAGATCCAATAATTGAAAGAGCACAAATATTTTTGATTTCTACAAGAACAAAACAAGCGTGAAAATCGGAATGGGGTAATACAAAACTAAATGTCAAATCAAAAAATCACATCGGAATAGAAGATAAAAAACTATCTCGAGATAAATAGATGTAAAACTAAAGTTGGATAAAACGATACTTTTTGCACGGTGGAAGAAAGAATGTATAGTCATTATTCACATGATTATTTTTCGATGGATCGCGGAGACACGTACCTGACAGTAACCAAGGGAGATTCCATTGCGTATAGCGATGCTGAGGATGTAGCTATCATGAAGTTCTCTGTCAAGAGATATTCGTGTTCGTAGCATTCCGGTAATCGGATCCATGATAAAATTCAACGGTTCGGATACCAAGTAAAATCGGCTCGGTAGTTTATCTGCAACGTGGAAAAATAAGAAGCAATCCATAAGTTGATGTTGGTTAAATGTGAATGGAATAATGAGATGAAATTTTCGATGTAATACTGGTATGTTTAATACTGGTATGAGGGATGGTTTGAGTTCACGAGTGGTCAAGGTAACTAATCGATATGCCTAATCGAAATGCCGGTGTTAGATCGATGTTAGTAGATTACGTACAGCTATGGCGCCCCCCACTCTCATCCCCACTCCTCCCCCCACCAGGCGGCTACCCACTCCAAGCTATTTTTACCCCCATTCCACAGGTAAATAGCTTGATGGCCTGGTGAGGGGAGAAGGGGGAGTTTTTGTGAGGGGTATCATAACTGTACGGTTTTTTGTGTTTTTTATTATTTTTTTTTCTTTTGAGGGTGGGGAGAGTCAATAACTCAATTGAATACATTTTATCAGCTTTTATTTTTTTCTTTTTTTATCCATAGAGTACATTGGTTTTATAAAATTATGAAAAAATCCCATTTTTATTATGAGAATGATATTGTTAATAAAATTGATACACTCTGTTCTCTCTCATCGACGCATACAACATTCCTGTGTACATGCAGGTTTACGGTCGGTGAAACTACCCCCACCGTTCATAGAATTATTTTTGCGAATATTATTATTCACCTGTCGAGAGGCAAAGGTTTTATAGTATTCACGCACTATTTCATCATTTTTTCGGGGGTTATCAGAGAAGAGATTGTTGAATTTAGCCATACCAAAACCACAAGACATAAGGTGCAAAAAATAACACAAAATTGGCCACACACGTCTGAAGAATCACTTTGGAGTTGTTTAACGTTGAAACGGAAGAGTTTGCAATTTCTCCGAAGTCATGCGAGGTGTTGTGGGATAATTGGGGGCAATCCGTAGCTATCGAAGTACCATCCTCTTCCAGCTCGATCGACGTACATTGCGACCCAGTGCTCACCAGGTTTGGTGTGTTCATCTGTGTTGGCGATTATTCCCGCGGGTCTTGTCCACGTGTGAGAAATTTCGTCAGCCGGAAATACACCAGTGGTAGCGATCGGTAAAAATCGTAGAGCGTTCCGTATTTGCTGTGTGTTCATGCTCCGTCAGCAGATAAAGAAATGGCGAAAAGATTAACTTTTCAACTTTATATGTAATTCCACTCCTGTAGCATGGCAACAGTAGACTGGTGATTATGCTGATGATTAATTTTTTATTCCTTCAAACGAGACTCTCGTTTTGAGAAATATTTATGCACGGAAAGCAGTCAATATACTCGATGAATGAACCACCACTTTTTTCCTCCGTCTCTTCATTTTTTTTATCCTCTAGCGGGAGTAGTGCATCGGTTGCAGAATTTCTTCGGAAAAGAAATTTCTTCAACATGAGAGCCTGTGTTAAAGCACAGCGATTCGATGGTTTTACAACTCCTAAACTAAGTCGTAGACATCTGATGCGTGATGTGGATAATTTTTTAAAACTTGGACATCCCCATTTTGGATTTTCAAGATCGTTGATTTCTCGGGTAATCACTTGACTCAATAAATGAGCTTTTTCATGCCCACGGGTCCAAATAATTTTAGCATGACGTGTTATTTCTCGCAAATTAGCATAGAGTTGTTTACATTAAGCACACCTTTGTATTTAACGTGCTGTCTCCGCCTATTGGCTACAACACGGCACCCAAGTGCGTGGGGCAGAGATCACGCCCTGCCAGCGCACTATCGTTCAACAGCTCCCAATTTACACCTGGCTGCCCCGGGTGAACCCTTGGTCCGGGCTTGACTTTCTAGCCCACGCCCCTGAGAGACCGTCACCAGTTGAGGGGGCACGAGTGGCAAGTTCATGGGGCTCCCCCTCCCCCCAGTACTCGTTATTAGCAAAGCTACCTCTGCAACCGCGACGAGTCACGGTCGAGGACACTTTCGCGTTACCTCTACCACATCTCTCTACTCGTCAGTCGCTACTTTGCTCTAACTCTAGAGGTCATAGACGAATCTGATAACCATGCGAGTTTTATGGGTAGCCGCCATGTGGTCTACCCTCTGCAAGACTCGGATACTAGTACCTCACCCGTAGGTGGCCCGACACCTCAAACGTCTTACAGACCGACTACCCCAGACAGACAGAGTTGTTTACAGGAAACATCTCCCTCATACCACTCCAAACCATGATGGTAAAGTGTTAAACTTTGATTTTCATGTCTTATTTCGCTGGGAAGCTCGCTGAATGTATACGGAGGAGAAACGATCCAATGCATTGTAAACGGTTGGAATAGAGCAACAACGGCTACTTCTTTTGGAAGGAAATTGTGCTCTCTGTCACTCATTCCTTGGATATCGATAATTATTTGCATTTTTACATCCGTACTGGTCAGAGGCACACGATAAACTGAGCTGTTTTTCTACCTTAAAATCACTTCGGCAACGAATGAGAAATGCTTAGTAACACGATCCCCTCCTTTGTCGGTGCTCAACCGCTGAAGTCAGCAATTATCTGTCGCGAGACGTCGATCTCAGGAACATTATCATATTCAGCATAGACGATGCAATTTACAGTTGACGTCAACGCTTGGGCAAATCGTACCTCGATCCTCACACTACCATGTTTTACCAAATTCCAATGCGAACTGGTGTTCGCAGAAAGATCAGGTGTCAAGTCGAATGCAAAAAGACAATATCCATTTGGATAGTTTTCTCGATTGATTGAATTACCCTCGTTCAGAAAATGTATACCGGTACCCGAAAATAATGTATGGTAGGCATCGACGTAGAGATTATTTTGCGTAAAATCCGGTTGCAGTGGTCTAGAAGGTACTTGTGTTCCATCCATATACAATGATAGATAATTGATTTTATAGTTTTGAAAATTAAACGGATTCATTTCAACGTTCCCGTTGTATACTCGGTTATCGACGAAACCGATGATGATCCGTTTTGGTAGTTGTCCGAGCACGATATTGTCTACCGTTTCCCCATGTATGCCTGCATGCAGTGAAACAGCTTTAACTTCAACGCGAGTAAGCGGATATTTTGCTGTTGTTTTTGCCAATGCACGAGCGTGAGAGAGTAAAACTCCTGGTGAAATTTTGGTTCGTCGTACTATTAGTGTAGCTTCGAGGATACTTAATCCATAAGGAATATCCTGTTTAGAGCTCATGAGACAGAACGAGTCTCTCGCACGTACAAGTCGCAATCGCCTTTCTACTCCATTCAAGAGGAAACGTTCTTGATTGAAAATGTCACAATGTAAATGACCGAGTAAATCAACCGTTTTTCCTATGGAAAGTAGTTTTGATCGTTCTCGAAATCCGGTATTATTTATGAAACCAGTATCATCCATTTTTCCCGGGGTATCATCATACCACAGAACGGAAGTGAGATGAGATTTTTTAGCTGCTGGTCCGTAATTCAACAATGTTTCTATGTATGCTCTATAAGCGTAAGCGTTATTCGGTGGTGAGACGAGTTTCTGGTTTAAGCACACATCCACCTGGTTGAACATAGAATGCAGTAAATTATTTACCGGGCCAATATCTGGTAACATGCTACCTGCATCTTTCAACCCTTCTACTTTGGAGGAGGAAGGAAGAGCAGTAGAATTTTTTATTTACACGCGAAGACTGAGCATAGTATGAGCGAGATCAATGTACTCGTCACCTTGCCCTGGAATGACAAATTCTATCGGAGAATCATCTGTCAAGGAAGAAATGGGTTTATAATGCACCCAATTTGAACCTTCTATCGTAGTTTGTGTAGGAGGTAGCGAAAATAGTTCGAGTTCTGATTTCAAACACTCGCAAGAGTGAGTATGTAAGAAAGCCATTCTTTTTTATACAGCAATCTCTTTTATGCAAATATATCAGCAACAGTACGAAGATTCTTTTTCTTTTTCGATGATTTTTTCCGTTTGTTGACAGACTTCTTTTTTTTACTTTTCTTTTTCGCTTTGGTAGTACTCTTCTTCTTCTTTTTCTTCTTCTTCTTCTCCAGAGCGATTCGTTTCGTGGCACGGTCGCTGTGAGAACGGTTGAATTGTGCAATTTTCACGTACTCTCGTATGGAATGCTTCCTTTAGATTCATGTTGTTTCTGACGACATCGGATGCTATGTTAGCTCCCGTGCGAAGCGCCTCCTTTCCTATCACAGCGGCTCCTTTACGCAGTAGCGGCAATACACGTCGAAAGAGCCCTCCGAGAAAACTTCCGATCCCGTGTCCTCGTTGGTTTGGAGTACCAATATAGACGTGACTTATCCCGGCATATCCACACCGTCCCAACCCTATCAGTGAATCGTCGTCCTCGTAGTAATGCTCCATCAATTGCTTAATGTAAGCGTTTGAAGTGTAGTGTCACGGTCAACGTCCCCTCTTCGAATGGAATAGGTTGACAAAACTCGTCTCTTATATCGATCTCGATCGTGTGAAATTCATTGCGTATGAGAGGAATGTATCGTGGAGCAGGGAAATGTTTAATTCTGTTCGAATCATAAACACATTCACCATTCATCTCTATGGGGACCACAGACAATAATGGTGTTTGAACATCACCAGTAATATAAGATTCGCAAATATCGGAATACACAAACATACTATTTGGAATTGCGAGAGCTAGCGATGCAGGTTGAACACCTCTATACGGATTTTTGAAGCTGATACCTGTTTGTTCTCGAGCCGCTTCACCGAACCCTAAGACTTTTGCAATGAATGGAGAAAGATGAAAACCGTGATACCATGGTTCGTCATGTTTTCGCGAGACTTTAACACATCCATTATGCTCCCGTTTAAATTCTAAACGATCTGATATGCATGGTAATTTGTTTATTGTCTCCAGTAGAGTATCGATAGAACGATACACACCACTAGGAATAAAAATTGTTTCTACAGAGCGTTTGAAATGATCACTGCGACCGGATTTATCATAATCTCCATGTTCAAAAGTTATACTGTGAACCGTTCGAGGAATGTGAAAAAAAGTCATTGGATAACTAATTTCAGCGACAGCTACACCCCACCCACTATCCAAATGTAAATGCCGTGGCAGCTCAATGACAAATTTCGTAGTTGTGTTCCTTGGAAAATAATGCATGCTACTGTTACTAGGAAGCACGACGAAGAAAAATTCCTTGTCTCTTAAATTCATTTTACAGAATCAGCGTTTTTAGAACTCTGTGAATCCACTCGAACACGCGACGATTCCTGTGGATAGAAAATGCCGTCGATGGGTTCGTTGTTTAAATCGTGTAAAATATATACGAATGGCTGACGGTTCATAGATATTCGATGAATTTTGAATATCTCACGAGTCCATCCGCTTTCGTATCCTTTCGCGAACGCAGCCTTCGCACTACTGATGCGTACTAAGTCTCCCACACTATATTTAGGTAATTTGCTTTGCAATTTTTTCCTCGAAGAAGTATATCGTCGAGTGAGATTTTCGCGAGCTATACTAGCATTTTCTAAAGTCACCTCATAGGGACGCATTTGCGTACCCGAGTGACGCGCTTGATTATAAGCATGTACGAATTTTTGTAAAACATCAATATATCGTTTGTTTCACGTATACGTGAAATATCGCTACATTCGATCTTTAAGTGTCCGGTTGAATCGTTCAGCGATCGATGCTTTGATATCTGGGTTACGAGCTGCGCGAAAAATAATATTTTTTTTTATTAAAAATTTTTGGAACGGAGTTCCTGTGAATTCTCTACCACGATCTGTTTGCAATTGAAGAGGGAATCTAGAGGTCGTACGTCAAAGTATCTGTGAGAAAGCTCGAGTCACACTCCCACTCGTTTTATCGTACAAAGGCTCAATCCAGGCGAATTTACTCAATACATCGATTACAACTAAAATATATTTGTAACCGTCGTTATACGTTGCTATGGATCGAAGGTCAGCCAGATCTGCCTCCTATACATCGTCAATATTATTAACGTTATACAGCCGTCGAGGAAATCGACGGCGTATAAGCCGATGCTTTGTATAAGCGTCTTGACTTTCCAGCCATGGTACGACATTATTTTTGTCAACACCTTTAACATTTTTTAAATTTTCAGCACGAGAAAAGGAAGCAGGGTGGGAGGGGTTATAGTAGGTCGTTTCAAACCGCTTCATAATTTCAATGCTGACCAGACAATTCGTTGTTTGCCTGAGTGGCCGCGACGTTGTTGAGATTTTGTTTTATTGTGAGCAGCGTTGTCACTTTCTGCAGTTCCACGCGAATGTTCAGGTTGAAACCCCGTACCACGCGTCTCCTCATACTCGCTACAACTACTACTACTACTTGAATCTAAGCTGTATACATCAGCAGGCTCTGGTGATATGATGCGTTCACGAGGGGTTGATGTGTCTACGACCATAGGTTCTTTCAATACCTCAGGATTTCCAATGAATTCTCGAGGCGTCTGTATCTTCCGGAGATGTGCGGCGAAATGAGCTCGTCCGATAGGTTTCACGCGTTTTCTAGCACGCATAGCATCGTTGATAAGATCAACAATATTAGAATTAGGAATTCTGGTACCACCTATAGACACAACACCATTCACATCCCAATTCATTTGCTTTGAGGGTGAAGTATTTCTATGTAAGTTTCGCAATAACATTTTGGCTTTTGGGTGAAATTTTTTTGGAACGCTGCCAATGATGAGAGTGTCATTTAATTGGGATTTCATTGCGGTCGATTGTTTCATTGTATCACGTTCCATTTCATCCTGCAATGAGCGTTTTTCTGACGTTTCACCTTCTATTCCGGATGTATCCTTCTCAAGTACATGTTTAGCCCTCTCATCATGTTGTGAGTGTGGTGTGAGACGTAAATATCTATGTAAAATCTGTAGATACGCCGTCAATTTATCTCTATCACTAGCATATGAGTTCGAGTTTAAAATTTCAGCCATCTCAGTGTCTAAACGAGAAAGGGGGGTTCCCGTCGTTTGAACGGAATTCAACATTGTTGCTGAAGGAGAAGTATGTGAGTCAGCGGTTTTATGCTGGATCTCACTAAGACGATGTAGATTATCATGTGAAATGAGTACCATTTTTCTCGCATGTTCCATTTTTGAAATAATTCAAAATCGGAATTAAATGAAGCTTGAGAAAAGTAGTGCAGCGATTGACAATGAGATGTCTTTTAGCTTTCCAATTTCCGCGTTTTTCAGCTAAGCGACGAAGCAGTACAGCATACCATCGCAATCGTCGTCTTTCGCTAACTTTGAGATTCACGTTACCGTGTAATACATTGAGCGCACATTCGCAAATGCTACGAATTAACGATGAATCGATAATTCGTAAAATTTGGCGAAGTTGTTTTTGCGTCAAATAGCAAAGAGCTTGTAAAAGTATCGTATGTTTTTTTCCGAGACCTCCTTGCGCTGCTATTACAAGCGCATTACTGGAACATCGTGAGATGTGTCACGCATTTTTATTTCTTTTCTCGGTATATAAACGTAATTAAATTGATCATCAGGAAATACGCATGCGCGAAATCGACAATTATCAGGTGTCGATTGTTTCAGATCAAGTAAGAGATAACCGTGAGGCGCTGATATCGCATCGAAATACACCTCTTGTAAAAATCGGGGGTTTTCAGGACAAACTTGACGAGCGAGATGTTGTATTTCAGCACGGTCCCGAGGATTTTTGAAAATAATAATATAATTGGTGTTTAAGGATATATCTCTTTGTCCATGACCTTGATGAAATAAATTTTTCGTAATGAAGATTACACTTAGGTTTTTATGATGACTTCCCTTTGTGAATAAATCAACAATATTATTATTTGAGGCTTCACGCATTAAATCATCGATCACAATAAGTTTAGGTCATTGATCGATTGAATAGTCAGCCGGTTGTGGCAAACCCTCCCGAAACTCGATTTTTTCACCATACTCCCTATATCCTGGATTTATAATAACGAAAACAATTATCATCGATTTTTATTATTATTATTATTGTTGTTATTATTATATTTATTTTCGAGATTATCGAAAACAGTCGCCTCCAGAGAAATGAGAGAATCTCTTTCTCTCTCTTTTCTTTTTCTTCTTTCATAGCGAAAAAAGTAGTAGTAGTAGAGGAGAGTATCATATAGAACATATGCAAAGAAATAATCATCGACCTTCTAAAGAATCCATGATGGCCGTGTGCTAAGAAATAATATCCGACCTTCGAAAGAATTCGCGACATCGGGTGTAATATAGCAAAGTCTTCTAAGCTAAGATGACAGGGAAGTAGGGTTCAATGCAATAGCGTAGATACATAATAAAAAAATAAAATATAAAATTTTTATTCATGTTTACAGCATACATTTTTTCAATACATATTTTCGAATAAATTTTCTTGTTGTAAAATTTAATAAACATAAAATATAATAATAAAAATTATTTTGATATCATGATATATATATATATATATATATATATATATATATATATATATATATAATGAGCATGAGTTTATCCAGTATTGTTTACCTTTTATTTTTTTCAATTATCCTTAATGTTAATGATACTACTTGTAATAACGATAACAATTATTATCGATTTCTTATTATTGTTGTTATTGTATTTATTATATTTATAACATGATTATTGAAAACAGTGGCATTCAGATAAATGAGAGAATCTCTCTCTCTCTTTCTTCTTTCATAGCGAAAAAAGTAGTAGAAGAGAGTATCATATAGAATATATGCAAAGAAATAATCGTCGACCTTCTAAGGAATCCATGATGGCTGCACGCTAAGAAATAATATCCGACCTTCGAAAGAATTCGCGACATCAGGTGAAATGTAGTGAGGTCTTTCAAGCTAAGATAGCAAGGAAGTAGGATTCAATACAATAGCGTAGATACATAAGAAAAGAATAATGTATAAAATTTATTCATAGTCACCATGTACATTTTTTCATTACATTTTTTAAAATAAATTCTCTTGTTATAAAATTTAACAATAAAAATATAATAATTCTAACACGAAATATTTCTTGCAAGATAAAAATTAAACATCCTATCTGGTGTGTATCTTTTATATACAATTATACTATTATTAAAAAAATCGACCAATAATAATTTTTCATATGTCTAATTACTTTCGTTCATACATTCCTCTCCACAAATCCGTAAGGTAGAGTACGATATTCTTCGTCGTGTTGTCGCTTAACACTGACAGGAGCACATGACTTCGTTTTCTTACGCGAAATAACCTGATGGAATTCGGTGCGCCTTATAGCGTCAAAATTTAAAACAACCGGTAACTTTCTCTCACCTGATACGAATGAACGAATCGTTTGATAATTAATTTGCCGACTATTTTCATAGTTCAAAGTAATACCTTTAACTTTGCATACTTCGACCATAGTTCCATCAGGCTTACGTACAATAAAAGCATAAAATTTTTGCCCTCCTGACACAAACGAAGAAATGTATGCTCCATCTCCGTATGCACACAATTCATCGGTGAGATCACCGAGAAATTGACCGATTGGTGGCTCATAATAATCATTGCTTTGTTCACGGCTTACATAAATACAAGAGTCAGTATCACAATACAAAATACGGGAGCCGAGACCTTCCAAATATTCATACAGTTTAAGACGAGCTTGTGCTGTCGTATATGCAGCAATTACAACGTTTGACGTCAGTGACGGACGAACCGCTTCATCCACATTTTTGTAATTTACATACATAATTCTATGATTGACTGGCAGAATTCCTGTAATTTCGATTTCGGGGGTTGTAAGTAAATCCATTAGCTCAGCGCGAGAGGAAATGATTAATGTATTGGATTGGTTCTCACGCTGACCAAATTTTCCCCAAACAGAATTAAGAGCTAATTTTGCAAGCGAGCGAAGACCAGGGTTTACCTCTATCACATTCGCATCGAGTGTGACACCCTCAGCCTTTTCATAATCATCGATATACTGTTTTATTGAATCGGGATTTCCGATACAATTTGAGGGTGCGCCGCTGGCTTCTTGTTTGATTTTAAGAAAGGTGTTTATGTACTCAGCAAAAAGACCACCGGTTTGCGTCAGTGGCTCGTATCGAGTAATTTCATACTGCCAAATTTCATCAATGCGTAATATGGAATACCCCAGTGAATTTTTCTTAATTCATCTACGACCCATGTACCATCGAACGCTCGATCATCTGGATTTTCATGCGTACATTTCTCACGCGTGTTTAAATTCAAGCAGCATGACATGCATAAAGCGAATAATAATTTTCCATGAGCTCGGAACGGCAATACCGGTAAATACAAATCACGAGGGGGTAAAACGATACATTTGACTAGCCCTTCAACACTTTCGAGAGAGTTAGTTCCTCCTACGAGGACGCGACATTCCTCACCTACATACACACGCGGATGGCCTATTGGAAATTTTCCGGTTTTACATACCCACGGGTAAAGTGAACATACATCTACGTAGCGTATTTTTTCTCCTTTTTTCACCTCATACAGATTCACAAAATTTTCTGTCCTTCCTCCGAAAAATGCTTCGCGTGGTTCAAGGGGCGGTAAAATAACCATAGGATGGTTTCTTACGAATTTTTCCATATCCTCATCATTTTTAATCATAGAATCGTATTCGCATTCCCATATTTCATTTAATAAAAATCCCTCCTCTCTAATCCGTGAAGAAATCGTTATGGTTCGTTCGTATCGCTGATCCATCGTACCTCCACATCGCATTCGCTTGTCTCTATTTACACGAAAACAGCGTTTACAGCCGTGCCAAAAACAACCATGGAATTGAAAGACATGACGCGTTTCGTTTTCTTCGTAATATCCATCGACTGGGGGTAAACCATGGGGTAAACGTTGCTCTCGTGTGCGACCAGCGTGTGCTATGATAACGCCTTTTTCTCGTTCGAGCCATACGAGCCATGAAACAGCTTTGCGAGATTGTTTATCGGCCCATCGATATCCTCCAGGGGGCAATAATGCAATATTGTCGTTAGGAAGGAAGTTTTTGCGATATACTAATGAACACGCTGATGCTATCGTACAACTTTCTGAAAATGGGCAAACATTACCATATTGAATAAATAATTTCCGAAAAGCCAAGCACGCGCGACGTAAAACCAAAACATCATCGCGACAATATCGCAAGAACTCCTCGGCAAAATTAAAAATATATCCTGTCTGACGTGTTTCTTCGTACCGAGCTACGAACCGTTCACGCTCTGAAGCAAACATTTTTTCAGGTGAATAAAAGTTTAAAGCAGGGAGTGGTCCAACATAATTTTGATTCTCTGGAGTATTGAATAAATGGGGGAATGTACCCTTGATTACAACGTCAGAAAATCCGAATGCTTTAGGGAGAGCACTGAGAGACATTGGTAAATAATTCAAACTATCCAGAAAACAAATTTTTCCTACTTTCATCGAAATTATTTTTGTTCCCCTCAGTATTAGTGCCGGCATCTGAGTTTTTTGATCTTCAATGAGATAACGAAGTATGAATTGACCTTCAAATCCTCGTGCGTTATGAGCAATACAAATTATTTTTTCGAATTTTGAATTTATGGCTAATTTCACGAGATTTCCTATAGGGTCCTCATCAAACACGAATTCTCTCTGTCCACAAACTTCACATTCGTTTTCTATGTCTTCATCGTTTAAACAACATAAGCAAACGCGCTGAGCCACACAAAGATTTGGAATGTGTACACGGGATGAATCATCTCCTCGTAAACGCGTATGTTGTTGCGTTTCAAAATCGTAGAATATAAATTGCAGGCGCAAATCATTTTTTTCCTTTGGTATTTTGCGATCAAATGCTTTAATTTTCAGTCGAGTGATAAAACAATCATGTGATATGGGCCGTATGCGTTTGCAAGTTTTACAAAATGATACTCCGCATTCATGCGGCGGTTTGCTCCAGCTTTTAATGAGTCTTGAACAATCGCGACAAATTTTTAACATCTCGCAAACACTCGATTCACGTTTATTTTTACTCCCTCGGACTTTACGTGTTCTCGGGAGCTTGTGAAACGCGAAACATTGAGCCCCAAAAAATGAACGATTGCACTCATTACACCGAGTGAGCGCCTCGCCGTTATTGTTGCAATCTTTTGATTTGCAACGTGAACATTGTTTGGAATATCGATGCTCGATCGCGCGAGTATACTTTGCGTTGCACAAAGAACAAAATCCTCGACTTCCCAGAGCTCCTACTAGATTTAAAATTGGCTGAAAATGATGGGAACGCTCGTAGTAAATTATATATAAAGTATGCTTTATTCGTCCAAATTCCGAAATAACATTTTCCCTCCCATCAAACAAGGCCGGTGTACGTTTTCCGAAAGTAAGAAACTCATAAACTACTATGGCTATACCTTGAGGAGTGAAATATTTTTGGAACAATTTTATTTCACGTAACCCACACCCTCGACCCGGAATTTTTACTCGTGCTTTTTCCACAAGCTTTGCAGCCTCAGACCGTTGATAATCTCGTCGCGAGTTTCGAATTTTTTGCCATGTTTTATGTAATTCTCCCGTACGTAATTCGCCTCGTTCAGCGTAGGCGTACGCTGTAACGAGTGATCGTGGTAAACATAGATTATCGATATCACCAATATGTAAAATCGATCGTTTAGCCACCTCTTCATGTGAAAGAGGAATGCCCCCGCGACCACCTCCCTGAACACCATGAACGATACACATTCTTATTTCTAACGCATCATCAACTATTCTAAACTCACGAGTACTCTGAGCAATGTCGTTGATCAACTTCCAAATATCATCCAGCGAAAAATCACGTACCGGACGAAAAGACAGCTACGCCGCTCCTTGAGAAAACCCAGTAGAGTTGATTTCCATCCCCGCATAATCATGGGGTTCGCATGATTCGGTGAGATGGGTGATTACATCGCGCATAGCATCTTGGTTCCATGAAAATTGATCTGAATTTTCCGGAGGTTTCCTTAATTTCAGCACGATTTCTCGACCCCGTGTCTTGAAACGGCGAAAGTATCGAGTTTGCTCGTTGATTATCTGGAAACGTCGTCCTGGTGGTAAAATATTCCCCCAATTTTCTCCTCCTCCTGTTTGGCATACTGCAAAACGAAAAAAAAAGTTAAGATTATCCCACTCACTTTACATCGAATAACCGAATAAATTCTAAAATAATAATGGGAAAAGAGTGATATGAGAATTATTAACAAAAAATTTTTTAACGCCTGAATCCATCTACTGCCCCTGGATAACGTTTGAGCATTTCGTTTTCCAATCTGGGGCGAATAAAACCAGCGATGATCATATGAGTAAGTATTCGGCGGTCATAGAACATGTATTCGTCTAGATCTTTTTCTACTTCTTCCTCTTCGGAATAATACCCTGAGATTTTCAATATTTGTTTATATTTTTATATAAAAATTATAAAAATTATAAACGATTTTTTTGCTTACCCGAATCAACCTCAGAAAGTTCCTCATCCTCTTCATTCCATTCCTCCTCCTCATCCTCTTCCTCTCCCTCCATCTCCTCCTCCTCATCCTCGTTCTCCTCGTATTCTGCATTTAGCGGAATTTCTTCTTCACTCATTCCCGGATTTGTTTCTTCATCATCACTGTCACTACTATCGCTGCTGCTGGTATCGCTAATGTCGAAATTCAACCGGCGAACAGCTGACGATCTAGCAATACCTGAAAGTCCTGCTACCGGTTCACCATTCGACATACCCTCCTCCTCATCAGAACAATCCCTGTATAACGATCCAGATATCACGATAGCTCCAGGATTTCGTACCAGGGGCTTCCTGGTATCTATCCATTCATTTATTTTTTGATGACCCTCTACCATAGGATCATCATCCAGATCGTGATCATCCGAATCCGTTCGACCCTCGGCATTGAAATCATACCGATCTTCCTCGGTACATAATTCATATCGGTCTCCTTGATGAATTATATAATAATAATAATAATGATGATGCTGATAATAATAACAATAATAATAATAGTAATAATAATAATAATAAAATAGTCACGTCGTTCCATGAATATGAGCTTAAAATCAGGATCTTGATCCCATTCTCGTCGGCGTAGCACTCTAACCACCGAATCAATGAGTGGAGTCGCGTGGCAATAACCCATATTATATGCGTAAATTATATCACGTTTCGATAAATCTAATAACGCACCGCGGATTTTTCGAAGCACTACATTCGGAGGTAAACGGTACATCATCTCGATCTGTTTTTCTGCAGTCCACTTTGATGATAAACGCGAAGCACGACGAGCTAAAAATTTGAATAACTTCCCCAACACATCTCGCGCAATAATTCTAGCCATATTATTATGAAACGATCCCTTTGACTGGTAGAAATTAAGTGAAAGATTTTCGGAGCTGTCTTCGGGTATTTGAATAGTTTGAAAATACAAATCAGCGCATCTTGATTTGATACCATCATTGTATGAGAAAAAGAAGAGGGGGCATAAATTTAATTTCCGAAGAGTTCATTTGCTCCAAAGGGCATATCACGTAAATACGTAGATAAAATGCTGATCGAGATTCATTCACATAGCTCGAGCCAAGAACGAAAAAATGGAAAAAAACAGCGTAGGGGTCTACCGTTGAGAATGTTAGCCTGGAGAAATTTGAGTAATCTATAATAAGAATATGGCTAAACCATCGTATCATCGAATTCCCGTGGCAGTTCTCACCAGCGAATAATATAAATTTTTAATATGTTGAGTGAATAGCTCTAGAGCTTATAATTATAAGACAAATTCACCGAATTATTGAAAAATTAAATGGGCAGGGAAAAAATTGAATAGACATTTTTTCGATATAGTCACACGTAGATCTAATGTTATCGATCGCTATCGATTGGGTATTAGCGAAGTTAGAGGTGAAGAGAAATAATAGAAATTTATCGAAAATACAGTAATGCATCTGCTGGATTTTTTCAATTTTATCAAAGATATTATTTTTACTTATTTGCGCGTGGCAGAAATCTTTAAAAAAAACTTGTTACCTATGTGACCAATCTATGATAATGCTGACGGCATATCCGTGTAAGTATGGGTATGAAGTGAGCGGATGCGAGGATCATATTCTGTTTTCGAACGTCTCCAAGAAAATGCATTTTTATATTCGTCGACTAAAAAAAATAAAAAGTGATGGATTCCCACCGTTACGTTTTTTTTGCTTCGCTATTTCTTTTTTTTCCTGTGATTCTTTTCTCTTCACAGCATTAACGCTGACGCTGCATTTTTGCACGTGCGCTCAAATAAAGTTTAGACTACTGTCACGAGTGTCTAAGTGAGTATGTGTATGAATTAGTATTACTACTACTACTACGGTAAAAGCGGCGGCGGTGTTTCACAAAACATCAAAGTGTATTCAAAAATTGCATTTTCCCTTCCAATCATATAACGATTGATTCGATAAGAGGTGGGGGAAAAATATATAAAAGTGGTTTTTTTTCCAATTTCATATCATTCAGTTAATCATTCGCGAACTTGAAGCATCACGAAAATGGGGTACTCCGGAACAATGACAGAGGTGCGACGTGTTTCATCATCCCAGCTCATAATGGGAGTTATTTACGGAATGAATAATTCGTTCGGTAAAATAATTGCATCGGGTTTTGAGATGTCACCTAAGTCCGGGGTTCTTTCTCCGGTAGTTAAAATATTGACGAATTCTTTCATCGGAGTAAACCTTCAGATTGAAGGGTGGCAGAATTTTAAATCTGATTACGATAGAATCTCGCATTATTTCGGAGGACCACGATTCGACGCAGAAAAAATGATTGGGTCAAGAATCGTACATGGATCGCATTGCACAGTTTTTACTTCATGCTTTCAACAATATGCAGTTTGCTTCAGTAATAGTCAGCCGTCGGCTGTTGGAGAGGTTCCCACGAAACAGCGATAGTGTAATATTATTCTGCAGGGATCGACCTTCAAGAAGTTGAAAGAAGTCAGCAGATGTATTGATGCACATATACAAAAACTTCAACGTGAGAGTGCAGCTGTGAACATGTGTGCGATCATCATAATCTCCATCGTCCATGAGCTTCTAAGCTCAAGTGATGGTCAGCAGGATGTAATGGGATTCCTCAATTCGGAAGAAGGCATTGGGAAAATTAATGAAGAAACTCGACGAAAAATGAGTGACACTTTCCTCGATTTCGTACAAAATTCGATGGAGGCCGTGATTTCGGAAATCATCACACTGTTTCCTTTTGAAATTTGTGAACTCGCAACAACCACCGCGGGAAATTGATATTACATTTATCGAAAATCATTTTAATTTTTAAGGTCTTATCATTAACTACACAATAAATAAATATGAAAATTCTTTTAAATAGTTATTAATATAAATACATAAATCTGCTCGAAACCATAAAAAATAAAGTTAAAAAACTAGTAGTGCGAACTCGAGACCAGGTATCATCATCAGTATCACCAGACATCAAACTACAGATTCAGCAGAAGAATAGAGTGGGGATTAGAGGATCAGGGTTATGATGAAGATGAGGTGCAGCTCATTAACAGTCGAGCACTTCAGTTGAATCAGTCGCAAAAAATTTTAAAACAAAATATCCGTGAGTTAAATTTTTCAACTGTCGGGATTCGCGGACAAAAAAAAGTGATTCTACAGGATTATAGTACACCGTGTGTTTCTTTTTCTTCTAGCTTTCAGCTACGAGGATTATGTATCGCAATTTGATTCGGAGCCTTTTACTATTATTCGGGTCGATGTGAAAAATGGGAAGAGGGAGGTGAATATTATCTACGATGACATCGCTGCGGAAGCTGCTTCCTGGCTATGTCCTAAGGGAGAAAAGCCTAAACGGACGGTCATCGAACGGGTGGAAGCACGATTACGTGATCGTGCAGACGGTCAAAGGGCCACATTTATGATGCAAAGGTACGGCGGCGAGACCGGTACAAAGAGGAGGGCGAGATCTCTGCCGCGGCTCGCCGAAGTGTCGAAAAAATTACGGAGTTCTGCGGCAGACTCCATTGAGGATATCACAAAAATGTAAGTGTATATTTCCATCTTTTACCAGCTTAAATTTAGATGATAAAAAGATAAATTTCATTTTTTCCGAGTAATAATTTGCTTAAATTATGTTAATGAAACAACAAATTCCTTTTTTATTTTTTCCTCATAATAATAGTAATAATAGTTCGGGAAAAATTTTAATGTTTCAGGGGGGAGGAAAGAATACCCTGGAAATTGATTCCGATCGATTTCGATACTCCTCCAGCACGGGTCATACGCGAGCTGAGTTTTCAGCTGAGGAATGTATCACTAGAAGACGATGAATACCAGGGGTAAGTTCACAATTTTTAATTTTTTATTAGTTAAAAAAAAAACGTTTGATTGAATATTTAAAATTTGAAAATATTAACTTCTTTATTCTTCTTCTTCTGTTTCAGAACGAAGAGGATACGTTACAATTAAAAAATTAAAAATTAAAAAAAAAATAAAAAATGTAAAAAGAGCTTGATTATTGAAGAATAAAAATTAATCAATTGTATTCAATTATTCACATTCTTTACTCACCCCTAACAAGAAAAACAATGATAAAAAAGTAGAAAAAATTATAAAAAGTAGAAAAAATTATAAAAATAAAAAAACGTACAGTTATGGCACCCCCCACAAAAAAACTCCCCTTCTTCCCTCACCTGGCCGCCAAGCTATTTACCTGTGGAGTGGGGGTAAAAATAGCTTGGAGTGGGTAGCCGCCTGGTGGGGAAGGAGTGGGGATGAGAGTGGGGGGCGCCATAGCTGTACGTAATCTACTGATGTTCCTTCACTATAATGTTAAAAAGAGTTGAAGATCGATAATGTCATCGATCTTCAATTCTTATTCTTTTTATCCAGCGATACCCACCAGATAGAATACAAAAGGTTCGTGGCGTTGTAACAAAGGCGGTATGAGTAAGGGGGCCGGGGAGGGGTGATTTCAGAATTGGTATGAATCAGCTATTATTTATCTTTCAATATTTCCACGGCTGACAGTGTTTTATTGTGATTAGTATCTAAATTTCAATATTCAATGCATGGAGAGAGTCCGAAAAGTGGTATCAAGAGACTCGGTAGAGTCTCGGGACAAGCACATTGACAGCTCTGTCGTCTGCTCCCCCGAGGCTCGCCGAGTACAGGGTGACAATTTTTTTTTTTACGTAGTTTTACGGCCACTTGCGGGGTGATATCAAGATGTTTCGAGGATGATTTTTGAACGGTATTTTTTGCTCTCTTTGAAAAAAAAATATGCCGTAATTGTGGTGAATATAGTTTTTGCGGTGGAAGAGAAGAAATGTTGGAAAAAATTTTGAAATGCTATCCGGCCTGATAGAAATAAAGATCGTATTTTTCTGAAAAGAAAACACCCATTGCAAAGTTAATTTGACCCTGCCGTTTCGGAGTAAAAGAACAATCAATTCGTAAAAAAACAGTCAAATTTAAATCTGAACGGAGGAACGATGGAATGGAAGGAGCTGTGAACGAAGCATCAGAGCGCCGCTTATCTCCACTCCCGGTCGCTGTCAGCCTCCGCGCAGCTGTCAGGAGAAAGCGAGGTTCGGTTGCCCATGATCAGCGATCTGGCGTTGCTCGGTCGCGAAGAATTCACGACTCAGGTCGGATGGCATAAAACATTTAAATGTTGTGCAAAATTTTTATTTACAGGATAATGTGAAGACGTGGAACATGAGTAGAATAGTATATTATTACTTTACCAAAGAATAAATTGATTATTCTATTAATGTTGTAATGAACAACATTACATAACAAACATAACAAAACTATTGAACCCGGCGACAACGTTTATAAAATTAGTTACTGTTTATCGTTGCTTATCATTATTTCTGCGTGTAAGGTTAAGATTAATAATTATAATGATACTAATTATCATTCTTATTATTGGTATTATTATTATTGTTATTATTATTATGATTATTAATGAGTATTCTTGTTTATTAATAATAATAATAAATTATTATTAATTTTGAGAACGTTTCTCAATGGGCACGACCTTGTTTTCGATTTGTGGATTTTTCTGCCGAAAAATCTTTTTTTTTCAAGTTCGTTGGGAGGAAAGAAACCTCGTATGGCTGGCCTACATTTCTGACCTAGAAAATATTTTTTTTTTCATCAGCAATCTTAAATATTCGAAATCGAACGTGGCAATTTATTCTGCTTTATCTCATTCCCGTTTTATTCGGGAATGAACCTAAGTACGACTGCAATTCGGCCGGTAGCTGCTGTAGTCGATGCATGGGCAAGTCGTAGGTCTATAACTGTTGAGTTCATTCATTTTGATGAACCCGGAGAAATTTCTTCATGAGCGATACGCGCTGTGACCAATGAAAAAAGAAGCACTTTTGGAAGAAATTACTCGAGACAAAACCAACGATGATTCGCACAAGATTGACATTTCACAGAATCACGGAGTTGGGGCAAATAATATTTCATAACGGTTTCATTCCGAGGCTTAAGGGGTTATATACAGTTGGAAGGCCAAAAAAACTCGTTTTTTTACGAATTTTTTCCGGATAGGGATTTCATTTGACGAGGAAAAGCATAAGGAAGTAAATGAAGTGTCATCTTTTAACTCTTTATCGCAATTTTTTATTTAACAAAATATTGCTTCAGATAGCTTCTGTGATTGATCTCCTGTAGGTCCTCTAAAAAAAGGCGTCTTGCGGTGAGCATGAAATCTCCCGTTTGGATCAGCTGAAATTAAAAAACCAAAGAGATTTGTTTAGTGGACAGATAAATGCTGGGATTGGACGAAGGAATAGTTGGAATTTCCAATTTTGATGAAATGACGGCTCCTCAAAGACGAAATTTCAATTTTTAACCGAATTTTGGTCGTTCAATGGTTCAAAAAAAATAGAAATAATTTTCGGAAATCTTACTCCTTCGTCCAATCCCAGTAGAATATATCTGAGAAAGTTGTGTTAAAATTGCAGACCGATCGGTTGAGCTATCTTTGAGAAATCGTACTCACCGACTTTGAAAACATCGTTTCGAGATAAACGCGATCAAAGTTTCATAAGTGGTGAACACATGGATAAAAATTTTTTTTTACAACTTACAAGGAGTCATCTATTCCAGGGCCATAAGAAGTTCCCTCTGCATCATCAGCAGCTTCCAAATTGTCGAATTGCAGTCGTCGGCGAACCATTCTTCCTTCGCGCGTGCGCTCATGCGCTCTTAAAATAGAGATCGCGACGCGCTCTGCATCCTGTTTTTCTGCATAGGCATGGGCATTGGGCCCAATCGATAGACCCAGTGCACTCATATAATATAATAGTGATGCCGTACCTTCATTAAAGGTGCCGGCTGCCATGTGAGCTGCTATTTCCACTATTTTTGAACCACGAGGAATTATTTTCGGTGTGATTTTCCAAATCAACTGATTATAGCTTTCGTTGTTATTTTGTGTGAAACCACCAACACATCTTTCAAGCAACTTTTCATTGCTCAGATCCGTGTAGATCGGAAACAGAGCGTCAGCAACATCTTGTGGAAATGGAGAATAATCGTGTTTATAATCCGATAATTTATTCGAAGCTCGCGCTCGCTGCCAACAACACCATGACTCAGTTCCAACCGGGCATCTTTCGTGTTGAGGATTTTCATCTGTTGAACAATAATGGTAATATGTTGCCCATATTGCATTATACATATTGTCAACGGAATCACAGTGCCTCCTGATTGCCATGCCATAATAAACAGTCAATTTATCGATCAGTTTGGCTGTGAGCTTTCCTTTTCCACCAAGTACTTTTTTTTGCATTTTTTCCCCACTTTTATTTACAGTCATCTCGGTATTTTTTTTGACACAGTCTCAAAGTCGTGAACCCATTCTTTTATGAACGTGTCCAATACATTCTTTTTTTACCACTTCGTTGTTTCTGTAAGGCACAGCTTTCAAAATCCCCGAGTAGGTTTTCGAGTCACCGTCGCCGATGTAATTTTTGTATTGGACGTTAAATTTTTCCATTGAACGCTTGAACATTTCTACGACCGCATCGACTTCCATTTTTCCTGAAGAACCGTTATGATTCGCAGCACAAACATCTTTGTGATCGTCATACCATTCGTTGTACTCTTCAGTGTCGATTTTTTTTTTCCAAACCTCGCATTGTTTGCAGTACGAACTTTTCACGACGATATCGATAATTTTCCCCGTATAATAACCGATCAGTGATGTTACTCCGTATAAAGAAGTAAACCCTCGTTTTTTCCAGGTTCCATCGCCAGATATTGTCAATTCTTCACAGTTTCCATCGCCTCGATTTTGAGCAGACGCTTCTTTTTCTTCAGCACAAGCTTTTTCGAAAAGTTTTTCGGTGGCCATTTGCGTGCATGAATGAATATTTTTGACGATCAAATCGTACGTAGCTTGCATCACAAAAGGTGGCATGTCCATCAATCCACAAAATTTCGCTGCACCTTTCAATCCTATTCCGAGAGTTCTCATCACAAATAAAAATCGTCTGTTTATCGCGTAAGAATGTTTGATGAAAGGACAAGAGTTTATGGCTCGAGGATCGCACTTATCACACAGAATGACGATTTTAAAACCGAGTCCTCGTTGTGCAGCCGTTTGAAATTGCACTTTTCCTTTGCAAGTTTTACACTGGACGTATTCACTTATCGCTGCGAAGACCGTTATAAAATTGAAAATGCGATATTCAATGGAGGAATCACGAGGAACTAAGATCTCCTTCTGATTTTTCAATTTTTTCGCGGATGTACTGAAGCTACTTTCATCGGTCTCGACTGTTTTTGGATTGTACGATTGTTTTCGCTTTTTCCCTCTTGAAATTTGCGTCTTGTCGGATAGTCTCCGTTGTCTGGTATACTTGTAAGGCATTTTTATTCGCAAAACTACGAAAACGGAGTAAAATTTGAACGTATAAGAAATGACCACGCTTAGCTCTCGCATATACCATGTATGCAAAAACAATGAAAAGGGTCACCTCAGGCACGCGGGCCACAACAACCGCTGCCGCTCGGGCCGTTCGGAGCGCGCTTACTTTGTAATGCTCCAAGCGTCCTTTCAAGTACGCATGTATCTCTACGAATATTTGCCGTATCGCTTTGAAAATTTCAGAGAATCTATTTGAATATATGTAGACTCCAAAAATGCAACAAAAAAAATCGATTTTTTGAAATTTGAAATTAATCATAAAATAGCATATAACTCCGACATTACTTGCTGGATTAATTTGAAATTTTCACAGAATGTACTCAAATGTATGTACATTCTGAAAATGCCATAAAAAAAATCGATTTTCTGAAATTTCCAACTGTATATAACCCCTTAACAGAAAATTATGCTTCATTATTCTTTTCACTGTGGACTTTGAGAAGATCAATTTTTTTCAATATTCACATTGTGAGGGACAGAGCCTATTAAGATTGTCCAAATTTCGATAATGCTGAACGACGAAAAAAATCGGTGAACCACGTTTCGTAAGAGATTGCAGTAATTTCTGTAAACAAATATTTTCTTTTTTTCCCCCCATTAGCAAAGCTTAACATTCAACTGGAAATGCGGTCATTTTCTGGAAATGAAATCAAGTACGGCTTCAATCAGCCCTGCAGCGTGGCAATCGGTGCATGGACGAGCCATTCTGCTAAAAATCGGTTTCATTTTTTCATGAGCCTATAGAAATTTTAATCATTAGCGATGTTCGATTCAAGCTATGGAAAAATAAGCATTGTTCAAAGTAATAGCTCGAGACGAAACCGACGACGAAGTCCATGATTTTAAAATGGTATCGACTGACAGAGTTTGGACAAATTATATTTTATATTGGTTTCATTACGACGCGTGAAATGGATATCATTTTCTCATTCGTTTATCTCGCTGTGATTTTATTTAATTTATTAAAATTAAAATATTATAATTTGGTTTAAGCACGTTAGGTACGGGATACGAGTGATTTATGTGAAAAAATCTTTATCTTTTTTTTCATGAGCGATATCAATTATTTTAAGAGGAATTTGATTGATTTTTCTGTTTAATTTCGGTTCAATCCCATCCGGAAATGGAACCACTTACGACTGTAATTTGGCCAGGAGCGCTCTAGCCAATGTATGGACAACTCATTTTGCTACACACTGGACTCATTTTTTTCGGAAAACTAGGGAAATTTTTATGTTTAGCGATGTTCGATTCAAGCTATGGAAAAAGAGGCATTTTTCAAAGTAATTGCTCGGGATGAAACCAACGATGATATGCATAATTTAGAAATCGTATCGACTGATTAAGTTCGATCACGCTATATTTTCTATCGATTGCATTATCAGGCCTGGAATACACGAAAAATGCTATTTTTTATCTATCTCGCGGCGTCCTCCAAAAACATCAAATTTATTTTCACAGCTCGCTGCAAGAGACGAAACCTTTTACAATTGGTCAGATTTCGACATTACTCCGCGACAGAAACGTTGGTTGAACCACATTCCGTAATAGATTCAAGTAATTTCTTGAATGAAAATACAGGGTATCCAATAGGAAATTGCTAAAACTAAATAAGTGTCTCTTCCCTCCATGAATTCAATAGGGGTCCCTTTTTCTAAGGCGCATACCTGAGGCCCCGCAGTTTTATTCCAGCCATGGTTGAAGCAACTACGCGCGCGTCAAAATGAGTGAGCTCACCACGGAAGAAAAAGTATATCTTATTGAGTGCTTCTTCTCAAGGGGAAAAATTTATAGTAATGCGTATAGAGGGTTTCGTACTAAGTTTGGAACTCATAGAGTTGCCAGCGAAAACACTCTGAAAAGGTAAGAATTTAATATTTATTCATATTCATCTATCACACAACTTGTGTTTCAATTCAATTAAACTGCATTAAAGTAATTTTACGTTAATTTTTGTAGGATAATCGATAAATTCGTGGAGTATGGTACACTCCAGGACCGTAGACACAAGTTGCCAGGTTCATCTGTTACGGTGACTACACCAGAGAAGATCAACGCAGTTGAGAATTATTTCAAACAAAATCCAAATGATTCGGTTCGGAAAGCTGCTCAAGCATTAAAAATAACCAAATCATCATTGCACAACATTTTGAAATATTTTCTAAAATTTCATCCGTATAAAATAAGCACTCATCAATTGTTAACTGAACATGTCATGACGAAACGCATCGAAATTTGTAACACTATTACGGGAATGTTTGAAGCCGAAGAACTTAATGAGAAAATGATTATTTATTCCGATGAAGCACATTTTTGGATGAATGGGTACGTAAACAAGCAAAATTTCCGGTTTTGGGGAACGGAAAATCCCAACATATCGCTAGCGAAGTCCCTTCATCCACAGAAAGTAACGACATGGGCAGCGATTTCAGTGAAAGGAATTTATTTGCAATTCTTGGGATCTACGGTAACAGGAGAGAGTTACAAACAGCTTTTGGAAACGAAATTCTTCCCTTATGCAAAGAGAGGGGACTGGTTAAAAATGTTTACTTCATGCAAGATGGAGCGACGCCGCACCGGACTCATGAGGTGTTTGAAGCTATTCATCGCGTATATGGGACTCGAGTAATCGGTCTCGGGTACCCTAAATTTGCTCAAGGCAGACTAGAATGGCCTCCGTACTCACCGGACCTGAACCCTTGTGATTTTTTCTTGTGGGATTACATTAAAGATTATTGTTACGCTAAAAACCCCAGCACAGTAGAAGAACTGATCGCGGCCATCCAGGAAGTGGTTCGCGGCATTACGAACGATATGTTGGACACAGTTTTTCACAGTTTTGAAAAGAAAATTGATTTTTGTGCACAATCTAACGGTTCGCACTTCGAAAATATCTATCATTAATCACTGTACTTTTTCGTTATTTTTATAAGATGTAATAAATTGACATAAAAAATATTTGACTGGGTTTTATTTATGTGCGTTTAAAACTGCAGAGTTTCCTCTATTTAAAGCAATTTGGCTTTTCTGATTCTGTGCACGTGTTTTGAAATGACAGCCGATTAGTTTCAGCAACTTCCTATTGGACACCCTGTATTTATTTTTCTTTCCACCAGCAATCTAAAAAATGTGCAAAGAAATTTGGTTCATTTTTTCGCTTAACCACATTTCCATCTTCTCCAAGAATGAAACCAGGCCTGATAATGCAGGCCGCGACAGAATGTAGTTGAATCAACGTTTCTGTCGCGGAGCAATGTCGAAATTTGGCTGATTGTAAAAGGTTTCATCCCTTGCAGCGAGCGGGGAAAAAAATCGATTTTTCTGTGGGAACGCAGCGAGATAAAAAATAGTATTTCTCATTTATTCCAGGCGTCATAACGAAACCGATAGAAAATATAGCGTGTTCGAACTCTGTCAATCGATACGATTTCAAAATTATGCACATCATCGTTGGTTTCATCCCAAGCAATTACTTTGAAAAATTCCTCTTTTTCCATAGCTTAAATCGAGCATCGCTAAGCATAAAAATTACCCTAGTTTCACGAAAAAAATGAATCGAATGTGTAGCAAAATGACTTGTCCATGCATCGGCTAGAGTGCTCCTAGCCGAATTGCAGTCGTAACTGGTTTCATTCCCGGAGAAGATGGAAATGCGATTGAGCGAAAAATTCAACCAAATTTCTTTGCACATTTTTTAGATTGCTGGTGGAAAGAAAAATAAATATTTTCATTCAAGAAATTACTTGAATCTATAACGGAATCTGGTTCAACCAACGTTTCTGCCGCGGAGCAATGTCGAAATTTAGCTTATCGTAAAAGGTTTCGTCTCTTGCAGCGAGGTGTGAAAATAAATTTGATGTTTTTGGAGGACGCCGCGAGATAGATAAAAAATTGAATTTTTCATGTATTCCAGGCCTGATAATGAAACCGATAGAAAATATAGCGTGCTCGAACTTTGTCAGTCGATACGATTTCAAAATTATGCATATCGTCATTGGTTTTATCCCGAGCAATTGCTTTGAAAAATGCCTGTTTTTCCATAGCTGCAAACGAGCATCGCTAATCATAAAAATTTCTCTAGTTTTTCGAAAAAAGTGAATCCAATGTGTAACAAAATGACTTGTCCATGCATCGGCTAGAGCGCTCCTAGCCGAATTGCAGTCGTAACTGGTTTCATTCTTGGAGAAGATGGAAATGCGACTGAGCAAAAAGATCGACCAAATATCTTTGCAAATTTTTTAGATTACTGGTGGAAAGAAAAGTAAATATTTTCATTCGAGGAATTACCTGAATCTATTACGGAATCTGGTTCAACCATCATTTCTATCGCGGAGCAATGTCGAAATTTGGCTGATCGTACAAGATTTCATCTTTTACAGTGCGAAGTGTTTTGACAGTGCGAAGTGCGGAACGAGTGGTGGATAAATTTCGGGAAAAAAATTTATTTATTATTCGAAAACTGGTAATAATAATAATAATATTTTCGTCTCGCTCGACCGCAGCAATTGCTGAATTTTGGAATCATAAGCGAAATAAAAATGATAACCTCGGAATTTTGGAATTTGAGCGAAAAATATACCCTCAGTACTGACAAAGAACACTACTTTGGTGTCCGCCTCCGATTTTCTTGAAACTCCTGTATGTGAAAGAGCATTCGAAACTAAGAGATACGTATTTTTTTTTTGTTTGCAAATCGCCATGGGGACATTTAAAAAATCCGAATTTTATTAGACCCAATGTGCGCTATGTTCTTTTACTTTTCTTTATTAAATGTGTCATAATAGATTTCAAAAAGTTGTTTCAGGAAGTCTTCGGGTGCTCTCTTTCTGATAGTATCAAAACTTGTATTATGAGTATGCAACGGACACCTATAAACATTGAAATTTCTGTGAAGCGGCATGTGTGCCAACTATTTCCACTTTTTGGTTCTGACTGTGGCATATGAATAAAAAAATTGTTACAGAAGTTTTCAGCTGCTCATTTCCGAATAGGATCAAAATTTCTATCTTCAAAACCCAATGCATGGATACATCAAATATTTTTGAACTCTGTTGAGCTTCAAGTGCGCTGTATTTTTTCGCTTTCCCTCTTTATTTCTGGAATAACAAATTTAAAAAGTCGGTTCAGAAAGTCTTCGGGTGCACTTTTCCTGACATCCGAATGTAGATAATTGGAATGCAGCGGAATCCCGCAAACTTTGAAAATTTTGTGAAGTGTGCTAAGTATTTCCACTTTTCATCTTTGATTGTGGTAATACGAATTTAAAAAGTTGTTACAAAAATTCATCAGATGCACATTTTTGGATGGGATAAAAATTACTGGCTTCATAACGCAATGGATATATCCAAAATTTTCCAATTTTGTTGGACTAGACGTGCGTTATGTTTTTCCATTCTCCCGCTTTAATTTTGGTAAAATAAATCAGAAAAATTTGTTTCATTCACAAAGTCTTTGGGTGCTCTTTTTCTGATAGTATCAAAAAATGTAGCAATGGAAGGCAGCGGATGCCTGCAAACTTTGAAAATTTTGTGAAGCGACATGTGTGCTAAGTATTTCCCATATTTGTCACCAATTTGGAATCATAAATTGAAACATTTTCATTTAAAAGTTTCCTTCTATAGTTGCCCTGGTTCTGATAGTATTGAAATTTGCGCGAAGCTAATGCAACTGATACAATTATTCTCATTCCATTCTCTTAATAACTCATTCTCTGAATATAATAATATTCATATATAATAATATTCATATATAATATATGTCGGAGATCGATATAAAGGCTAACTACAAGTATACGATGACTTGAAGTACGAAAAGGATCAAATGATATCTTGCGTCAAACGTTATTTTTAAGGAATGAAGATGTCAACTCTGGTTGCTATGCAACAGGATGTTGAATGACAGAATAACGCTTGGATGAAATCAACAGTCGGGTCTGAGAGATTGACAGCTCGATACGTTGCGATCATCACGCGGATAATTTATTTTTGATTCGTGAATAAAGTCTAATTAATAATGGAGGATAACTCTCGTCGGTCGTCTCCTCCTTTCTGCGGGTTCCCCTCGACATCAGAAGTGGGATCACGATCCAATCCTACAAGAGAAAGGAATATAAATAGTGATGAAGAAAAGTGGTTAAATCTCATGAAATTACAACAACAGAATTTCATAGAAATTCTAAATAGTGTAAAACCAAATAACAATCAAATCAATTTACCTGAGTTCGATCCTGAAAAAGAAAATAATGTTCGAGCATGGATCATCACTTCAGAAATGTGTATGTGTGATCAACCATTGGTAGGCGCGTCTCTGGTTAAGGCTTTGACTCGTGCTATGAAAAGTGAAGCATCATCGTGGTTTACTCAAATCGTACATCCTGAATTAAATTGGGACGAATTCAAGACAGTATTTTCTCTTCGATACGAAAATCAAAATACTCTTGCGTCCTTCCTCATCAATTTAAATAAAGGAAAACCAAGAGAAGGTGAATGTATCAGTGCTTACGCTACTACTATTGTGAATTCGATAATTAATCGATGGAAAAATTGTTCAATTGAAGAAATTGCTGTGTCGGCTACCTTATCGCATATTTCACAATTCGAACCACGCATCCAACGTCTCGCCTTCACTGAAGAAATAAAAACAAGAAATAAATTACAAACAGAATTAAAAGCAATTTCATTCTTAAAAAGGAAAAATTTTGAAGGGCAATCCGAGAAAAATTTTACCGATTTGAAACGATTCAAAGACACTTCGTCATCTCAAAACATCAAGTGCTTCTATTGTGGAAAATTGGGCCATAAGTCTACTGAATGCCGTATGAAGAAACGAGACAACGAAAATTATACAAAACAAAATACCTCGCAAAAAGAAGGATCTTCGAAAGCAGCTTCAAGCACCAACGTCACCTGCTTCAAGTGTCAAGAAAAAGGCCATTACGCTTCACAATGCCATGAAACGAAGAAGAAACCAGTTCATGGAAATAATAAATTAAACACCGAAAAACGAGTTGATGTGTGTGACGTCAAATCACCTTCCGGCATCCTATGACACGCAAGTGAGCAATATCGTTTTCATTTTGATTCAGGTGCTGAATGTTCATTAATAAAAGGATCAATATCATCAGTGTTTTCTGGAAAAAGATTAAATAATGTTGTAACGCTGACTGGAATTGGTCAAACGAGTATAAATAGCACTTTACAGATTCTAACGAACATAAGCATTGATGATATTACATTAGAAATTCTTTTCCATGTTCTACCAAATCATTGTCTAAAAAACGATATTGCAATTGGTCGAGAAATTTTATGTCACGGTCTAACGATTCTTATATCTTCAAATGAATTAAAATTACAAAAACACAATCGAGTAGAAATTTTAGAAATAAAAGAATCGAACAAAGTAAGCTTTAACGATATTAACACTGACGTTTCTCTAAATTCAAAAGAAAAATTGCTCTCGATTTTAAAAGAATTTGAAGAACATTTTATCACAGGAACCCCAAAACAACCTGCGAAAACAGAACCCATGAAAATACGCTTGAAAGATCCTTGTAAAATGGTTTATAGACGACCTTATAGATTGAGTGTTGCCGAACGAGAAATTGTTCAAAACAAAATAGACGATTTACTCACAACAAATATCATTCGTCCAAGCTCATCTCCTTTTGCCAGTCCGATCGTTCTTGTAAAAAAGAAAGATGGATCACAAAGAATGTGTGTTGACTATCGTGAACTCAATAACAATACAATACCTGACAGATTTCCCTTACCTTTAATCTCAGATCAAATTAATCGATTACATGGAGGAAGGTACTTCACAGCTTTGGATATGGCATCTGGTTTTCACCAAATCCCAATTCATGAGAATTGTATCGAATATACAGCATTTATTACTCCTGATGGTCACTATGAGTATCTCTCGATGCCATTTGGACTTCGCAATGCTCCATCAATCTTCCAGAGAGCGGTTTATAAAGCTTTGGGTGAATTAGCAAAGACTTATGTAGTCGTCTACATGGACGATATTCTCATTGTTGCGTCCGACGAAGACCAAGCTCTGGAAAGATTGAGAATAGTGTTAGAAACTCTGTCAAATGTTGGTTTCACATTTAATATCAAGAAATGTACATTTTTGAAACGAAAGGTAGACTATCTTGGATATGAGGTCAGTAATGGAGAAATTCGACCAAATAAAAGTAAAATTTGTGCATTAATATCATTACCTCCTCCTGAAACAGTTAAACAATTACGACAATTCATTGGTCTAGCATCTTATTTTCGACAATTTATCCCAGGATTTTCGAAAATCGCAGCTCCTTTATACGCTTTAATTTCTGAAACAAAGAAAACTATTGATTGGAAAGAAAATCATGAAGAAATCAGAAAACAAATCATTTCAATTTTAACAAATGAACCAGTTCTAACGATTTTCGATCCAAATTTGCCAATTGAATTGCATACAGATGCAAGTTCTGTAGGCTATGGAGCAGTATTAATGCAAAAGAAAGAACAGAAAATGCACGTTGTTGCTTATTTTAGTAAACGAACTTTACCAGCAGAGTCTAAATACCATTCTTATGAATTGGAGACTCTTGCAGTAGTAAATGCAATTAAACATTTCCGCCATTTCTTATATGGACAAGAATTTGTAGTGATTACAGACTGTAATTCTCTACAATCTTCAAAGGATAAAAAAGATCTTACCCCAAGAGTCCAGAGATGGTGGGCTTTTCTCCAAGCATTCGAGTTTGATATAATTTATCGGAACGGAAATAGAATGTCTCACGCAGATTTCTTTTCTAGAAATCCTCCCTCAGATTCCGAAAAGGAAAACTTTATTAAACAAGACAATAAAGAAATAAATTTAGTAGATATCTCAGATACATGGCTTATAGCTGAACAAAGTCGCGATGAGGAAAGGGTCTAGCCGGTTAACTATATAAAAAGTGCCCCAGCGTCATTTACATGTTCTTACTTTGTAAATAATTGTTCGTTGACAGAAATGTTCTTACACCAAATTTCAAACCCCTTCTCGCAATAATGAGGGAGATATGGGGGTGGCAACCCTTAACTCAAAAATTCAGTATCTTCAAAACTATTTGAGATATCTCAATGAAATTTTAACTATGCATAGTCACTTATAAGGTTTATATAATATAATTTTTTCAGATTTCTATCTCATTAATAAATGGTAAAAACGACATGTTTAATTTTTAGGGGTGGTTTGTCACACTTACCCCCGGAGTGACACCAACTTAAAAATTTTAGTATAATCGTCCATTCCCTACTAATAACATAAAAAAATGACTCAAAGCTCGATTAGGTGGAACATTGTTAAAAAAAAAAATCAATGTTACTGTTATGATATGATTCTCATTACGTACAATATTATAGTAACGGGCATTTTTTCGATATAGTTAAAACTTTTTAAAATCTACTTTGTAAGATTCTTCGCTTCTCCCACAAGAAGGAAACGGACGGTCCCACCGACTGATTGCAATATGTTTTTTTTCTTTTCTCTAAGTGTTTTTGTTTGAGGTTTGACTATATGCTGTTTCGAATACGTCGCGATATGCTGCCTCCATGCTTTTTCGCCGCTCACTACAGTCAACAAGTCGTAACAAGTTTAGTGTCAGAACTACGCCTTTTCCCTAATATGCAATTTTATTAAACACGCCGTGGCATATTTACTGTGAGCTCTTTCTTCGCTCACTGCAGTGAACATGCCATAACAGGTTCAGTGTTTTCCTATATATTACTCGGAGGATTATTACGTTTTGTCTCAGTGCGTAAACAGTCGAGTGAAAAATAGCAACAGTTTTTTATTATATTCCACGTGAACCGCTGCAATACGTTTACAAAAAGGAATGTCTAAAAAATTTAATTAAATCAAAAAGATAATTTATCTAAGAAGATCGATTGTGTACCAAAATGGAGCAAACCACTGGAAGTGTCAGGGCAGATAAATGTGAATTAAGTTTAAAAAAAAAGTGTGTCAGGGCAGATAACTGTGAATTAAGTTTAAAAAAAAAGTGTGGTAAATTGAAGCGAATTATAACGAAGAAAGACGTAAATACATATCAAACTTATTGTAGAAATACTGTACAAATTGGATCGATATTTTGCCACAAATGCAGATTAATTATATACAGAGATAAGCAACCAAAACCTTCTAACAGCAATGATAATGTCGAAGATGATAAACATGACAGCGACTCCAACGACCCTAATTTGAGAACATTAATCATGAATTCTCCAGACAAAGAATTTGTAGAGCTTCCGTTAAAAAGAGTTCAAAAAACGCACAGATACTGCACATTGTGTCAGTCTAGTACAAATCTTACGGTTGTACCTCTCGAAGCTCGCCTTCAAACATTTATTCAACGCAGAATTTTTATCCCAAAAGGAAATAGATGTTGCCATAAACATATAATAAAAAAACGTTTTTTTACGGACGACATACAACTTTTACGCGTGTATTGCAACGAAAGTTCCATAGAAAAAGACGAAGTCTCAATGTTTTTAAATCTTTTGGCAGCCAATGTCAATTCGACACTTCATGACAGTATTGGCAACTTTTCTCTTTCTGATGAACAAATGCTTACATTCACGGGTCTCAAATGGGAAAATATCATTCGATTAGAGGAAATGCTTACTAGTATGAGAAATAGCGAAGCACGATCAGTAACACAAGCGTTGACAGTATTTCTATTCAAACTAAGAACGGGTAATTCAAATAAGATGGTTCAAAAAATATTCGGCTTAGAACGTGAACAGCAAGTATCTGAATTTTTCCATCAGGTGATTGAAGCTTTTGAAAAAGATGTTTTACCGGCATACTTTGGAATACATGCAAAATCGAGAAGTGATCTAATTGTAAATGAAACTTCTTATATTGCTAAAAAACTTTTCGATCTTGGAGAGTCAACACTAGCTTTGATATTTGACAGTACTTACATAAGACACGAAAAAAGCAGGAATAATATATATCAACGGAAATCATATTCTGGACAGAAAAAAGTACCTCTTTGCAAGCCTTTCACTATTTGTACAACAAATGGCTATATCATTGACATAGCAGGCCCTTTTAACGGTACAGTGAACGATGCATCTATAATGAAAACTATATTGGAGAATCCCAACGGGTTAAAATCGCTTCTGCAACCAGGAGACTTCTGCATTGTCGATCGTGGATTCCGTGACGTGGTGGAGTATCTTGAGCATCAAGGATATCGCGTTCTTATGCCAGCTTTCAAGGGTAACCGAGCAGAGTTGACAACAGAAGAAGCTAACGCGTCAAGATTTGTAACAAAAGTACGATGGGCTGTCGAAGCTGTGCATGGTGTCATTGGTCAAAAGTATAATCTATTACACAACGTCTTGGACAACAAGTTTCTGCCTGTAATAAAACCATTGTGCAGAATAGCTGGGTTTTTAAATAATACTTTCGGTAAAAGGTTAAATTCGGATCCGAACCTAGCTGATGTGATAATCCCCTATATGATGGAACGTCAAACACACGAGAATACGATGAGAGAATTAGTTGAAAGTCAAAAATTGAATAGACGAAAAAAACCTTTCACAAAACTAGCTTCAACGAGTTTAATAGATTTTCCGGAACTTACTGAAAATGATCTCATAATACTATTTACAGGCACATACCAATTATCACAAGCAGTTTGTTATCTGGCAGAAATAATGACCGATGGAAGTTTAAATTTGGAATACTTGAAGGACAATCAAAATATTATAAAAATAAGGATTCGTTCAAGGCACATAAACAGCAAGACATATCAGTGTTATATTGAGTATGAACCAAATGAAAACAGCTACAAGGGCATTAAAAGATACATGTGCGATTGTGCAAATGGGAATAGAACGGTAGGCTGCTGTTCACATGTAGCTGCGATTATTTACTATTTGTCACACGGCCGTTATAAATCTAAAATCATAAAACCTGCCGAAATATTGACCAACTTATTTGATGCAACCGGTCTAACTATCACCATTGAGGAAAACAGTGACGACGATTAAGCTTTGATTACAAGTTATTCCCGATTCCTTCATTTGTACGACTTATACATACATTAATTCGCCAAAATATATGCTTTATTTAATATAAGTCACATTGATTTTTTTTTACTATGTTCCACCTATTCGAGCTTTGCGTAATTTTTTTATGTTATTACTAGGGAATGGACGATTATACTAAATTTTTTTAATAGGTGTCACTCCGGGGGTAAGTGTGATAAACCAACCCTAAAAAATAAACATCTCGTTTTTTACCATTTATTAATGAGATAAAAATCTGAAAAAAATATATTATATAAACCTTATAAGGGACTATGCACAGTTAAAATTTCATTAAAATATCTCAAATAGTTTTGAAGATAATTAATTTTTAAATTAAGGGTTCTCACCCCCATATCTCCCTTATTAATGAGAGAAGGGGTTTGAAATTTGGTGTAAAAACGTTTCTGTCAAAGAACGATAATTTACAAGGTAAGAACATAGAAACGACGCTGGGGCACTTTTCATATAGTTAGCCGGCGAGACTCTTTCAAAAATAAAGAAAGAAATATTTGAAGGGACTTTAAATACAGAGATTGCAAAAACGTACGAATTGCGCTCTGGTATTCTTCATAGAAAAATACAGAGACATGGGAAAAATCGATGTTTGCCGATTTTGCCACGAGCATTTAGATGGTCGGTTATTAATAAAACTCATGAAACCTTGTTTCACGTTGGATGGGAGAAGACTCTCGAAAAAATTTATGACTCGTTCTGGTTTGACGGAATGTCAAAATATGTTCGGAAATTTGTAGAAAATTGCATCACGTGTAAAATTTCGAAAACAAATTCAGGAAAAATTCAAGCGTCTTTACATCCCATTCCGAAAATCGCAATCCCTTGGAACACTGTGCACATTGATATAACTGGCAAATTGAGTGGTAAAAGTGACAAAAAAGAATATGTTTTCGTTCTTATTGACGCTTTTACTAAATTTGTTCTTTTGCGACATACGTGCCACATAGACACAAATAATAGCATAAAGGCATTAAAATCTGGAATATCCTTATTTGGCGCACCGACCCGAATTATTGCAGATCAAGGTCGTTGCTTTGCGAATAACGATTTTCGTGAATTTTGTTCTTCACAAAACATTCAACTACATTTAATAGCTACTGGAAGCTCGCGTGCCAACGGTCAAGTAGAACGCATTATGGGAATTCTAAAAAATATGTTGACTGTTGCAGAAAATTCTAGCGAATGCTCTTGGCAGGATGCTTTACCAGACATACAATTAGCAATAAACTGCACCCAAAATAGAGTAACAAAATCAAGTCCTCTTGAATTAATGATTGGAAAGGTAGCAAGACCTCTTGATCTTATGTTTACACACGATGAAGTCTGCGAAACCGATTTATTGAAGAACAGATCAATTGCAGTTACTAATATTGAAAAAAATGCAGAATATGAAAAAGAAAGATTCAATAAAACAAAAGCACCGGTGGTCAAATTTTCTGAAAACGAATTTGTTCTTTTAAAAAACGAGGAAAGAAACCAAAATAAATTAGATCCAAAGTATAAAGGACCATATCAAATCACAAAAATTTTAGAAGGAGATAGATATGCTCTGAAAGCTGTAAATTCAAACAGAACATACAAATATGCCCATGATCGTTTAAGGAGAATGCCGGATGGATATATTTTGGAATAATTTTCATACATGTTGTATGTTATGTGTTGAATTATAATCAAATTTGTTAAAAGAAAATATGTTTTATATTTAGGCTCCATATGTTTTGTTATGTATCGCAATGTAAATACATCTCAAAAAGTTAACCGAGCATAAATACCTTTACAAAAGTAAATTGAATGATGTATTCTTTCTACAACTATTTAATTAACAATAATTGTCCAATTAAAGAATGCTACAGTAAATGAAATATAAGATGAGCTCAATACATGATTGTTGATACAAAGTTGTTGTTTACATGAAAGTTTGTAGTCGTAGCCCAGTGAAAATCGGAATTTCTTAAATGAAACCGTGGGAGTGCGATGCGCAGCTTTCTGTAAATGTTGTTCATGATTGGTATGAAATTGGAAACATTCGTTACTCAGGAAGGAGTAACAGGCAATGTTGTCCAATCGAGGATTGTAGTAACATTCGTCACTTGGGAAGAGTGACAGGTAATGTTGTCCAATCACGGCTTGTGGTAACATTGGTCACTTGGGAAGAGTGACAGGTAATGTTATCCACTTGTAAAGTGAAAAATGAGTATTGTGACAATGATTGTGTATTCTGACTCTAAAAAAAAAAAATTTTTTTAACTTACCTTAACAGACGATGAAACTTACCTTGATATTTTATTGGAAATAAAGTTGAAATATTGGACGATTATTCAAAAATTTGAAATCACTGAAAACAAACTATTTCTGTTGGAGAATTCGATTTCTTTTTCCCAGATAACTTCACATGAGGACATGTGACTTGTCAGGATGGTATGATACAAGAGTATCCTGAAATTCGGAGAAGTATTGATTTTCTTATAAGTTTCTGCCAGTGAAAAGCAACGCTTTTCACTGAACTTCACCTCTAATTTGATTTTTACTTGAATGAGCAATTTTAATAAAAAGTTATGGGTCGACAAGTACTCTGTGCATACACGCTCAATGTACGGTCGTGAACGTTCATCAAATTGTCACCAATCAAACAAAACTGTGCTATCATGTAAGGACATAAATTAAAGATTTTTTTTAACATTACGGGATCTTAATGATAAGCATGGGATAATTAAGGATCTTAATTTAAAGCACGGGATCTTATGCGAAACTTAGCTTGACACCCATATAAAGCAATCGGTACTTGAACATAGGGAATTAAATTTAGAAATGAAATCATTTCCGAAAATAAATGTTTGTGAAAACGTAATTCAATGTTCCTGCGTGTGTGCCGAGTTTCCGATTGGTTTCTGAATGGTTTTCATTGTTTTCGCCACGGCGCAGGCAATGTTATTTCATTGGGTCATATAAGTAAAGACTATTTGGCAACATTGGTCGCGCCATAGCCAAACCAACTTCAAACGTTTGTAGAGAATTGAATTTTTGGGCTTTCATATCATTAGAAATGTAGCAGGATTCGTTGTAACCCACGAGGCATGAGTTTTATGTGAGGGTTTATAACAGCAGTAAGGATAGTACATTCTCAATGGTACTATCCATATCAAATTCTCGGTCGATTAATAGATCTATAGAGACACTCTCTCTCAGAACGTCGGCGTGGCCGGACGTACAACGACAGTGTTCGCCTCGAATCTTCCGTCTTGTATATAACTTTTGTCTTCATCGTCGATCAAGTCCAGGCCTGGCAGCTGGAACGATTCTAGGACAGAACACTCGACGCCGTTTACAGATATGTATAACATAAGAATCGTCTAATATCTTGGACGATATATCTATCGATATTACCTTCGTAAAAGTAAAGAGAGTATACTTGTAACCTTTAAAATAACATCGAATATAACCCTAATTTTGTCTGTCTATTTCTTTTATATATTATAATGCCGTATCCTGATCATTTTCCCTCTCAATTCCTAACAATAATTATTTGTATTATTGTGATAAATATCTACCTACAACAATCTTGGGCTCTTTCGGCTTCTTTTTTTATGAGCTACATCGCCCTTCATTTCAAATAAAATCCTTTTGCGCCTTCTATCTTGGCCATTAAAAAAAAAAGAGAATATCAGTACACGTTTTCGCGTGCAGGGAAGGGATCACTCATCCAGCAACTGGCTCTGTACGTAGCTACTCGACTGGTGAGATTCCAGAAGCAATGCATCAACTGCATGCCCTATGTTGCCGGTACGTCGATGTTGATATCTTCTCAGTCACCAAATAAATACTTGTCCTAGTATTGATATCATAAATTTTACTGCCGCACGTAACTTAGATGGTGACTTTTTTTATTTTTTTTTTCTAGACTATTAATACATCTTACACACCAACTATAAGTGGTATTTTTCTGATCTTAATTACGCTAATTTTTTAATATTTTGATTCCTGTTTTGTTCTGTGGAAATAAATTCAAGGTAACATTTATTGTGAAGTCTGGTTTTTTGGCCGGATACTTCATGATCTATATGGTTACTTTTTCTTCGAGATGTGAATGAAATAGGTGAACATTTTTTAAAATTCCTTTTAGTGGGGTTTTGGAGTTTTTGTAGGATTTTTTGTGATATCATAGGAAAACGAGAGACCACAATGTACTTGTCCGAGTTTTTTTCCCCCGGGAGGGGATTTTTGCTATTTTATGTTGTTTAGAAGCAACATTGGAAATGTGAAAACAGCTATATCTCTCGCACTCATGGCAGTTCAGTCGGTATTTTACATTGCTTTAAGTAAAAATAATTTTTATTGGAAAAAGATTTGATTGAAGAAAAAATTTTGGCCGAAGTACTTGGTGAGTTTCTTAGCTTAATTTATATAACATGTCACTCATGACTACACACTAGCTAAGTACTTAGGCCGAAATTTTTTTTCAATGTATTTTTTTTCGTTTTAAAGTTTTTTTGTATCAAAATGGTTTCTGACAATTATTTTTTATTCTTATTCTTATTGTGTACAACAACTGTATTTTCAATTAGTTGAAAGATGTTTTATTAGACGTTAATAGGTTTTAATGTATTTGAGTATTAATGCTTTTATAGTTTCAATTTATTTAAGGACTTTTTGTGAAGTTTAGACTTAACTTTTGAGCAGGTTCCAATTAGCATCTTTTATGAGATTTTGATTGGATTGGTAAATTTTTGTGAGGCTCTGATAACTTTTTGTGAGTTTCTAATTTATTGAGAAAATTTTTGTGGGGTTATCCTATAATTTTTTGAGAGATTTTATGTGGATAAGAGAATTTTTGCAGGGTTGGTTTTTTTGGAAGGTAATCTCTTTTATACCTTTTTGTGAAGGTTTTGTGTTGAGAAAGGGATTTTTTACCGGAACAACTATTTGGGGGGTATACTTCACCATTATTTGGAGATTTTATAAACTATAATAAAGCCCTACGTACTTAGCTATACATAGTTCTATAGCACTCTATTTATTTATTAACTTTTTGTGGAGTTCTGCGCTAAGTTTTAACGGAAATTAAATTATTATCTTTTTGTACGACGTAATCACTTTTTGTGATTGGATTTTCTGAGAGTTCGTTCTCAGAAAATCCTTCATTCTAATTTTTTTTGAGCGTATGGTTCCTGGCGGGATTTTTTACGGGAGCGGCTTTTTGGGGGGACGATGGGAACAAGTTTATTGTGTGTAAAACCAATTGAAGAGAAAGGATATGCATTGATATTTACGGTGTGCTGAATATGCGGGTGACTATATGGTTGAAACAACATGAGTGTACCCCATTGCTGGTATATATAAGCATGTATACACACATATCCACATGTCTATACATGCATGTATAGTGTAAACATTCCATACAATAGGAGATTAAGTGCATATAAGGGAGCGGTGGGCGAAAAGGTAAAAGCGCATAGGGATCAAACATCTCCTAGTCGGCGTGTAAACTACCGTTCGTGCACAGTATTCTTGCTTTTTTTATTTTTCTCTGTATTATATTGTAGGTATAACAGCTTCTTACTTCTCGCGCAAATATATTATATGTGTGTATACATATGAATATATAGCAGAGAAAGAAGGTACACGTTCGTGTGCACTTTGCACACAGTACGACCGATCGCACTCTCGGTTGTAGAAGGTAGAAGGTAAAACATATACAGCACGGTTCTGAGGTCGTGACGCACCGTATCTTACATCGGATGTACCACCAGTGTGGAAACATGGATATACGTGGCAGTATACCTCTCTTTGCAAATCTCCCTCTCTTTCAAGCATTCCCTCATTTCTCTCTCTCGTTCTCCATACCCCTTTATGCATTTTTTTAGGCACTAAGAAATCCCTTTTAGAACAACCTATCACCACCGGAATTCACACGTAATTATTGCGTCCTATTTTTCTACATCAACCAAGAACTTTTTAGGTTTTCATTCTCCATGCCCTCCCTTGCTAAAAATGATATCGATGTTGCAAAACGATATATTCACATTGAGCTTTGTTATCTTTTTAACTGCCGACTGCCCACACGAGCAAAAGCCGGGAGTTATGCGTTTGACCGTGATCAGCTGATTTTCATGAACTTTTCGTGCAGAATGTTTGGTAAAACAGCAAAAAATTACTTGACTAAATTTGAAATGTACATTCTATTACCAGTGGACATCGTTCTTAGCAGTAATTCGATACGGCCGTATGTATGTTTACAGAATAATTAGCATAACAAAAAAACGCTATTCATCCATATCGACATAATAATAGGTGATGCCGCCATAACTACGTTCACTCACAACAGTTTCGGCATACTTCACGCCATTGCTGGCTGCTCGTAACTCTGACAGATGCCTCTGTGTACATTTTTTTGTTGGTTATGTTTTTTTTTATTATTCGTTAGGATGCTTGATTGTTTGACTTATTTCATTTTTAAACGTTTGGTGTCTATTCTAATTCATCGTCAATAGTTATAATAATAAAAACAAATTGTGGACATGTAACCGAAAAAAAAATAATCAACTGCAGTGCGTAAGAGTTATGACATTGGAAGAATTAACAATACTACAATAAAAATAAATCCCGGCCACAAAAATTATAGTAAACTTAAAAAACAGTCAAATGAAAATAGTTAAAAAAACATCTTTTGAATTTAATAACGTAAAAAATTAAGCAAAAAAAATCGATTGAAAAAATGTAAAAATAAAAAAACCTATTTTTAAAAAACAGAACAATTCCCAACTGCGAAATAGTATAATATATCACGAAATAGTAGTAGTAAATAAAAAAAGCAATAAAAAAGATGAAAATAATTCCCTCGGTAAGTGTAACTCCCTTACAATTTCATTTTGCTGATCCATATCGTCTACAATGATATAATAAAAATAAAGTAATTATAGCAGCTAATAGGGATTGACTAAAAATAAGTATGTAGCCAAAAATCATAATCGAATTTAGGGGATGTCGGGAGACGTCTTCTTCATCTTTTGTTCACGGTTTTGGAGACGTATCCCGACACCCCCTAAATTCGATTATGATTTTTGGTTACACATTTAGTTTTAGTCAATTGTGCAGGTTTCCTTTGTCGCCACTTTGCTCGAAAACGGTGACAAATGTTTTGAACAATTTTTTGCATGTCTTTCTAGGTGTGGCAGACAGTGTTCTTATGCATAGTTTGTCAAAATATATTGCGTACATGCTTTATTAATTAACAATGCCGTTTCATCTCATTTGATCGTATCACAAATGACCATATAAAGCAGTCCTCGACTATCGAACACTTCACACGATTGAGCATTGCTAATTTCAGTCCAAGCTGCCGCGCGTCGTTTAGTACGGAGTTCGTCTATGTTTTCTTTTTTGGGTTATGACAAAATTATCAGTTGAATTTTCGGGAATCTTCGAGAACATTATAATCATTGGACGACGCCATTGGTCATCGTTGTTTTCTTGTCATTACTTCAGGGGAGTCACAATATTAGGTGACGTCGAACCCTAGATACAATTATCGAGAATATTCCCGTCAGATTATTATTATAATCTTTCTTATATTTTTCTCTCTGTATTTTTCGTTGTTACGAACTTATTATTCGGGCTAGGGGTTGTTTAATCTAAGGAATAACTAAATAATTATTCCCGGTAAAAATTCGGGGCCCCGTCTAACACTCGCGACTAATTGGCTTGTCACGCGCCGGTTGCACATCTTTGCGAATATTCACGAGAAAGAGGAAAAAGGGCGGTGAGAGTGCCATATGTGACTTTCGATTTCGTCAGATTTTCGGTGAGCGTTGAGCGGAACGCACGTGAGTGACGAACTGTAATTATTATCATGTCTCTCTCCTTCTCACTTTCGAGTTTAGTCAGTGGGTTTTGTCCTGATATTGCTAATAATCTCCCGTCAATTTTCTTGTCTAATAGAAATTGTAAAAAGTGTTTCGATCCCGGTAAACTCATTAAAGATTCGGTCGCGGCGACGGCTTCGCCTTTCGCCTTGAAGTAAATTTTCTCTTTTTTTCCACGTGTTCGTAGCGATTGCGAAGTAGCTTGCGATATATCTCCGGGCAATAATAGTGTCGTGGTCGAATCCGAAAATCTCCTATTATTTCGTATAATTAAAATCATTTATTTTGTTTTTCCGTCTATAATTATGAGTGGGAGTACACGAGAGTTTTCGGGAAAAAGTTTGTAGTATGAAAGGGTAAAGATTTATGTGTGAAGGACCGGGAATAAAATACCGCGATCCATAAAACCAATAGTTCAGAGAGACAGTGGCACAGTGGTAACGTACCCGGCTCACAACCAGTGAGCCCGGGTTCGATTCCCGTCGACACCAATGGATTTTTCTAAATGTTTTAAACTGTACTCTCTGTGGTTTGGAATCCACGTAAAAAATGTAGGTCCTCAGTGCAGAGTCGAAAAACAAATAGTGGAAAGAATTAAAATCAGAGAGGATAAACATGTAAAAACCCGAGAAGGGTATGCATGAAAAACACCACTACTACTACAAAACCAATAGTCCGGCCGAGTCACCGACTAGCGGGTATGCGGTAATTCCTTGATCGTCTATCTTTATTCTATGTTATAAACGATTTTGATATCTTTTTATTTCTTTCCATGAGTAATTCCACGGTTAGAATATATGGGCTCGTCGTAGAATATAAGAGTGTATAGTATCCCGGTCGTATGAGTGAGAAAATTAGAGTTTGTGATCACGAACATTCTCGTGTTTCGTTTTTCCTGAGTATTATAATTTTCCGATTTTGTTAATGATATTAATCTCCCGACCTTGGCATAAAATAGTTTGGTATAAAGGAGTTATGCGTCCGAAATAAATTTGTTTAATAAGATTAACAAGAATTAAAATTGTGACAAATAAATGATTATTGTTTCCTTGTTTAACGAGTGCTTTCCTTGTTCAACGAGAGTCAAGGATCCATTCCAAGTTTCATCATTTTATTAGACAATATGTGTGCTGTGTATTTAGAGTCGCAGTAGCGATTCTAGACAAATACATTTAAAAGAGAGTTCGCTCCCGAGACTCTTATACCCGAAGAACCGCGTTTCCAACTGTTTTCGAAAACCTTCAAATATTGTTTCCGTAATATTTAATTAATTACAGCATTTTGGTGGATGTTGCGGGTTCACGTATTTTTTCTTTTGATCATGACTATTTGGAATTCTGTAGCTTAGCGCATATTGAAGATATTAACATTTTATTTTTTCATTGCATAAAAAAATTGTGCATTTTTTCGCACACATTTTCGATGTTTATTTGTTTTTTTTTTCGCAGTCGCTGTCTAGTGATACTAGTGATACTGGTAAAAATTTTGGTAATATTCGATCGATCGTCCATATGACAGCTGACCAATGTCTTTCTTAAAACAATCGTGAGGTTATAAAGATCGCGGTCAAATTGAACTTTTGGTTAGAGTGGCGTTTATAGATAGACGAGTAAAGAGTGACTTTTATGTAGATAGAAGAGTGATGGTGGGAAAATAAAGTGTAATAATAAACCATTGAACAGTGCCGAAATAAATATTTTTTTAATTAAACCTAGCCCCTACAATTTTTTCCGAACGCAAACTCTGCTACAACGAAGTCGAAAACGATCCCTTTTCTCTTTTACCATTAAAATGTTCCCCGAATGCAATAATAAGGTTTATTTAGAAACCATTCTCTTCGCTTTTTTTGTTAACCAAGAGAATGGTGTATGATAAACTCGTATTCGGTGAATATTTAGTATCTTTGTCGTGAGGTTATAAAGATCGCGTCCAGTTTCAACTTTTGCTTAAAGTGACTTTTCTTATAGATAGAAGAGTGATAGTGCAAAAATAAAGTGTAATTCAATAAATAAACTTTTGGACAGTGTCCAAATAAATAATTTTTTTTATTAACCCATTAGCGCCGAGGTGATCAGAATTTTTACTAACTTTTCAACGTGTTTATTTATTATGTTATCGGACCAAAAAAATAATGCAATACCTCTATTCCTACGCGGAATTCGATGCTCTTTCAGAATCTGAGCTCAAAATTTCGATTAGACACCGAGAAAAAAAAATATGGCCGATTTAAACGTGAAAAACGTGAAAATTTTCGAAAAAAAAATTTTTTCGCATTTTTTTTCACAATGATACCGCAAAGCTATCAACTTTTTACAATGATCAGAGGTGATCATGGCACTCGAACATTAAGAGGAATTTTTTTCAGAAAAATTCATCGACGCGTTTTTTCAAAATGGCGGCGAGAATGAAAAAATTTTATAAAAATATTAATCTATCGGTTTCTTCAAAACTATAAACTTCAGAAAAAAATTTCTAAGAACAAAAATGGCTTAAAATTAGTCGAAGAATATTCTTAAATTTTTTCAGAATTTTTGAAAACAATTTTTAATTTTCGAAAATTTCAAAAAATCCAATTTTTCAAAAATACCTGAAAAATTTTTGGAAAAATTTGAGAGTGTTTCTTGACTAATTTTAAGACTTTTTTGTTGTTAAAAATTCTTTCGTAAAGTCTATAGGTTTAGAGAAAAAAAATTTTCTTGAATGGTACATAAAATTTTGTTTCTATCTACCACTACAAAATTCACGAACAAACTCGTATATCTTTTCACTTGTGCATGGACACATATGTTGTATACAATTTTTACATGAATTATAGGTAAAGCATATAAAAAAAATATTAGTTTTCACTTTTTCAATACATTTGTTATGTCACGAAAACGTTCAAAATCTTCTGCTTCATTGCATGCAGAGTATGAATCAGATTATTCGGATAGTGATTCCGACGAAAACATTTTGATTCTGAATGCAGACAATTCAGGCTCCGATGATTCTGATTCCGATTGTGATTCGATATCTGATTCAGATTCTGAACATGAATTCACAATACCAAATATTACTTATAAAAAAGCTTGTGCTACTTATTCTGAAAACTTAGATAAACTTGAAAAAAATCACGAACTCATTTGGATCGATGGCAAGAAATCATATCCAAATACTTGTGAAGAAACAATATTATTATCTGAAGCTACAAAAAAGAATATACAGGCCTTTCCAATTGTTTGAAACCTTTTTTTCCGCCGAAATGAAACAATATATAATTGATACGTCTAAAGAGAATAATTATGATCTGAAATTACAAGATCTTGACACTTTTATAGGTATAGTTATTTTCAGTTCATTCAATAAAAGAAAGTCTCAGAGAGATTATTGGTCATCTGATCCATTCTTATCTAGTGAAATTGTTTCTTCTGCAATGACTCGCGATAAGTTTGAAGAAATCAAGTCTAAAATAAAATATTCAAAAGCTGAAGACAAGGATCCAAACGATAGAGGGTGGCGGGTTCGTTCGATGTTGAAACTTTTCCAAAACAACCTCCTAAAGTTCGGAATATGGAAAACTTCTATATCTATTGACGAAATGATGGCCAAGTCTTATGCAAAAACTGTTTTGAAACAATTTATTCGAGGGAAACCAATAAGGTTTGGTTTGAAATTTTGGGGTTTATGCACTTCAGATGGCTATCTACTAAATTTAGATCTATATTGCGGTAAAAATTCCCAAACCGGAAACAAATTAGTAAAATGTGCTTTAGATACTCGTGTAGTATTGCATTTATTAGAACCTTTTTTTCGGCTAATAAATTATAATAAAATCACTGCATTTCATTTGTACTTCGATAATTTTTTTACAAATATGGATTTAATTTTACACTTGCAAAAATTACGTTTGAAATGCACTGGCACTATCAGAGACAATCGAGTCAAAGAAAAGAATATACTTGAAAAGAAAGCTCCACGAGGTACTTATATTGTAAAACATGATCGAAATAGTGGCATAAATTTCATCATTATTATGGATTCGAAGCCCGTTTCAATAGCTTCAACTGCTGCAGGTGTAAGTCCACTATCAACTTCGAGAAGATATAGTTCAGAGGCTCGATCCAAAACTGATATACCTTTTCCGCAAGCTTTTCATTTGTACAACAAATTTATGGGTGGTGTTGACGTGCATGATGGACACTGCAATAATGTACTTCCAAGTATACGTTCCAAAAAATGGACATGGGTCGTTTTTATAAGATTTATACAGGCATCCATTACAAATGCCCACGTAATTTTCAATGCTACTGTTACGTCCTGAAGGGACTTTTGTAACGTAGAGAAATAATAATAGAAATAAGATTGGTAAATAAAATAATAATTAAATAGTAGTTGCTGCCACCAGGTTGTACGGAGGGTACAACCAAATAAAAAGAAATAATTCAGATAATAAAGTAACTTGTAAAAGAATCTGAGAGGAAATAAATAGGTAACGGGAAAGGGCTAGGCTTTATAGGCGAGGGTCAATTGTTGTATTACCGAAATAGAGTTGAAGGATTACAATTGTAATGTTTATTAGGATGAAATAAGATTTAATAGAATGAAATGAAATAACAAATACGATGAAATCGATTTGAATTCAATTATAAATTGACGGGGCCTGTACGTCCCGTACGGGCCCGGCACTCTCGTGAGTAAATGGGGAAATCGGTCAGGGTAATTTAGAATAATTAAGATCGAGACAGTATTTAGTTTGAAAATAATAGAATTTGGTATTTATTGTTATTTGTCGAAATTAGTTATATTTTAGAAAGAAAACTGATAAACCGAAATAGAACCAAGACTTACATTTGTCTGTATCCAGGAAAACAGTGCGTTTATTCGTATACAATACTCAGACACACACACGCCCACATACATTCACGTTATGCATACAGCGCGGGGACAATCTCCCCGCGTGTCACTCGTCCACACCAGCACGCACGACGCGGGGACAATTTCCCCCACAAATCACTCACAACGCTGATGGGAATTAAATAAGTTAAACGGAATTATATGGAGTTTTACTTTTGATTCGAAATTCACAAATGCTATTTATTTAGAAACTCTGATAAATGAGATTTAGAACTTTGATTAAATTTGAAATAATAATTTATAATTGGAAATAATATTTATAATACGTCTCTGTCGCGAGGTGGTACACTTCGGACAAAGCGCGAGTTTGTTATCGAACCGAAGACTTATGTCTCTATGCGGGTCCGCCTGGTGATCAACCGGGTCTTACTACACCGCCGCGAGGATGGCTTCGGTACGGAGCCTTAATCCAACCCCAGGAGTGAACCGTGGCTAAGTTGGGACTGATGAGCCGCACCCGCCACAGGAACGACGAGAGCTCGAAGAGCTATCGTCCCGGTGGGGTTTATTGCTTGCTCGGCATTTTTGGAACAGAATATCTATCCCACGGTTTTCTGGCAAGTTGGCAAAACTCCGGCCCGACGGCAACCGTTTCCATGGTGTCTCGTGGATCCGATCCGCGGATCGTACGATGTACGATCAGCAGAATACGATAATCCACGTCCTGTCTTGATCACGGTCTCACGCTTTTGACGAGAGGCAGTGCAAACAGCAGGGAAAAATTACACGTGCGCGCCAAGCGGACCCTGGCGAGTGCATGGACACCCTGTAGGTGCACATGCACTCGCGAGGCGAGGTATAGCTACGCATGGCAAATGAGATAGAGAGAGACATAGAGAGCGTGAGCTCGTCGCGTCTCTGTTTATTACAAAACTTTTAAGGGGACCGTATGGTCTAGAAATTTGAAAAAATCGATTTTTTTTTTTTCGATATGTCGAAAGTATAGTATCTCAAGAATATACTGTGAAATTTTCATGCGGAAATTCTCAATATTACAGCTTCTACAGCCCATAACGCAGGTAGAGAGCGGTCCGCGCGCTCCTAACGGGTCTAGCGCTAACCGGTAACCTAATCGGAGCGCAGCAGCTGTCCCAATCCTTCTCCGAAAATATATACCTGTATATAGTACATACTATATACCTATATATACTTTTCCCTTCCCCGAAATATACCTATTGTCGAACATTTGTGAGGGAAACGGTCATTTCGCTTTCCCCTGACTTGATCAGTACAACGTTACGTTTTGACGAACCAACATCGAAAATTTTGAAATAAAATATCAGAAAATATGGATAGAAAGCAAGGCCGTGACTCTTCTAGACGACCATCTTCTGTAGGTCGCAAAAGATATTTCAAGGGCAATCGATTCACTATCGAAAATACTACTGATTTTACGAGCACGTCTGCGAAAAAATTAAAAGGCAATGAGGAATTGGAAGTAAACGTTAATCCTACTTTCAATTATTGCATCATCGAATTCAGCATGATATTTTTAACGTTGCAACAGTTGTTGAAGTGTAAAGATTGTAACGGTGCGGTCACTTTTAGCAAAAACGGACAACGTGGTCTAGGATTCAAACTCTCTGTGAAGTGTGAGTGTAAAGAAACTTTTATTTTGTCTTCGCCGTTAATTGATAAGGCATTTGAAATCAACCGTCGACTTGTTCTCGCCCTGAGAATGCTTGGAGTAGAATTTGAAGGCTTGAAAAATTTCTGCGGTCTCATGGATCTTGGACAAGGAATTTGTAAGAGTACATATTACGGCATCGTGGACAATATAAAAATTGCAGCTGAAGCCGTCGCGAAAATCGTTTTCCAAAGAGCATTGAAAGAAGAAGTCGAGTTGAATGTAAAAGCTGGGCGTCCCGCGGATGAACTTTCTGTGTCTGGTGATGGATCGTGGGCGAAACGTGGATTCTCATCGCTTCTCGGTATTGCCTCGTTAATAGGGAAATACAGTAATAAAATTTTAGATGTTGTCGTCAAATGCAGTATATGTCAAGCCTGCTCTCAATGGAAAGGCCAAGAGGATACGATTGAATATGAAGCGTGGTATCGAGAGCATGAAGATCACTGTGACGCAAATCATACCGGAAGTGCTGGCAAAATGGAGGTAGACGGCATCGTGGAAATGTTCAAGAGATCGGAAGAGTTGTACAACGTAAAATACGCGAACTATATCGGAGACGGCGACACGAAAACGTTCAAAGCCTTATTGGACACAAAGCCTTACGGGGATGATTTTTTAGTTTGCAAAAAAGAATGTGTTTTGCATGTTAAAAAACGTTTGTACAAACGTGCTGTTGATGCGAAAAAAAAACATGCACAAATAAAGAAAGCAACAAAGAAATTGACAGAAAAAGAAGAGGGAAAAAAGACACAGCGGAAATCGATAAATAAAACACCGAAGCGTCAACAATTGACGAATAAATTATTGCAAGAGCTGTCAACTTATTACGGTCTAGCAATTAGACGTAATTCAGATTCGACTGAAGGGATGAGAAGTGAAATATGGGCAGCATATTATCACAAAATTTCAACAGATGAAAATCCGCAACACTCGTACTGTCCTCCAGGTTCCGAATCGTGGTGCAAGTGGCGTCAAAGTGAGGCTGCAGGTACTTTAGACACCTACGAGCACCCACCTGCTCTGTGCGATGAAGCACAAGAGATATTAAAACCAATTTATGAAGAATTGACAGCAGAGACTTTATTGGAAAGGTGTATTGGCAGTAATACGCAGAACAATAACGAAAGTTTCAATGCTTGCGTGTGGCACCTTGCGCCGAAACATCTGTTTGCCGGAAAAAAAATCATTGATATTGCCACTCACATTTCCGCTTGCATATTCAATGAAGGATTTGCATCCCTATTGAAAATAATGGAGACCATGGGCATAACAATCGGGCCACAAGCGGAGCAACTAGCGCAAAACCGAGACGAGCTGCGAGTATCGAGCGCCAACCGTAGGAGCACGGACAACTCCAAAGAGGCTCGGACAGCTCGAAGAAATGAAAGGAGTGAGGAAATCTTGAATTATGAACGTTCCGAAGGAATCCTATATGGTGCCGGAATCGCGGATTAACTGTAAGTATTCAAAATTTGCTCAATTTTTGAAAATATCTGTACCTCAAACTTTAAACTCATTTATCTCGAAACGACTTTTTTCGGCACTGCGCAGGTGAAAACAAAAAAACTATTCAACCGAATCACTTGAAATTTGGATATGTTGTTCACAACATGTATGGCTATCGTCGGAACTACAATCATAATTTTATTTAAATAATTTCTTATTGTTTATACTAAAAAACTAGTGAAAAAAAAACCCGATTTTACGAATTTTTTTTCAAAAGCGCGCCATTTTGTCAATTTTTAATTTTTTCGATTTGTTCTAGTCCCGACCATAACTGCACTCTTTCTGATTAAGAATCTTCTTGAATTTTGTGTTTCAGATGAGTAGAAGTCTCGGATCGATCTTCACCGTCCGGGTCGGATTTTTCGAGAGGGTCGTCTTCAATGCCAATTATATGATAATAAACACTGTTTTTAAAATTAAAAAAAAATTTTTTTGTATACTTAATAAAGGTAGTAATAAACCCGAAAAGTTAAAACATCGATTTTAAAATTTTTTATGGCAAAAAAAAAATCGTGAAAATAGGTGAAATTTTCGTGCTCTAGACCATACGGTCCCCTTAAATTTTCAAAAACAGGGACGTGACACTACACGTGATGGAAAGGAAAAAAGTGGAATAAAAGAGTTAACTACTTCAATTGCAAAATATTATATTCAAAAAGGTCAAACAAGTAAAACACTTCATACACGATCTAATAGGGACAAATTAAAAAATTGTTCAAATGAAAAATGTCCAATAAGAACAAGGATCTATTGTGAAAAATGCAATCTATATGTATGCAATAATTGTTGGGCAAAAAAGCACTGATAAAAGAAATGTTAAAATGAAAGACAAGAAGACTCACGAAAAAAAGCACCCCGAAACGTGAGAGGCAAGAGGACTCACGAAAAAAAAGCACCCCGAAACGTGAGAGGCAAGGGGACTCACGGAAAAAAGCACCCTGAAACGTGAGAGGCAAGGGGACTCACGAAAAAAGCACCCCGAAACGTGAGAGGCAAGGGGACTCACGAAAAAAAAGCACCCCGAAACGTGAGAGGCAAGGGGACTCACGAAAAAAAGCACCCCGAAACGTGAGAGGCAAGGGGACTCACGAAAAAAGCACCCCGAAACGTGAGAGGCAAGGGGACTCACGAAAAAAAGCACCCCGAAACGTGAGAGGCAAGGGGACTCACGAAAAAAAAGCACCCCAAAGGAGACAAAGTTCTACCACGTCCACGCCGTTGTCTCTGGGTAATGCTAAGAGTAGAAAAAAACAATGTATATGCACAGAATCAGAAAAGAAGTAGTCAAGGAACACTTGAAGGAAATTTTTCCAAAAATTTTTCAGGTATTTTTGAAAAATTGGATTTTTTGAAATTTTCGAAAATTAAAAATTGTTTTCAAAAATTCTGAAAAAATTTAAGAGTATTCTTCGACTAATTTTAAGCCATTTTTGTTCTTAGAAAATTTTTTCTAAAGTTTATAGTTTTGAAGAAACCGATAGATTAAAATTTTTATAAAATTTTTTCATTCTCGCCTCCATTTTGAAAAAACGCGTCGATGAATTTTTCTGAAAAAAATTCCTCTTAATGTTCGAGTGCCATGATCACCTCTGATCATTGTAAAAAGTTGATAGCTTTGCGGTATCATTGTGAAAAAAAATGCGAAAAAATTTTTTTTTCGAAAATTTTCATGTTTTTCACGTTTAAATCGGCCATATTTTTTTTTCTCGGTGTCTAATCGAAATTTTGAGCTCAGATTCTGAAAGAGCATCGAATTCCGCGTAGGAATAGAGGTATTGCATTATTTTTTTGGTCCGATAACATAATAAATAAACACGTTGAAAAGTTAGTAAAAATTCTTATCACCTCGGCGTTAATGGGTTAACCCTAGTCCCAATAATCCATTTTCCCAAACGTAAACTGTAGAACGGAGTTGAAAACGGTGCCTCTTTTCTTTTACCATAAAATGTCCCTTGCATGAAATAATGAAGAAACGAATTTTTTTCATTTTAGGACGTAGGAAGTGTTAAATCTTTTTCATTTGCTGATCTTAATAATACTATTTTTATTTTTATCCAATGAATATTGCTTCACCAGGTTCCAATGTGACGCAATTAAATAAATAAATGCCGAAACATCCAACGTCACCCGGAAAATCTTTGTGTAATCTATTCAAGAGATCGGCATGAAAGAATTGTCGTTTTGGTTTCTAAAATTACAATTATATTTGACGACAAATTTGGCCCAATTTTTATCAATGGCACATTCGAATTGCGGAAGTAAAGCGAAGTTCAATCATTAACAAAACTATTTTAATTATTCGCAAAATTATTTTTTTTTCCTCCCACCTAAAGTCGATCATCTCTCAATCAAGAGATCCAGTTGTTTCTCAACAATCTCCGCACTTGATAAAGGATTCCTTCATTCTTTTTCGTCCTTGTAAAATTCCAATTCTTGAAAAATCCTTGGAAATGATGAATTTGATTCTATAACCGCACAAATTTCCGGTGCTTCTTTTATATAAGACTTTATCTCGACCGGACGGAATCCACAAAAAGCCTCGAGGTGACTCAATGCTATTGTAAGCTCAGGTGTGTGATTTGCATCCTTATAAATGTCAGGTTGTTCTCGATGCAATCGCTCGACTATTTTTTTTATAAAAAATAGTAAAAAAAATCATTTATTACATTTTCATTTGCACAATGAAGATGAATTATCAGAACATTTTCAAGAATTTAAATCTTCGCTCTTAGTTTAATCTGAATTGTTTTATTTCTAATCTATTCAATTCCTTCTAAAAAAATTTTTGAGTCAACAGGAAATTGGGGGAATCTTTCGAATTTTGGTGAATCCGTTAATATAAAAAGTTTCAAGATTACTCACTTTGAATCCAAACGGTATTCAAGATGACGGATGGAAATTCGAAAGAATCGATTTTTATCTAGAGTCGCGGTAGCGATTCGAGACAAGTACATCCATAAAAGAGAGTTCGCTCCAAGACTCTTTACAGCGAGGACCGCGTTTCCAACTGTTTTCGAAAACCTTCAAAAATTCTTTCCGTAATATTTAATTAATTACAGCATTTTGGTGGATGTTGCGGATTCACGTATTTTTTGTTTTTTTTTCCTTCCGATCACGACTATTTAGAACTCTGTAGCTTAACGCGTATTACAGATATTAATAAAATAGCAAAAATTCCTTCCCGGGGGGACAAAACCCGGACAAGTACATTGGTGGTCCCTCCTCTTCCTATGATATCATGAAAAATCGCACAAAAGATCCAAAACTCTACTGACAGCAATTTTAAAAAGTGTTTACCTACTTTTTCATTCCGAAAGAACAATAAATTTTACCTTCAATTTATTTCCACAGAAAAAAACAGTAGTTGAACCATTAAAAAATTAGCGTAGTGAAGATGAGAAAAATACTACTTATAATTGGTATGTAAGAAGTATTAATAGTCTAGAAAAAAGGGTACTGTCTAAGTTACGTGCAGCAGTAAAATTTATGATATAAATACTCGGACGAGTATTCCTTTGGTGATACAGAAGATATCAACGTCGACGTACTAAAAATACTTAACAAAATTGTTAAATTATAAATATTATAAATTGTAAATGTTATAAAATTATGTTTAAATACATGTTAAGAGTACTTGTTCGGCCCATAACTTTTTATTAAAATTCCTAATTCAAGTAAAAATCAGGGGTCTCTCCCAAAATTGAAGGGTCATAATTACGCACTTTTTCATTGTCGGTTTCCTCTTGTTTAATTTTAATTTTCTTATGATTAATTTCTGCATAACATTTTTAATTCTCCATTTCAAAACATAAAGGACTATCCTAATGATTAGCGGCCAAGAACGTTAAAATGAAACGAACGAACCTAGATTATTTTGTATGGAATTTGCGTGATGTTAAAACCTTGGATTCAAATTTGACGGTGCATTCATAGCCTGTATTGATCGTTTGACCATTTACCAGTGGTTACTTAAATCTTCTACGAATAAATAGTAGATTTCCGAAGTATGATTACTTTCATTGCTGGCAATATAAGTTTTCAATATTATGGCACGCTTCATTGCTGATAATGTACTGTGTCGCATCTTGAGAAATTTCATAACTTCCTGAGTCTTATGTTAGTGTAATTTTATGCCGACTACGAACAGGATTTCATTTTGAATGAATCGACGTCAAATCTTGTGTATGATACAAGGGTATTCTGAAATTTGGAAAAGAGTTGATTTCCTTGTAAGTCGCTGCCGCTGAAATGCAACACATGATTCCACCTCTAATTTGATTTTTACTTGAATTAGCAATTTTAATAAAAAGTTATGGGCCGGACAAGTACTCTTAACATGTATTTAAACATAATTTTATAACATTTATAATTTATAATAATTATAATTTAACAATTTTGTTAAGTATTCTTAGTACGTCGATGTTGATATCTTTTGTATCATCAAAGGAATACTCGTCCGAGTATTTATATCATAAATTTTACTGCTACACGTAACTTAGACAGTAACTTTTCTTTTTAGACTATTAATACTACTTACATACAAATTATAAGTAGTATTTTTCTCTCATCTTCATTACGCTAATTTTTTAATGATTCAACCACTGTTTTTTTTTCGTGGAATCAAATTCAAGGTAAAATTTCTTGTGATTTCGAAATGAAAAAATAGGTAAACAATATTTAAAATTGCCTTCAGTGGAGTTTTGGATTTTTCTACTAGTAAAATTTTTTATAAATAAATAAAATAAATAATAATAAAATGAAATTAATAATAAATAATTTTAATAAATAAATATAATAAATAAAAAAAATACTAAATAAAAAAAAATAGAAATAGTAAAATTTTTCAACTAGTCAGCTAAAAATATCCTTTCCTGTTCACGGCAAATTTTTCAACCACTCCGAACATTCGGATCTCCTGATACAGATTCGAATCTTACCCGCCTTGGAATGCCATCAATTGATGACCGCTCTTACATGGCAGGCTTATTCCGTTTTGTAAAACCTGTTGTAAAAGTGCGTGTAAATGGTACCGGATTACTTATTCCGGATGTACAGTATCGTTTAGACTCTCTGTAATTCCAGATTTCCCCTGGATGTTACAAAACCGGAATAAACATGCCGTGTAATAACGTGAGATATGCTCCGCACGAGCATCAATTCATCGATAACAATGGGTTAAAGGAAAGGAGGATAATTTGGGATACAAAACAATCCGCATATTGTGATTCCAAATTAGCTGTGCTTACTTTACTAGTTAAGGCCAAAATGAATGGTAGATTAATGTTGACTTATATGACAAATTTTATGAAAAATTTTTGGGCCAGACAAGTACTCTGTGCATATCCGCTCTACGTACGATAGTAAACTTTTATCAATTTGTTACCAATAAAACTATACTACAAATATTACAAATGAGAGTGTGGCAGCGTTCAAGCTCACGAAGGCTAATGCAATTCTGTATTTTTTTCTTGAAAGCCCTTGTAGTTCTGAGTCATAGGATAATTCGTTGTAATAAAGCATTAATTAGAGAAATGGCATATGAACATAATTGGAGATTTTATAAACATAATAAAATCCCACGTACTTGGCCACATATACTTTAGTAGATCATTATTTATTTATCAACTTTTTGTGAACTCACAACATTTACGAGAATGAAATTACCACCTCTGTACAATTTGTCTTAATTTGATAAGATAATGAGACCCATAAACCCATAAAACTTTGTATGATGAGTTGGTTTTTAGAAAGGATTTTTATGCGGAGAGATCTTTGCATGAACGACTTAGACGGGTTTTTTGTAAATTTTTGTGGGAATCGGTATTTTGGCGCTGGATGGGGGGGGGGGAGGATTAACTGGAACGACTATTTGGGGGGGCTTAAATGTACTTGTCTCAGCTTTTTCACAGCATTTATGCTGTTTTTGGCTAGGATTTGTCGATTTTTTGTATGGAATTCATTGCTTGTTCATTAAATATGCCAATATTGTGTACGTACTCGGGTATGAAATTTATAGCATTCCAATTAAACATGTCTATATTATGAAGGTATCTGAGTGATGCAAAAGAATTGACATTTTTTTCGGCATTGCAGCAAAATATGGTAACATTTTATCAAAAAGTGATTCTCTCAAGAATTGAATCCTGAATAAAAATTTTAGAGGTCCCTCTAGCGATTTTTTAATGATTTCAGCTAAAAATGGATACATGATCGAATTTCGAGCTGGTGTATCGTGACTATAATCGGACGAAAAATGCAAAGTGAAATATTGATCTAAGAAGTGTTCAAATGAATTCAATCTTCTAATTAACCGTCAATACTTATAAAATTATTAGATTACTTAAAACGTACAGTCATTCTGAGAAGATACGATGCATAAAAGAACAACGAACAAGTAAAAAATTGATTTTTTTAAATATATTTTAAAAAAAATTCAAAAAATATTGCACCGAAAAATCCGTGCCAACAGATCAACGGATCGAAAAATATTCCATAAAAAATGATGCCGAAGAAATACTCTAATAGCATCAGTATGCACCGAAAATTTTTAAATATAAGTAATTATAACGAAACGAGCTTTTGAAACAAAGAAGTATACGTACAAAATTTCGAGAGCTAAACTTTGATTGGAAAAAATAATTTTGGCCGAAGTACTACGCGAGTTTTTCTTTTATAATGCTTATTGATTATGAATTATATCTCGTGAGCAATAGATAAAAAAAAAAATTGGTGAACTACTTATGAAATTTTTTTTTCTCAAATCAAATATCTTTTCGCACAAAATTATTTCGCTTCGCTTTATTTTGTTTTAGGTTACAAGTGCAAATAGAATTTTCATGTATTTAAGGTCTCTACCACTCTAGGGTGGTTTAAAACCATACATAAGTCAAACCTAGGGTGGTTCAAACGTAGGGTGGTATCGTACATCATTCTCTCAGTTATATAAAATATGAAGAGAATGGTTTTCAAATAAACTTTATTATTGCATGCAAGAGATATTTTACAGTAAAAGAGAAGAGGCACTGTTTTCGACTCCGTTCTAGAGTTTACGTTCGAAAAAATGAATTGTTGGGGCTAGGGTTAATAAAAAAAATTATTTATTAGGGTCCTGCTCAAAAGTTTATTTATTAAATTACACTTTGTTGTTGCACTATCACTCTTCTATCTCTATATATAAAAGTTACTTTAACCAAAACTGAAACTGACCGCGATTTTTATAACCTCACGACTGTTCAAAAATATCAAATATTCACCGAATACCTATTCATCATACACCATTCTCTTAATTATAAAAAAAAACAAAGAGAATGATTTCTAAATAAACTTTATTATTGCATCAAAGTAACATTTTATGGTAAAAGAGAAGAGGCACCGTTTTCGACCCCGTTCTAGAGTTTACGTTCGGAACAATGGATTGTTGGGGCTAGGGTTAATTAAAAAAAATGTTTATTTAGACACCGTTCAAAAGTATATTTATTGATTTAAACTTTATTTTTGCAATGAATAAATAAATGAGACTATATCTATAAATAGCTAGTAAATATGCCATTAAATAAACAAGAAACAAACGATTAATTTTGCAAAGTTGAAATATTTTTGTTTATGACTTTTATATGAACAATTATTGTTTTTATGAAGTTTGATTTCTTTATTGATTTTGTCATTTGTTCGCTCTTTCTCGTATCATAGTTGTTGTTCTGACATTATCGCGTTCCTCGTCCTTTCGTCTACTCGTTCTCCGATTCTCTCCATCTCTCATATTTTCGTCATCTCGTTCTCTCGTACTCTCGTTCCGTGTCCTCTCACTTCTCGTTCTTTCATCCCATCGTCCTCGTCCTCTTCATCCGCCCGTTTCGTCGTTCTCATCGTCTTGATCCTCGTCCTCTTGTTCCTCGTCAACTCGTTTTTCACGTCCATTCGTCCTCTTGGCCTCTCGTTCCCTGTTCTCTCGTTCCTCGTCCTTCCGTTCTTTCTCTCTCCTGTCTTATGTGCCCTCATTCTCTGGTCCTGTCGTCGTCCCGTCCCCTCGTTCTCGTCCCCTCGTCGTCTCGTTCCTCGTTCTTTTGTACTTTCGTCCTTTCATTACGTTGTTCTATGTTTCCCATTTGCTCTATATTCACTTTCTTCGCTCGCGCTTTCTACTTTTCTCTTTCTCTCCCGTGAAGTGCTGGTCCCTCCTCTTTCTCTTTCACTCCTATTTTCTCTCCGATCGCTATAATTTTTGTTTCCCTTCTTATCTGACTCTCTCCTATTGTCCCTTTTTTTCGAACCACCTCTCTCTCTCCACTATGATCTATGTTCCTCCGCACATTTCGTTCTCTCTTGTCACCTTTTTCTATGAAGTATTCTCTCTCTCTACTATAATGTTTTTCTTTTTTATAATCTGGGTCTCTCTTATTTTCTTTTTCTTTATAAAAAATTCTATCTTTGCTATAATCTTTTTTTTTGTGCTATCATGCTCTCTCCTATTATCTTGGTATTTCGAATCATCTCTCTCTCCACTTTGATATTTTCCTCTTTGCTCATTTCGTTTCCCCATGTAAACTTTTTCTTCCGAGTTTTCTTTCTCTCTACTACAGTGATTTCCGTTTTTGTATTCTAGCGTTCTCTTATTTTCTCTTTCATATCATATATTTTTATTAGATTATCTCTGCTCTCTGTACCATGATCTTTTTTTTCTTTGCTCATGTCGTTCCTTCATTTCAAATTTTTCTTCCAAGTTTTCCTTCTCTCTACTACAGTAATTTCTTTTTTTATATTCTAGCTCTCGCTTATTTTCTCTTTCTCTTGAAATAGTTCTCTCTTTACCATGATCTTCTTTTTGTCACTATCCTGCTCTTCCCTATCATCTTTTTTTCTCTGATTACCTCTGCTCTCTGCACTATGATCTTTTTTCCTTTGCTCATGTCGTTCTCTCATTTCAACTTTTTCTTCCCAGTTTTCTTTCTCTCTACTACGATGATTTCCTTTTTTGTATTCCAGCTCTCTCTTATTTTCTTTTTCTCTTGAAATAGTTCTCTCTTTGCCATAATCTTTCTTTTTGTCACTATCTTGCTCTTCCCTATCATCTTTTTTTCTCGGATTACTTCTCTCTGCACTATGATCTTTTTTTCTTTGGTCAATTCGTTCCCTGATTTCATCTTTTCCTATCGAGGTTTCTTTCCCTTCACTACAATAATGTTCTTTTATGTTATTTGTCTCTTTCTTATTTTCGGTTTCCCTGAGGACAGCTATCTTTTCCTTATAATCTTTTTGTTTATTGGTATTCTGCCCTTTTCTATTTTCGCTTTCATGAATATGATCTCCGTCTTTGGAATCATTCTCTCTTTTCTTTTTTTCCTCCTTCTCTTTGCCTTCATCTATGGCATTTTCTATCTTGTGCTCTTCCGACCGTCCACTCATCATTGGCTGTTCTTCACTCGCTATTTCTTTCTCAATCATCATTTCGTTTTCCCAGCTCATTTCTCGCTCCATGTTCTGTCTTGTACGCAAAATTTCTTTCATCCTTGACAGCTGGCAAGATGTTCCTTCAAAATGAGATATTTTTTCAACCACATCTAACTCATCGTCTTCCATTCTAGTAAATAAAAATAAGTACGGATGAAAATTCAACTGGATGGGTCACTTGTAAAAAAAATGATTAGATTCCACACCTGTTCGATTCCATTTTTCCATTTTCATTCATTTCCAATATTATTTCCGGTTTATGACATGTTTTTATTTCCCTTCTTTTTCAGCTGCTTCATTGTATTGAGCATCGTCGTCACACATGCGTCGAATTCTTTTTGATTTAATTTCATTGCCTTCGGCACATGTATATTAACGTAAACTAAAAGAGGAAAAAAACAGAATTTTCAATTCATTAATTTTTATTAGAGAGATTTGCATGCATTCGTCCGTGTTGAATTACTTTTCGTATCCTCCAATAATTCGGCTGGAATTTTTGATGTCTCCCCTTTTCCAGTTGTCGTCATTTTTTCCAATTTTTCAATCGGTATGCAGCTTTTGATTATTCGACGCATCAATTCTCTTGGATCTTTCCGGAATGTTTTTGTAATTGCCTCTAAGTGTCTTGCATTTATATAAAAAGTTGATCCAGGTAGCAGAGGGACCTATGGTAAAATAAATTAGCTGTTCAACTAGTTCACGGAATGAAACGGAATCATGCAATCACAGAAATGATAAAAGTTAATTCCTGTCCTCTATTATATTTTATAATATAAGGATTATTATATAATCATTGCTATATAACTCAATTTCGGAGTGAGATGGATTATACGTCCTAATTTTCAGAATTTGCCTGATGAGCATCATCAACATCATCATCGTCTCACTGTCACATCATTAATCACTGTCTCGTCCTCTATTTCCCTGGGTCTCTCGTCCTGGTATCTTCTGGGCCTGTTAGGCTTTTGCTTACTCATTTTCTCGATCGCTCATTGTCTCGTTCCGTTTCTCTGTCGTTCCCCGCTCTTCCGGTCTCCCGTTCTTTAGTGCTCTCGTTCTCTCATCGTCGCATCCTCTCCCCTTTGCATCCTTTCGTTCTGGCATCCTCTAGTCCTTGCATCTCCTTGTCGTGGCCTCCTCTCATCGCCTCATCTCCTCTCCATTACATTTCCTCATCGACAGATCCTCTCGTTGTCGCATCCTCTGGACCTCTTGTTCTGTATTTCTCTCCTTCCTTATTGTCTCGATATCTTGTTTGCTTGCTTTCTTTATCACTCAATCTCTCATTCTGTCTTTCTCTCGGCCGTTCACTCTCTCATTCTCACGTTCACTCGCTCTCTCACTGTCCCCTTTCCTCCTATCACTCTTTCGTCTTCTCACTCCCTTATTTCTTCGCTCGATACGATCCTTTTGATTCATTCGTCCTCCAGTCTTCATGTTCCTTCGTTTTTTCATCCTAATGTGATTTTTTTCACACGCGCTCATTTTCTTGCTTTCCATCAGTTGTTCCATCTCTCGCTCGCTCCTCTCGTTCTCTCGCTTCTCGTTCTCGCGTCTCTCATTTTCTTGCCCCTTCTTCTCTCAGCTCTCGTTCTCTCACCCCTCTATCTCTCATCCATCGTTCGCTCGCCCTCTATTCTTTTGCCTATCGTTCTCTTGCCTCTCGTCCTCTAGCCTTTCGTTCTCTCGCCCCTCGTTCTCTCAACTCTTTTTCTCTCATCCATCGTTCGCTCGTCTATCGTTCTCTCACCTTTCGTTCTCTCGCCACTTATTCTCTCACCTCTCGTTCTCTCGTCATTCGTTTGCTCGCCCCTTATTCTCTTGCCTATCGTTCTTTCGTACCCTAGTTTGCTTGCTCCTCATTCTATCGCCTCGATCTCGTACTCAAGTTTCATTGCCCCTCAATCTCTCGTTCTCTCGCCTCTCGTTCTCTCGTGCTTTAATCTCGCGGCCCCCATTCTCTCGTTCCCGCGTTCTATCGCTCCTCGTTCTCCGGCTCTCGTTCGTTCGCCCCTCGTTCTTCCGCCTCTCGTTCTCTCGCCCCGCATTTTCTCGCCTCTTGTTCTCTCGGCTCTTGTTCTGTTGCTTCACGTTCTCTCGCTCTCGTTCGCTGGCCTCTCGTTCGCTCACCCTCTATTATTTTGCCTATCGTTCTCTTGCCTCTCGTCCTCTAGCCTTTCGTTCTCTCACCCCTCGTTCTCTCAACCCTTTTTCTCTCGTCCATCGTTCGCTCGCCTATAGTTCTCTCGCCTGTCGTTCTCTCACCTCTCATTCTTTCACCTCTCGTTCTCTCGTCCTTCGTTTGCTCGCGCCTTATTCTCTTGCCTATCGTTATTTCATACCCTAGTTTGCTTGCTCCTCGTTCTATCGCCTCGATCTCGTACTCCAGTTTGATAGCCCCTCAATCTCTCGTTCTCTCGTGTCTCATTCTCGCGCCCCCCATTCTCTCGTTCCCGCGTTCTATCGCTCCTCTTTTTCCGGCTCTCGTTCGTTCGCCCCTGTTTCTTCTACCTCTCGTTCTCTCGCCCCGCATTTTCTCGACTCTCGTTCTGTTTCTTCACGTTCTCTCGCTCTCGTTCTTCCACCTCTCGTTCTCTGGTCTCTCGTTCGCTCGCTTCTCGTTCTTGCGTCTCTCATTTTCTTGCTCCTTCTTCTCTCAGCTCTCGTTCGTTCGCCCCTCATTCTGTCACCTCTCGTTCTTTCGTCCCGCATTTTCTCTCATCGTTCTCTTGCTTCTCGTTCTGTTGCCTCTCCTCTTGGCTCTCGTTCCTTCGACTCTCGTTCTTTCGGCTCTCGTGCTTTCGGCTCTCGTTCTTTCGGCTCTCGTTCTTTCGGCTCTCGTTCTTTCGCCTCTCATTCTTTCGGCTCTCATTCTTTCGGCTCTCGTTCTCTCGGCTCTCGTTCTCTCGGCTCTCGTTCTCTCGGCTCTCGTTCTCTCGCCTCTCATTCTTTCGCCCATCATTTTCTCGCCTCTCGTTCTTTCGCCTCTCATTCTCTTGCCTCTCGTTCTTCCGCCCCTTGTTCTCTCTCTCTCCTTCCCCCTCATATCATAGGGGAACGCGGGGCGAGAGAAAGAGGGGCGCTTTCTCTCGCTCCGCGTTATTTTGTCTCATTCTCTTGCCTCTCATTCTTCCACCTCTTCTTCTCTCACCGTCCTTCCCTCGCGTCCTTTTGTTCTCTCGTTCTCTCGATCGCTCGATTTTTCACTCTTCTGATCACTCAATCTCTCGCTCACACGCTCTGTCGATCTGTCGTCTTTCAGTCCTCTCTTATGCACTCCCCTTTCTCTCGCACATTTTTCCAATCTAGCGGTTTGCCTTACCTTTAGAAAATCTGATGCAATTTGGGCATGAATAGCCATTCAACGATGAGGAAGTACGATTTTCCGTATTCTCCATATTATTTAAAATTGTTTGATCTTGCTCAAACCTTGCAGCTTGTTTTCGCGCAGCCATAACACTATCTTCAGCTTCCAACTGCCTTCTTCTGAAATTACCCATTTTCTTTGGCGTTACGAGCCCGAGTTCGTCGAATAAATCGAGCGACTCCAAATATGATTCATCGTCTAATGCAAAACGAAGTAAAATGAAATCATTGTTTATATCGTTAAATATAAAACTTCACTTACCTTCGACTGCTCAATATCTTATGCTACACCGTAAATGAGCTCATTCTCTTAGTATAATAAAAATTTGGCTCACCGTTTTTCCGAAGTATCTTGACTGGGTAACTTTTATTACCCCACGCTCCAACAAAAGTGCCGTCCGATTGTTTTTTGATATCCGACGTTTTCAAAACATTAATCGTATTTTTTTTGCATGTAGTCCAAGGTACAAGCGAAAACATTTTGATCGTTTCTCGTGACATGCACGTCACTTTTTCTCTTAACCGCGTAGAGCGAAGTAGTCAATGAACATCGGTTCATAGCACACGCCGTGAACGCTTGTCATACTTTTCTCGTATAAACAAATGGCCAGTTGACTCATTTCACGCTACAAATTTCCTTCGAACGAAAAAAGTTCGATATTTTTCGCGATCTATTCCTTGTCTAGTTTTGAAAAATAATTGGCGCTATGCCAAAACGGGGACAATTTTTCGACGAGTTATCTCGAGCTACGAAATATCGGTGGTTGAAAAGAATAAAAGAAAACGCGAAAAATAGTGATTGTGTAAGTGACGAGGAAACGGATACTTCCGGATCAAGTGAAGATGAACAAGAAGTCGTTGTGAATAGACTTTCCGAAGACGCGATTATTTCAAGGGAAAACACAGTTCTTCAAGAGTCACCCATTCCGTATACTGAATTTTCGACCACTACTGTCAACGATTTTGAAAATTAGAATTCGGATAACGATGATCCAGAATCGAATGACAGTTCCTTAGCTGCATCTTTTTTGATAATTCTTCAGAAGGTAATATCACCGCCGGAAGTATTTTATTTGATGATTCCGATTTAACAAGTTATAATGCGTCTGATTCTGAATACGGTATACTGACGGATGACCGTAAAGAATTAATATATGACGCAGCGCAGATAACGGTAGATGAAAGCGTCATTGCTATATTATCATATTTTTTGAGATATGACCTTTCAGTTGCATGTTTATCGAGTTGTCTAGATCTCATCCAAATCCATTGCAAGAGAGAAAATCGAGTCATAAACTCGATGTATAAATTGAAAAAAGATCTCACCGATTTCGAAACACCTATAGAAAGGCACTATTTCTGTGCAACATGTACGTCTCCGTTAAAAGTAGAGGATTCTGAATGTCCCAAGTGTAACGAAACTCGTGAAAAAGGCAGCTACTTTTTAGAACCAAACCTCATTAGGCAAATTCAAAAATTGCTAGTTTAAACTAATTTCTATGAAAGCTTAAATTATCCGGCTACGAGAGTGAAAAAAAACCCAAATAACTACGAAGATATTTACGATGGCGAATCGTATAAAAACTTCCGCCAAGAAAATGTTGCCTCTGGTGAAAAATTTATAACATTCACCTGGAATTCCGACGGCTTTCCAGTTTGGTCATCGTCCACATATTCTGTTTGGCCCGTTTTCCTCCAAATAAACGAACTCCCCTATTTATCGCGAATAAAACTTGAAAATACCTTACTCGCTGGCCTCTGGTTTGGAAAAAGCAAGCCAATCGTAAATATTTTTTTGGACAAATGTCTCTCGAAAAGCTTAGCTAGACTTCGTGATGGTGTTGAATTTTTCATCCCATCAGAAAGTGATCGAATAAAAATTAAGGGGTTATATACAGTTGGAAATTTCAGAAAATCGATTTTTTTTATGGCATTTTCAGAATGTACATACATTTGAGTACATTCTGTGAAAATTTCAAATTAATCCAGCAAGTAATGTCGGAGTTATATGCTATTTTATGATTAATTTCAAATTTCAAAAAATCGATTTTTTTTGTTGCATTTTTGGAGTCTACATATATTCAAATAGATTCTCTGAAATTTTCAAAGCGATACGGCAAATATTCGTAGAGATACATGCGTACTTGAAAGGACGCTTGGAGCATTACAAAGTAAGCGCACTCCGAACGGCCCGAGCGGCAGCGGTTGTTGTGGCCCGCGTGCCTGAGGTGACCCTTTTCATTGTTTTTGCATACATGGTATATGCGAGAGCTAAGCGTGGTCATTTCTTATACCGAAGAAAGGAATTTTGTCAGTCGAACCAGCTCTGCGACAGTGTAAAGTCGCGCGTTCAAATTTTACTCCGTTTTCGTAGTTTTGCGAATAAAAATGCCTTACAAGTGTACCAGACAACGCAGACTATCCGACAAGACGCAAATTTCAAGAGGGAAAAAGCGAAAACAATCGTACAATCCAAAAACAGTCGAGGCCGATGAAAGTAGCTTCCGTACATCCGCGAAAAAATTGAAAAATCAGAAGGAGATCTTAGTTCCTCGTGATTCCTCCATTGAATATCGCATTTTCAATTTTATAACGGTCTTCGCAGCGATAAGTGAATACGTCCAGTGTAAAACTTGCAAAGGAAAAGTGCAATTTCAAACGACTGCACAACGAGGACTCGGTTTTAAAATCGTCATTCTGTGTGATAAGTGCGATCCTCGAGCCATAAACTCTTGTCCTTTCATCAAACATTCTTACGCGATAAACAGACGATTTTTATTTGTGATGAGAACTCTCGGAATAGGATTGAAAGGTGCAGCGAAATTTTGTGGATTGATGGACATGTCACCTTTTGTGATGCAAGCTACGTACGATTTGATCGTCAAAAATATTCATTCATGCACGCAAATGGCCACCGAAAAACTTTTCGAAAAAGCTTGTGCTGAAGAAAAAGAAGCGTCTGCTCAAAATCGAGGCGATGGAAACTGTGAAGAATTGACAATATCTGGCGATGGAACCTGGAAAAAACGAGGGTTTACTTCTTTATACGGAGTAACATCACTGATCGGTTATTATACGGGGAAAATTATCGATATCGTCGTGAAAAGTTCGTACTGCAAACAATGCGAGGTTTGGAAAAAAAAATCGACACTGAAGAGTACAACGAATGGTATGACGATCACAAAGATGTTTGTGCTGCGAATCATAACGGTTCTTCAGGAAAAATGGAAGTCGATGCGATCGTAGAAATGTTCAAGCGTTCAATGGAAAAATTTAACGTCCAATACAAAAATTACATCGGCGACGGTGACTCGAAAACCTACTCGGGGATTTTGAAAGCTGTGCCTTACGGAAACAACGAAGTGGTAAAAAAAGAATGTATTGGACACGTTCAAAAAAGAATGGGTTCACGACTCCGAGACTGTGTCAAAAAAAATACCGAGATGACTGTAAATAAAAGTGGGGAAAAAATGCAAAAAAAAGTACTTGGTGGAAAAGGAAAGCTCACAGCCAAACTGATCGATAAATTGACTGTTTATTATGGCTTGGCAATCAGGAGGCACTGTGATTCCGTTGACAATATGTATAATGCAATATGGGCAACATATTACCATTATTGTTCAACAGATGAAAATCCTCAACACGAAAGATGCCCGGTCGGAACTGAGTCATGGTGTTGTTGGCAGCGAGCGCGAGCTTCGAATAAATTATCGGATTATAAACACGATTATTCTCCATTTCCACAAGATGTTGCTGACGCTCTGTTTCCGATCTACACGGATCTGAGCAATGAAAAGTTGCTTGAAAGATGTGTTGGTGGTTTCACACAAAATAACAACGAAAGCTATAATCAGTTGATTTGGAAAATCACACCGAAAATAATTCCTAGTGGTTCAAAAATAGTGGAAATAGCAGCTCACATGGCAGCCGGCACCTTTAATGAAGGTACGGCATCACTATTATATTATATGAATGCACTGGGTCTATCGATTGGGCCCAATGCCCATGCCTATGCCGAAAAACAGGATGCAGAGCGCGTCGCGATCTTTATTTTAAGAGCGCATGAGCGCACGCGCGAAGGAAGAATGGTTCGCCGACGACTGCAATTCGACAATTTGGAAGCTGCTGATGATGCAGAGGGAACTTTTTATGGCCCTGGAATAGACGACTCCTTGTAAGTTGTAAAAAAAAATTTTTATCCATGTGTTCACCACTTATGAAACTTTGAACGCGTTTATCTCGAAACAATGTTTTCAAAGTCGGTGAGCACGATTTCTCAAAGATGGCTCAACCGATCGGTCTGCAATTTTAACACAACTTTCTCAGATATATTCTACTGGGATTGGACGAAGGAGTAAGATTTCCGAAAATTATTTCTATTTTTTTTGAACCATTGAACGACCAAAATTCGGTTAAAAATTGAAATTTCGTCTTTGAGGAGCCGTCATTTCATCAAAATTGGAAATTCCAACTATTCCTTCGTCCAATCCCAGCATTTATCTGTCCACTAAACAAATCTCTTTGGTTTTTTAATTTCAGCTGATCCAAACGGGAGATTTCATGCTCACCGCAAGACGCCTTTTTTTAGAGGACCTACAGGAGATCAATCACAGGAGCTATCTGAAACAATATTTTATTAAATAAAAAATTGCGATAAAGAGTTAAAAGATGACACTCCATTTACTTCCTTATGCTTTTCCTCGTCAAATGAAATCCCTATCCGGAAAAAATTCGTAAAAAAACGAGTTTTTTTGGCCTTCCAACTGTATATGACCCCTTAAAGGAGCGATTTTTTGTGGAACGTGCGATTTGCCTGCAAAATGCCACTTTTTCAATATGAAGCAGTTCAATGATGAATGCGGTTGTCCGAATTGTTTGCAAAATGGAAAAGTTATCGATAAACGTAGAGTTTACCCAATTCAAAGACCTGCGCAATTACGGACAACAACAGATATTATTAGCAATGGTATACGGGCACACAGGAACAATTTGGCAGGAAAAAAAAATTCGCTATTTGGCGTCAAGGGAATCACGATATTAGCAATGCTATTTTACAATTTCATCGAAACAACGAGTGCTGACGTCATGCATCTCGCATATTTAGGAGTGGCGAAAAAATTATTAAAACTGTGGTTCATGCCTGAATATCACAGTGAGTCTTTTTCGCTCATTCATTTTAAACTATTAGTAGACCAAGCTCTCCTAAATATATCACCACCATCGTATGTGACTCGACTGTCACGGAAAATCACACATCTCGCATTTTGGAAAGCGATAGAGTTGAAAATGTAGCTACTTTATTATTCCCTTCCTATTTTGTCCAATGGTATGGAAGAGGAATATTTTGAGCACCATAAATTACTTGTGCTGGGCATATACCTGCTTAATCAATCAAGCATAACCGGAGATATGATAACAAGAGCTCAAGCTGCACTGGAAACTTACGTTTCCCAATTCAAAACGTTATACGGAGAGAAACATATGTCGATAAATGTGCATCTTTTATTACATCTTCCGGAAGTTGTGATCCGGCTTGGACCTCTTTGGGCAACATCGTGTTTCCCATTTGAAAACATTAACGGAGTCATGAAAAAGCTAGTCCACGGCACAAGATACGCTGATCTTCAAATTTGCTCATCTTTATCTCTATTCATGGGTGTAAAAAATTTAAAAAATCAAATTCTCACTCCAGGAACGGAAACATCCAAATTCTGTGAACGGTTGGACCTCAAAAAGAAATTCAAAAACAAAGCTATAAATATCTCTTCACATATAAATATAACTGGTCGAACCCTGAGAATAAACATGGTGGAAAACTTGAACATTCTCGGTTTAGTACTCACGCAACACGACGGAATAACAATTTACAAATTTTACAAACTTTTCCGAAGCGGGAAAATTTTTTGTAGTGAACAAAGTACAATGAATATCAAAACGGACTCTTCTTGCATTACATACAAATTGAATGAGTCTGAGATTGGTGTTGGAATAATCTAATATTTTTTAAGGGTCGCCGAGTGTAATTGCAATCACTTATGTGTTGACTGCAATACTAATGATCAAGTGTATATAGTCATATTGGAATGCGAAAAATTAGATGTATTTTCTGACGATCGGCGGAGTTTGGAATTCATTTTTGAGTGCAAAAAACTCCAAGACGAAAAAGTATTCGCTCTGGACATTTGCTAATTGGAAGAAATTTTATTCACAATTCCAGTACCCGACACGGAGAAAATGTTTGCAGCGAAACCGGTCAATTTTATTGAAAATGAATAAACAGCAAAATCAAAATTCATCGATAACTTCGAGACATAATTTGAACAATATCAATCATGAGGTAAGAAATTATGATTATTTAAATGTCTGTACATCTTGAACTAGCTGTCGGTTGCAAGCTGACGATTGCAGCAAACAGTCCATTCAATGTTTATTTTTCTACAGTTTCGTGAGTTGCCTGAATGTGAAATATACAACAGCCTTCATAAATTCAATTCAAAATTTTGCCAAAAAAACAAAATACCAAACGAAAAATGGATGTAGCAGCGTCAATCGCAGGAAGTTAATAATTCCTGAAAATTTCAAAAAATGGAAAAAAATGTGCTACGAAGCATTTGGAGTTGAGGAATCGGTATAGTTGAAAATACAATCGAGTGAGCTCCGAGAAACAGCGGGACCAAAAAGATACAGCATATAAATCATATTTTGTTGAAAGAATATTCGTCATAACACATAACATTTAGATTTTGAATTACGAGAGAGCGAGAGATCGAGGGGACGAAAGAACGAGAGGTCCAGGGAACGAGATACCGAGAGAACAAGAGGCCAAGGAGTTCAAAGAACGAGGTAACACGGGGATGAAAGGAGAAAGAAGCGAATAGACGAGAACAAGAGGTTGATGGTGATGAGGGAACGTGAGGTCGAGGGGATGAGGATACGTAATGCGGCGGGCGAACGAGATAGCGAGAGAACGAAAGATCCAGAGGACGACAGTCGAGAGAACGAGGGGCGAGAGACCGAGGGGCGAGAGGCCGAGATATGAAGGAACAAGGGGCGAGAGACCGAGATGTAAGAGAACGAGAGGTCCAGGGAACACAAGGGCGAGAGGTCGAAGAACGGGGGAACAAGAAGCGAGCAAACGAGAGCCGAGAGAACGGGAGCCGAAAGAACGAGAGCCGAGAGAACGAGAGGCAAGAGAACGTGAGGTAACAGAACGAGAAGCAAGAGAATGAGACGAGAAAATGGGGGGCGAAATAACGAGAGACAACAGAAAAAGAGGCAAGGAAATGCGGGGCGAGAGAACGAGAGGCCAGAGAACGAGGGGCGAACGAACGAGAGCCGGAGAACCAGGAGCGATAGAACGCGGGAACGAGAGAATGGGTGGCGAGAGAATGAGGGGCGAGAGAACAAGAGCTAGGAGAACAAGAAACGAGCGAACGAAAGCCGTGAGAGCGAGAGGCAAGAGATCGAGAAGAAACAGAACGAGAAGCAAGAGAACGAGAGGCAAGAAAATGCGAGGCCAGAGAACGAGGGGCGAGAAAATGCGGGTCGAGAGAACGAGAGACGAGAAAATGCGGGGCGACAAAATGCGGGGCGAGAGAACGAGAGGCGGAAGAACGAGGGGCGAACGAACGAGAGCCAGAGAACGAAGAGCGATAGAACACGAGAACGGGAGAATGGGTGGCGAGAGAACGAGAGGCGAGAGAACAAGAGCCGGGAGAACAAGAAGCGAGCGAACGAAAGCCGAGAGAGCGAGAGGCAAGAGAACGAGAGGAAACAGAATGAAAAGCAAGAGAATGGGAGGTAATAGAACGAGAAGCAAAAGAACGAGAGGCAAGAAAAATGCGGGGCGAGAGAATGAGGAGAGGCCAGAGAACAAGGGGTGAAAAAATGCGGGTCGCGAGAACGAGAGACGAGAAAATGCGGGGCGAGAGAACGAGAGGCGGAAAAACGAGGGGCGAACGAACGAGAACCGGAGAACGAGGAGCGATAGAACGCGGGGACGAGAGAATGGGTGGCGAGAGAACGAGAGGCGAGAGAACGAGAGATTGAGGGGCAATCAAACTGGAGTACGAGATCAAGGCGATAGAACGAGGAGCAAGCAAACTAGGGTACAAAAGAACGATAGGCAAGAGAATAAGGCGCGAGCAAACGAAGGATGAAAGAAAGAAAGGTGAGAGAATGAGGGGCCATAGAACGAGGGCGAAAGAAGGAAGGGCAAGAGAACAAAAGGCGAGCGAACGACGGACGAGAGAAAGAGGGTTGAGAGAACGAGGGGCGAGTGAATGGTGGACGAGAGAAAGAGGGGCGAGAGAACATGGGGCGAGCGAACGAAAGGCTAGAGAACGAGAGGTAAGAGAATAAGGGGACGAGACAACGAGAGGGGAGAGGAAAAGATAGAGAGAGAGATGGGAGAACATGTTCTTTCGGATAAATATAGCAATTTCAAGGCCCAGCGCAACACGTCATAGCTGTGTTTCAAGATCTAATAGACTTCGTTAAGAAATCAGAACAGGGTGATGCTGGTGGACGTTCCTCCGGAATCCAAAACAAAAGATAGTCGTGAATTCAAGGTACTGATCCAAAATTACACCGTCATACGAAATAAAAGTGATGTGTACCTTAAACAAGACTCATCAATTTCTATGTATTTCATACACTGAACCGAATTCTGAGTTTTTATGGTTCGTACTCCTTTACGAGAGGACGAGGATCAAGACGATGAGAACGAGGGAACGAGAATGGGCAGACGAAGGGGGCGAGGACGATGGGATGAAAGAACGAAAAGAGAGAGGACACGGAACGAGAGTACGAGAGAACGAGATGACGAAAATATGAGAGATGCAGAGAATGAGAGAACAAGTAGACGAAAAGACGAGGAACGCGATAATATAAGAACAACAACATATGACACGAGAAAGAGCGAAAAAATGCCAAAATCAATAAACAAAACAAACTTCGTAAAAACAATAATTGTTCATATAAAAGTTATTAACAAAAATATTTCAACTTTTCTAAATGAATCGTTTGTTTCTGATTTATTTAATGGCATAATTACTAGCTATTCATAGATATGGTTTCATTCATTTATTCATTCGCCATTTATTTATTGATGAAAAAATTGTCAATTTTCACCACCGATGCTACTTGAGGATAATAAACTTATTGGTAATCTTAAATAAAGTATTTTCTTGTTTAAATAACAACGAGCAGTGTTCATAATTATTCGCTTTTTTTATTCACCTGCCTATGGAAGAAACAATTATTTGTATTTATTCTCTACAAACGCGCTGAATAAAGGTCATATTTTTGATGAGTCACTCATCCGGTACTCATCACGCTTATATCTGACTTCTGCGTGATCTGTCACATACATTTGAGGGTAGTTCTTATCTCACGCATCAATGACTTATAAGTCACTCACGAGCGACTTATAACTAACTCACTACGCCTTACACATGTTTCACGCATGAGCATCTTATAAGTAAGTTATTCTCATTTGATACATGTACGACGCAAAATGCGTCGCACATGTTTTTAATATATTTAACTTATCATAATTTTTTTACTCGGGTGGGACATTCTAGAATATTCTCGAACATCGTGGAACATTCTAGAACGTTCTCGAAAATTCTGGAAAATTTTAGAACACTATGGAATATTCTAGAATGTTCCCAAACATTCTGAAACATTCTCGAACCTTCTGGAAGATTGTATAACATTTTGGAACATTCTAGAACATTCTGTCTGGAACTTTCTGGAACATTCTGGGAACATTCTAGAACCTTCTAGAACATTCAAGAACATTCTGGCCGGTCTCGGCCACTTCGGCAGTCGATTCCCAGCTGCTTCACCGACTTGCCATGAGAGGTCCGTTGGTGCGATGGCCTATTTTGACACCCATATCTCCGAACCCAACCCCTGCAATTCCAAACCGAAACCTTCTTCATGGATGGGGGATGAAGAGCTACCATACTATATAACCCCTATGGGGCTGCGGGGATGGGTTGCGGAGTTATAGCGGCACGCACGGACAAACCACGCTTACATTTGTTGTATATATTGATTACTTAGAAAATGGAATTATGAGTGGAAAAAAATAATAGAAAAATATAATTCAGGACTACCGAAAGCGATAGGTGCACGGCCGGTGTGTGGCTCCGACGATCTCCAAAGTTAAGCAACCTCGGGCGCGGTCAATATTTCATTGGGTGACAGCTTAGCCATGCATCGGCTCGCGCATCAATCGCTGAGCGGGAGGCAGTTTTTTTGAGTTTCTGATGGTGCTAATCAATTGAAACTCACAAGGAAAGGTACTTTGGTGTCCCCCTCCGATTTTGATAATTTTTATATATGTTATAGTCCATCGAAAATTAAGAGACACGTAATTTTTTTTATCGGCTTAAAGTTATTTTTAAGGGGTGAAATCGACCCCCAAAGTTGAGCATGTTTTGCATCTGGTAGAGTGTTTCATATAGAAGCACTTAACCGATCGTAACGAAACCAATTGCAAAACGTTTTTCACGTCAAATAACCTGTATATAATGTTCAACTTCTTATGCACCCCTATTACATGGGGATGATTCACCCCCGAATATCCAGAATTCTTTTGTATAAAAAAAACTTGCAATCCGATTTCAATAAAACAAACGCCATTTTGCAGAGCAAAAAAAATAAAATTGACGTATTTTTGGGTTTTTCTCAGATTAAAAAAATTAAGGGGGTAAAACACCCTTAAAATGTCAAATTTCATTTTGAGCACTGTCCCCTTCCGATTTCAATATTTTTTTTATAAAATGTAGCTTATCGAAAAATAAGACCACCTATTATTTTTATTGGCTCAAAATTATTTTTAAGGCGTGAAATCAACCCCCAAAGTTGGGCATGTTTTGCATCTGGTAGAGTGTTTCATATAGAAGCACTCAACCGATCGTAACGAAACCAATTGCAAAACGTTTTTCACGTCAAATAACCTGTATATAATGTTCAACTTCTTATGCACCCTTACTTACTGCAGGGGGCTGAACCACCCCCTGACATTCATAATTTTTTGTATAAAAGAAAAATTGTCATTCGATTTCAATGGAAAAACCAACATTTTGAAAAGCAAAAAAAAATTATAGTGAATGTGTCTAGATTTTTCGAATAAAAAAAATTAAGGGGGTAAAACACCCCTAAAATCTCAAATGTCATTTTGCGCACTTAAATGATAAAATTCAATTCAATTGGTCTCATTATCATTGCGTATCGACTTATATGCTAAATAATATTTATTTCGCATGTACATCCGCTGCCCTTCTGACATGCTTCACGTTTATAAAGAAGTGTTGGTATCCGTTCTATTTATATAAGTTTCTATTTTGAACGATTTACGAAAATAAAAAAAAAACTCAAATATCAAAAGAGTCGCATCAGCAATTCACCGCCCAGAATGTAAACAAAGCTGGCTCATGCCTTGCCATATTCTTATTCATATCAAGAACCGCTATAGTGGCTCGACCCCAAGTATTCTTGAAAAAGCCAGTTCGCTCAGGCTAATGTTTGAGGTATATCCGAAAACCAAATAAAAATGCTGTTTTCGTGGTGATGTCAGATCAAACCGCCCACTCAAGATGAAAAAGGTAAAACTGACTTTATATTATTCCAGAAGTTAAGTTGCTGTTCGACTGTTGATCAGTCATTATCGTGTCCGCTATCGTGAATACCGTATTGTTATTAACATGTCCATCAATCCAATGAACGTAATAAGACTGTTGTTTCTTACATTCGAGGTAATGAACATTCCTGACAGTCCTGTTAACAATAATGAAGTGGAATTGAAAGAGAGTTTCGCGGAAATTCTGAAGGCCTCTATGGCAGAGTTCAATCAGTTAGAAATCGTCGAAGATACGACATTAGATTTTCAAGAACCGTTTAGAGATGTCATAGTAGAACCTGTCGAAGATAATGACATCGAATGGGGTCTTGGAGAATCTCCATTAAGCCCTGAAACGTGTACTGACGATGAAGAAGATTTGAGCTACGACTACAAACAAAGAGCTGTTGAGTACTGGAGAAGTGCAAAAACGAAACAAAATAGGAAAATAGAAACAGTCCAAAACCGATTTAAACTCGTTAAATCTGTGCGCCAATTAAGGCGCTGGGCTCAACAAATTAATAAAGGCGGAACTTACAAGGAAAAATTGTCGCGCATTTCTGAATATACAATCGATAATTTAAAAAGCGCCATAGAAGCAGGTCTCATTGTACACGATATCGATCTTCGGAGATGGGCATTACAAGCCCAAAAATTGATTGGGCATGAGAATTTGCGTTTCAGGGCTTCGCCAACATGGATAAAAAAGTTTAAAAAAGTTCATCGAATAACAAGTAGAAAAATAAATAAATTCGTGACAAGAAAGACTCTCGAATCAAAGGACATATTACAAAACGATGCTAATAAATTTGTCTCCGCAGTTCAATTGAAAATTGAGGAATATGGCTTGGAAAATATTTATAATTCTGATCAAAGTGGTTTCCAATTAGAAGTCCATTCAGGGCGAACGTTAACAGAAGAAGGTACAAAACAAGTAGAATGCCTTGTACAATCCGTTTCAGCGACAACCCATAGCTACACCATCCAGCCGACAATATCAGCAGCAGGAAAATTGTTGTCACCTCTTCTGATAATTTTAAAAGAGCCATCCGGGCGGTTGGGGCCAATCGTAGAACGAACCATTTTTCGACCTCCCAATGTTTTTATAAGTGTTTCAAAATCTGGCAAGGCTACATCAGGTACGTTGGTATGTAATATTCAAATATAAAAAATAGATGTGCTATTAATTTTTACATATTGATTTATAGAACATTTCAAAGTATGGCTTCAAGAAGTGTTCTTCCCAAATGTCGGTGAGAAAAGTGTGCTTTTAATAGACTCATGGAGTGGACATTGCCCTAGTGTTGTCACGGAAGTTACACCACATAACAAAGAAATTGTTACAATGATCATACCGAAAGGAACAACAGGGAATATCCAGCCACTTGATGTCTTCGGATTTAGAATTTGGAAAAATTATGTCAGACATTTTTCAGACAGTGTCATGTTACTTGATTATGATTTAAGTCTACATTTACGAAATAATATAATCAAGCTGCAATCTCTAGTACATAATCAATTATCATCTCCGAGGTACGAAAATTTATTTCGATATGCCTGGTTCAAAAGTGGGTACATAGAAGAACGACCTGAGCATTTCGAAAATCCCGTTGAATTCGCTTTTGGTATGTCATCTCAAACACAATGTGAAATTGAAGGCTGCACAAATGTGGCTGTAGTAAGATGTTCATGGTGTAAAAAGTCACTTTGTTTCAAACATTTCTTCGAAGAACATCATTACTGTTCAAAATATAATCATTAAGTTCAGGAATGATAATTGAAACGAAAATTTGAATTGGAATCTATTTTTACTACATGAAAGATTTTAGCGCCTATGTATAACCTATATATATATATTTGTGTACAGACCATGTGTATACAAAAATAAAAAATCGTGAAGCTCACGACCACCGAAGATGTAGGAGTACTCAATTTTTCATATAATTAAAAAGCCGATGTACATGCGAAATAAATATTATTTAGCATATAAGTCGATACGCAATGATAATGAGACCAATTGAATTGAATTTTATCATTTAAGTGCGCAAAATGACATTTGAGATTTTAGGGGTGTTTTACCCCCTTAATTTTTTTTATTCGAAAAATCTAGACACATTCACTATAATTTTTTTTTGCTTTTCAAAATGTTGGTTTTTCCATTGAAATCGAATGACAATTTTTCTTTTATACAAAAAATTATGAATGTCAGGGGGTGGTTCAGCCCCCTGCAGTAAGTAAGGGTGCATAAGAAGTTGAACATTATATACAGGTTATTTGACGTGAAAAACGTTTTGCAATTGGTTTCGTTACGATCGGTTGAGTGCTTCTATATGAAACACTCTACCAGATGCAAAACATGCCCAACTTTGGGGGTTGATTTCACGCCTTAAAAATAATTTTGAGCCAATAAAAATAATAGGTGGTCTTATTTTTCGATAAGCTACATTTTATAAAAAAAATATTGAAATCGGAAGGGGACAGTGCTCAAAATGAAATTTGACATTTTAAGGGTGTTTTACCCCCTTAATTTTTTTAATCTGAGAAAAACCCAAAAATACGTCAATTTTATTTTTTTTGCTCTGCAAAATGGCGTTTGTTTTATTGAAATCGGATTGCAAGTTTTTTTTATACAAAAGAATTCTGGATATTCGGGGGTGAATCATCCCCATGTAATAGGGGTGCATAAGAAGTTGAACATTATATACAGGTTATTTGACGTGAAAAACGTTTTGCAATTGGTTTCGTTACGATCGGTTAAGTGCTTCTATATGAAACACTCTACCAGATGCAAAACATGCTCAACTTTGGGGGTCGATTTCACCCCTTAAAAATAACTTTAAGCCGATAAAAAAAATTACGTGTCTCTTAATTTTCGATGGACTATAACATATATAAAAATTATCAAAATTGGAGGGGGACACCAAAGTACCTTTCCTTGTCAGTAAAAATATAGCCGCCTGTATTGACCGGGTTTTTCACAGTTTCCGTTGGCTCTCGTGTAAATGCGATACAGTAGTGCATTAGGAAAGAGCGACTGTGGGCAACACCCTTAGGGGTTTCTCAGGAACATGGAACTTAGGAAAATTGGAAATTGGAACTTAATGAAGTGAAGAAAAAGAGGGGTTAAAGTGATGAGATGGGTTTGTAAAAATCCACAAGGGTATATGTAGGAATAAAAAAAAATAAAAAAAGTAAAAATCAGGATTGACAACTAATAATATAATTATTGGTTGAGACGTGAAAAAAAAAGAAATAAATTGAAGGTATGGATATCACAAGTTGTAAATTTTTTGAGATATGTAAAAATATGTCTAGAAACATGGCAAATTTTTTCAAGAAAATCAAAACGGTCCAAGTTATGAAAAAAACAAATATTTTTGGAATAAAACTGAAAAAAAAACATATTAAATTGACTTTTGATAATTTTTTTGTATTTTTTTAAAATGAAACTACTATTTTGATATCTTTGTGTTGAAAAAGCTATGAGCATTTAAAAAAATTTCGTGCGAAATTTTGAAAAATTCATTATTCTTAAATGGGTGGAAATTAAAATCTAAAAAAATTCTTAAAAACTCCTTTCAGTAGTGACTTGAAAATAAAAAAATTTCGTCAAAATCAAAAATGCTCAGGGTTACGCAATGGTCGGTTTGGTATGGAATGCCCCATATACACAATATTCTTTTCACAACGTCTATCTCCTCCCGTATTTTTTAAGTGTTATGACGCGGTTATGCTAACGTAGTAGCGCGCGCGTAGAATATGTTTTCCATCCCGTGAAATATCATTCGTTGAAGAAACCTATTAGAGTACAAAAACATTGTTGTACTGCGCTTCCTCTGGCGGACTAATCTTTCTGTATTGTTTTCGTTCTATTTTTTTTTTTTCATAGTCTTCTCAGTTGACCCACAGTCGTATTCTGAGCCGAGAATTGTGCATAGGTAATATACCATTATTAAAGTAGCCGTGGAGTCCTATTTCAAAGAGGGGAATCTACTTGAACACTGATTATATGTGGAAATCGATGAAAATCAAGGGAATATAATTACGAGAAAAATCATGGCTACTCAAAGCTTTAAGAATTTTCAAGCACATTTTTGAATAACGCAGATATATAGGAATCATTTTTTATTTATGTTTTAGTCTTTTAGCGATCCATTTTTTATATTTCAAAAAATTAAATTAGAAGATTTATAAAAATTAGTACAAGTACTCTTATCGACAAACCTAATATATTCATAAATATTGATAACCCTTAAGAAGAGTCATATTGCGAGTGGTCAAACATTAGAGGAAAATGTTTCTGTGTTAACGTCGCCTTATTTTTCAATCAATAAAACTGATAGAATAAAATTTTATTCTTCAATAACTAACTTACAATACTTTAATACTGATAAATTTTAATATTTTCTGGATCAAAGGAGAAAAATGTAATAAGGACTTACCAGAGTTAGTTGTTCCAGAAAATTCTTTGATCGTTCCGATCACACTGTTGACAATCGAATTTTCCTTGACGGTCAAAACATATCGGGATCTCTCACAGCTAGGTAGCCTGCGTTGATGCATACTTTTTATCATGTTTATTCTTAGGAGAGCGTCGTGGGTGCTCTTAAGGCCCGCGGCATCAGTCCCCGTCACGTTTAACTGATAGAGAGATGATCTCGCCAAAAGACTCGGCCGTACAACGTGAATCTCACCGGTGCTCTTGTCTATTTGAAATATACCAGCCTCATTGCCACTGGATATCCGGTAAGTGACCTGTCCGAATAAACCGTCGTCGAGATCGGTCGCTCTCAGCCTAGCGATCGCTTCATTAACCAGTGAATCGCTTCTTAACGTTACGTTGTAATATAACGGCTCGAAAATTGGACTATTGTCATTTACGTCCGTTATCTTTATCCTCACTATCGCGATTGCGCTCAGACCACCTGAAAATAAAAAGTAAACATAAACGATAAATTAAAACGACAAACGTTCCAATGCTAAATTTTGATATAATAAATAATCATAGTTTATCATTACATCCCGGAAAATTAATATTAATAGCTACCCTGGACGAAACGATGCCCCATAAAATTCATCCACGGTAAAAATAATCTCTTTCCGTAACAATTCATTGAAAAATCGTTTATTTATTTTTCAATTCGGCTTCATGAATACAGATGAATCAAGGCCGATTAAATTATGAAGTCTTTAATCGATTGTGTGCATTTCAAAATCAATAAAATTACATAGAACAGTCTGAACCAAATTTTTTTTTTTAAAGTCGACAAACAAAACAGTCTTTGTCGAGGCCAAATTTTTTTTAATGCATTTTCCGCAAAATGGCAGAGGTTTGAATCGTAAAGTCGGGATTTTGCCAAAATATCTTTTCTTTTTTTATTTGTGAAATAAAAATTGTGATGTTTAAAAAAAATCGCTCGATAGAGACCAGACAATTGTGTAAAGGGCCTCTGTTCCAAATTTCATCCAAATCGGTAGTTTAGTTTTCGAGATAGAATGGTGATCGTTCTCAAAAACACCATTTTGAAAAAAAGCATTTTGGTGTTTAAGCATCCGTCAAATGGAGATGAAATTTTGTTTTCATAACTGCAATATTTTATCGATTCCCAGGAAATTTTTAGAAATGACATATAAAGGGTAACACCATCGAAAAATAATGTTTTTGAAAAATCAACCCAAAAAACCAATACCCACAAAAATTTACTGAAACCCACGCTAAATTGCTCATGTAAAGATTCCTCCGCACAAAAATTCTCTCTAAAAACCAACTCATTATAATAAGTTATGGAAAACCGCCCTCAGAAAAAAAATTGTCAAACCCTCAAAAAAACCAAATCCGCACAAAAATTTACTAAAACTAACACAAAGTCGTCGGAGTAAAAATCCCCTTCTACCAAACCCATATCCAAAAACCAACTCATCATACATTTTATAGAAAACCGCTTTCATTATTTTATCAAAAAAGTCAAATTGTACAGAGGTGATATAATTTAAACCTCGCAGATGTTGGGAGTTCACAAAATGTTGATAAATAGAGATCTACCCGTGAAAAAAATTCCAACGCTTACAATATGGCCGACCCATGGTGCAATATTGGGCAACCAACCGTTGACACCCAATGTTGGTCCGAAACTCACAAGGAAACCTTCCCAGGTGTACCCCGCCGATTTTGTTCCGCTTGGAGTATGTTATTCTACATTGAAATCTAAGAGATATGTATTTTTTTCTTTTTTTGCGGAAACTCATATTTAAGGGGTGAAACACACCCCTAAAGTTGAGGTCTCCTAGGGGAGGTTATTCAGTTCCATATACATGCAGACATTATAACAAATAGAATATGCTCGATATGGAAGTGAAAAAAATTGCATAATTAACAGTTTCAAAAGTTAAGAGATACATGTTTTTACATTTTTCGAAAAAATGCATACTTAAGGGTGTACTACCCTATTATCCGAATACCTTTAATTTCTGTAGATACGTACTTTTTTAAATATCTATCTTCTAGAAAATATTCTTTTGAATATAGAACATATCGTGAAATTGTTTAAAAAGATTGTTATCAACATAAGAAAAAAAATCCCTGAAAAAATTTTTTTTAATAAAAAAATTGCGATTTCGTCTTCGTTATATACAATAATCGTTACAACATATGATTCAGGCATCGCAGATAATGAAAATTCTTTTCAATCACATTGTTATCATATTAATATTTCGAATTATTGTATCATTGTTTTTATTATATTTTATATGCTGTATTTTGTACAGATGTATTTTTGATTGACAAATGACATTATTCATTATATTCTTTACAATAGTAGAAATCATCAAAAAAGTGTTGGAAACATAATGATTTTTTACACCATGAACACCTAACAATAGCAATATTTTGACATCCGGGTACATCACAATGCGCTTTGCAAGTTTTAAAACTAAAATCTACAGGATTTTCAAAATTCTCCGGTCGCCATTCATTATAACCGCGTTTGAACCATGAATACCTAAATAAGTTTACATATCGTGGAGATGTTAATCGGTTGTGAACAAGTGACTGAAGCTTAATTATATTATTTCGTAAATGCAAATTTAAATCATAATCCATTAATATGATATCGTCACAAAAATGTTTCACATAATTTTTCCATATCCTGAAACCAAAAACATCTAAAGGTTGAAACTTTCACGTTGTACCCTGCGGTATTTTTCTTAATTTTATATTTTTATCCCGAGATTTCGCTTCGTCAACAGCTCGAGGGTAATGTCCAGTCCAGGAGTCAATTAATAAAATACTGTTTGAACCAACTTGGGGGAAGAAGACATTTTGTAGCCAAGTTTTAAAATGTTCTGAAAGTATGAATTAATTTTTCAATTTGCTTCATTGCAAGAAATAAACAGTATCTTATGTGTCAATATAAGGAATTCTCTAAAAAAATAATTTCTATTATTACCTGAAGTGAGTTTTCCAGATTTCGATACTTCTATGTAAACGTTTTCTGGTCTGAAAAGTGACGATTCCACTATTGGACCAAATTTACGACTTGGTTCTTTCAAAACCAGGAATAGCGGAGAAAGAAGCCTTCCGTCACCTGCTATAGTGGGCTGAATCGTATAACTATGCGTTGTAGAAGCAATTGATTGTACAAGGCATTCAACTTGTTTCTCTCCTTCAACCGCTAATGTTCTTCCAGAATGCATTTCTAATTGGAAACCACTTTGGTCCAAATTGTAGACGTTCGATAACCCATATTCTTCTATATCGTTCTTCACTTCAGAAACACATTGTTCAGCAAGCTTTCCCAGATTGTCTGCATTTTCAATACTTTTTTTGTGATAAATTTACTAATTTTTTTGGAAACAATCCTATGAGCTTTCTTAAATGAGTGTACCCACTTGTCTGACGCCTTAAAACGGACATCTTCATGACCGATTTCTTTTTGTGCTTGCATTGCCCATTTTTTCAAGTCGATGTCATGTACCATAAGACCAGCATCAACGGCAGCTTTAAAATTGGCTCAAGAGTACTCGCAAATTCTAGCCATTTTTTCTTTATAAGTTCCACCTTTATTCAAATATTTAGCCCATCTTTTTAATTGAGTCACTGATTGTACTTTTCTAAATTTTTGTTTACCGCTTGATAGGCTCAAATTTTTAGTTTTGCCACTTCTCCAATAGTTTACTGCGCTCGATTTTTACTCATACGAAACAGATTCATCATCAGTAGTACAAACATCCGGGGGTAGTACCGGATCATTGATTGCCGATCCCCATTCTTCGTCTTCTACTATTTTCATATCCCAATCTTTGTTAGGTTCTTGGAAATATAATGAATCTTCTACGATTGTTTCGACGCCCATGTAATCTTGCATAGCATTCGTTAATATATTTTTAATGCTTTCTTTTAATTGTATTTCAACATTATTTATGGGTCTTTCAGGTATATTTAGAGGCAGGGTGTCAAGTCGTCACGGGCCTACTGTCTACTGTGTCGACTGGATCGCGCAACTCGCCATTGTGTAACTCTCCAATCGTAGCAAGTCTGCCCTGTGGAAAGTCCCCAACCGTGTAAACTGGATCTAGCGTGAGCTCTAACCCGTAGTATTTTGATATTTTTCCGACGCTCGCGTATCCCCACTTTCACTGCCTTTCTTAGGTATACGCCGGGCAAGTCCCCACCGTGTCCACCGGACCGCCCGACATGCCATCGTTGAAACTCTCCAACTGTAGCAACTCTACCCTGTGCCCAAGTGCTCAACTGTGTTATTTGGCCCCGGCGCGCCTACCCTCATACATAGCAGCTCGACATGTCCCCGACGCTCGCGTACCCCCACTTTTTAGCGCCTGTCTCAGATACACACCGGAAAAGTGGCCACCGTGTCAACTGGATCCAGTTTTCCGATGTGTATCTGAGACAGGCGTTAAAAAGTGGGGGTACGCGAGCGTCGGGGAAATGTCGAGCTGCTACGTATGAGGGTTGGCGCGCCGGGGCCAGATAACACAGTTGAGCACTTGGGCATAGCGTAGAGTTGCTACAGTTGGAGAGTTTCAACGATGACATGTCGGGCGGTCCGGTGGACACGGTGGGGCCTTGCTCGGCGTGTACCTAAGAAAGGCGGTGAAAGTGGGGATACGCGAGCGTCGGGGAAATATCAAAATACTATGGGTTAGAGCTCGCGCTAGATCCAGTTTACACGGTTGGGGACTTTCCACAGGGCAGACTTGCTACGGTTGGAGAGTTACACAATGGCGAGTTGCGCGATCCAGTCGACACAGTAGACAGTAGGCCCGTGAAGACTTGACACCCTGCCTATTTAGGGCTTGAAAATGTGCCAAAACTAATCGTATCGCATTAAGCGGATTCACTTTCATTTTTGATAATAAATACACTTGATTTCTTAACTTATGGAACTTTTAAAAACTTTTGATTGCAAACAAAACACAGAGTTATACACTCCTTTGATTGATGATATTATTTTATCACGAGATAAATTCCTTCTAACTCGCACTTATCGAATTGAAGCAATTTCTGAAGAACGCGACTTATAAGCGTAGCACAGGCCATTATATGTCAAATATGAGATGCAGAGACAGATAACACTTATATATTTCTTATCAACGTATTTTGAAACTTCTTTGAATGATAGGTGAAGTAGAATATCAACTCGGAGAATCAGATAGCTAATAAGCAAGGCTAACGAGCATATACAAAGTAAGGTTCGAAAAGATAAAAGATATCAGTTCATTTACTGCTACGTGATTGTAAGAACAAACATCACGTGTATAACAAACTTCTTTTTCTCTAACAAAACGAGAACGAATATAGCCGATTTTTTCAACAGTTTTTTGATAATAAAAAATAAAGAAATAAAAATAAAAATAAACCCTCCATAGCAAAATAGTGACACAAATGCCAATTAATAATCTTTTTAAAATTTTGTTTCAGACAATAATTACGGCTAGAGTCGTGCACATCGTTTTGTTATAGGACATTTTCAATGATAGAAAAAAAAACAGTGTAAGAAATGAAAATAACGTTAAGAATTCATCCTCTATTCTTTAAGAGTGATTTAATGAAACATCAAAAAATCGGCTGAAACAAAATCGCAAAAAAAGCTACTTTTCGAACCCTCATACAGAAATGATCTCTCAAGAAAAGAATTTTCATTATCTGCAATGCCTGAATCATATGTTCTATCGATTATTATAATCTATCGATTATATTCAAGGGATTTTTTTTATGTTGATAACAATCTTTTTAAACAATTTCACGATATGTCCTATATCCAAAAGAATATTTTCTAGCAGATAGATACTTAAAAAAATACGTATCTACAGAAATTAAAGGTATTCGGATGTAAGGATAGTACACCCTTAAGGATGCATTTTTTCGAAAAATGCAAAAACATGTATCTCTTAATTTTTGAAACTGTTAATTATGCAATTTTTTTCACTTCCATATCGAGCATATTCTATTTGTTATAACGTTTTTTTTTATTTTCAACCCCTATAACTTCGGCTTATTCACCCCCTCAGGGCTGAAAAAAATCGAGAAGTCATAACTTTTTGTGAAGTATTGAATGCAATTGGTTTGATTTTGCCCCCTTGTCTGCATATATATGGAACTGAATAAACTCCTCTAGGAGACCTCAATTTTAGGGGTGTGTTTCACCTCTTAAATATGAGTTTCCGAAAAAAAAAAATACGTATCTCTTAGATTTCAATGTAGAATAACATACTCCAAGCGGAACAAAATCGGCAGGGTATACCTGGGAAGGTTTCCTTGTCAGACCAATCTATTCACCAATGTTGAATGTATGCATGGTTAGAGCATTGGCATGCGACACAGAGACAATTCTCGGCCAGTACCGGTCTCAAAATGGTAAACGACCGTCGGCGATCGACGGTTGCACCAGTCTTGGGCTGATCTTACATGCCGCTACCTAACCCATCCTCGGATTAAGCATCGGCACGCGACAAATTACCGATTGTCGGCCAGTATAGGTTTTAGAGAGGCAAACGACTGTCAGTGATTGACGTCGTACCAATTTTGGACTGATATGTTATACATTTTTATCATTATCTAGCGCATGATCACTGCGAGCATTGGCATGCAACGAATAGCCAATTCTGTGCCAGTGTCGTTTTGTAAATGATAAATGAATTATTACTCGAAACTTTTCAGGCCATATTTTTCTTCGCGATAACAGCTGTATAGAAAACAGTGTTTTGTGTAGTGTGAATGTGCTTTATTTAGAATATTAGAAGTGAATTTTGATATGTCGAAAACATATTACAGAGTGAAAAAGTGTCGAGCATTAAATATGTTAACTAAATACGAAAATGCAGAACAAGTGATGCTGGACAATTTAAGGGGAAAAAATGAGCGCATGGTAGAAGAAAAACATGAAAAAATGGAAAAGTGCTCGGACGCTCTGCATGATGAAAAAGTCGATGGAGAATCTGCTAAATAAATAAATGAGCTACTTGACGGAGATTCAGGTGAACAAATTGACGAATCATTCGATGATCAAATTGACGAAGTATTTAATGACGTATTCGATGAACAACTCGATGATCTGTCAGAAGACAACGAACGCGAGAAGTCTACTGAACAATCTTTGACGATGAAGGAAAAGCTTGTTGCATTTGCACTAAAACATGCGAAAACGCTGCAACATACGGTGCTTAGAGATCTTTTGAAACTCCTTCATTCCGAAGGATACGTAAATTTGCCGAAAACAGCGCCGACGCTTCTGAGTACTCAAAAGATCGGAAATGTGCAACCGATGCTAACCAAAAAAGAAACACTGGGGAGCTATGCCTATATTGGCATAGAAAACCAATTGAAAAAGAGAATCTCTCCAGATATTTTCACTGATCCGAAAATCGAAGCATTTATAAAGATCCATAGTGTCCAGGTGTACCGCAGCTCCAATAAACACTTTTGGCCCACCCTTATGAAAATTCACAGCAGTGATTTCGACTGAAACCCATTTGTAATTGCAATTTATTTGGGTAATTCAAAACCACACACAGCGTCGGAATTCTTAAAAGATTTTATTTCAGAAGAAAAACACTAATTACAAATGGTGTAGTTATTTCTGGAAAGAAATATCTATTTTGAATTACTGCACTTAGCTGTGATTCACCGGCTCGATCATATCTCAAGTGCGTTAAAAGTCATGGAGGATTCTATGCATGCGAACGTTATACTATTGAGGGTATCACCACTAATGGAAAGCGCGTTTATCCTGCACTTGATTGTCCAAAGAGAACGAAGAGGTCATTCAACTTGAAAAAAGACAAAAATCATCATTTGCCTGAATTACATACACCACTTCTTGAATTAAGGGATAACACCACTGTGACGGCTTCAAAAAATCGATTTTTTGAAAACCATTTTAAAAAATCTAAAATACTTTTAAGATTGAAATGCTGTTGGACCCAGGTCGAAAAAATAATTATTTTCGTAGATATTGAATATTTTGTGGAGCGGTGCAGCGGTCCGCGACGCTCGGGGTCTCGCGCAGCTGAGCGCTGGTGACGGCGATTCTAAAACGTTTCTGGGCATATCGAATAGCGATCCATACGACGGTTTCGAGATAAAAAAAAAGAGTGCATCGATCATGTCCAAAAACGTATGGGGACGCGCCTCCGCGAAATCGTGAAAAAAAAGGATTGTCTGGCAGAGGAAAGCTCACCGGAAAATTGATTGACGAGTTGAGCACATATTACGGCTTGGCTATTCGGAGAAACAGCGATGATGTTGACAAAATGAGGAAGGCAATTTGGGCAACTATCAAACATAAAATGTCCACAGACAGTGAGCCACAACATGACGATTGCCCGGAAGGAGCCGAGTCGTGGTGTTCGTGGCAGTGCGCGGTCGCAAATGGTGATATTTCTAAATATCGCCATAAACCGCCTCTTCCTCAGGAAATATTGGAGGCAATTCAGCCAATCTTCGACAATTTGAGCAGGGACGATTTGCTGCAGCGTTGTTTGGGCGGCTATACGCAAAACAATAACGAAAGCTACAATAAATCAATTTGGGCAATAGCCCCCAAGTGCCAGTCCGGAAGCAAAAAAATCATTGATATTGCAACTGATATCGCGGTATTAGTGTTCAATGATGGCCTGAGAAGTCTCATGAAAGTACTGGAGACGTTGGGGATAACCATCGGCCCAAATTGTTTCAACTTTTGCGTTGAGACCGACGCAGCGCGGATCCAGCTCGCGGAGCGCTCGCTCACAGACGCTGCAAAACAAGCGAGAAAAGCCTTAACAAGTTCGAGGAAAGAATCAGGAGACAACGATTTGCTTCTTGAAGGCCAGCTATATGGTGCCGGCATCGCTGATTGAAGGTAAATATTTTTTTTTTCAATTTATGACATAAATTAACAAACCTAAAACTTTGAACGCGTTTTTCTCAAAACCACTTTTTTGAGTGCGGCACGCAGCAGAACTCAAGCAATTTTTATCCGATCGACTTCAAATTTTTACTGTATCAATAAAAGTAGATTATCTAGAGAAGTACATAGGATTTTTTCGATATCTCAATAATTATAAAAGTTATAGCCTATTTTCGACGAGAAATTTTGCTCAAAAATCACTCTTCAATTTCAAAGGCGTGCCTATTTTTTAAAAATCAATATTTTTCCAAATCCCTATGTACTTCTCTTCAAAATATCATATTATTAACGAAAACACTCGGTATTTTCTTTCAGATCGACGTTGAAGAGAGTTCTGCTGCGTGCCGCGAACCACTGCGGAGATGACGCGAGAGCTTCCCCAGCGCCACCATGCGGCGTGAAAAATGTGAAAAAAAATTTTTTTGATACATTAATAAACAAGGAACAAAACCCAAAAAATTTTTTCGAATATCTCTTTTTTCCCCACAAAAAAAAATTCTTGAAAAATGTGAAAAATAGGGGGTCACAGTGGTGTTGTCCGTTAACCAAATTTGATATAATCAAGTCTATTCCACTCGATTTAATGCACCTTTTATTTTTGGGAGTGCTGAAATGGCTTCTTGAGAAGTGAACCTCTCGCAGTAGCCCTTTTCGGATGAAAAAATCAATGGAGCGCCTCTTCAAGGAGTTAATGGCTTCACTAGAGACAATGATCCCAGCAGAATTTCAGCGGAAAGTTTTTGATACAGAAGAAATAGCCAGATGGAAAGCGACTCGCAAGGAGACGGCACGACCGTGGGGTCGGGGATTTAGCCGATTTTTTTTTTGTGGTGAAAGAGGACCCCTAGCACCTCACGTGGTTAACGTAGTAGGACGCACTACTCGGAAAATTCCGAGAAAAATCGATTCAAAGTTTCCTAGGCGCCTTATGAATTTAAGGAAGAACGATCGCGGTAGTACCTTCAAAAAGTTACGCGCATTACGTATGGACAAAATATGACGATAGACTAAGCGAAACGTGAAAAAATTTTGGGCGTGCCTGTATTCAGACTGCTACAATACACGGAAAAGCGGTCTATACAAACACACGCACACCATGAAATTTCGTTTCTCGTCACGATCGTGCAACGTCGCATTGAGCAGATGACAGTATTCTTTTGGTATTTCTCTATCACTGCTATGAATACAGCAAAAGATATCGAAAATGTCGAAACAAGAAAGGTATAATGGCAGATTTATAAAGAATAAAAATTTGACAAAAAAGTTGAAATTTATCGGGACAATGCGAGAAGGAAAATGAAGAAAGTCTGTCATTGTACTCAAAACTACATTTTAAATGTAGTTTATGCTTGAACTACAATAAACAATAATTATTATTTGAATTAAAAGTTGTTTTTAAACAATACATAAATTTGTATTGCTTAATTAATCATTTATAATTTTATACCAATGACAACGCAGCCATACTGAAGTAAAGAAATCCCGTGTGTTTGTATAGCTAAACACATGCTGCGACGGTTACAATGTTGCCGGATCGTATTTCCCCCATTCGCAGCTGGGTAAAAACTCCATAAAAGTTTACATCTTCCTACTGTTATATCTCGACTTCAAAACGGTCAATCGAAGTATTTTTTTTTACATGTCCGAAAAATATTCATTTAGATCATGCTATTTTTTTTATTGAAATCTGTCGAGACGTTTATTTGCTACGAATGAGAAAAAGGCGACAGACTATGTCTACAGCATGCTTCACATATGCGATACGTGTTAAACGTGCCAACTTTAATGTTAATTATATCCGGTTCTAAACGGTCAAATATTTCCAAATTTCAGTAGCGGACAGATGCTGCAGTCTGTTTTGAGTTATAAAAATTGCAAGAAAATCTGTCGACGCGTCGATTTGCGATCGTACTTCCTTAAAATGTCAAGCACTTGTCGAGCCGCCGTCTAGACTAGACGATTAGGGCTCAGTCTGTTGCGCCGGAGGTCTCGCGTTCGATTCCTCCTTCGGATCTTATTTTTTTTTTCTTTTTTTTGTTATCCCAACAATTATTAAAAGCGTTTCTCATCCCTACATTATATTTTAAAATTTATTTACATTATTTTTTTTTAATTATTTTCATTTTTTTAAATTATTTTCTTTTTATCCAATAAAACAATTCATAACGGTGGGGTTTTTATTTTTCATTGTAAAGTATATGAGGAGGAACATTGGGTTTTTAATGAGAATAACAAAGTCGATTAGGAAAAATTCAATTTTTATTCATATAATAATTATATACAAAAACCGCAGTGGTAATTATCGTAGAAACAAACAAAGCAATAATTTTTGCGACATCTTGCGTAACATATAAAAGCGGATTTTTTACAATCGCAGGTAGTTTGCAACACATCTGTACAAAAACATGTCTCATTAACGTTCATGAAAATGTTTCTAGTAACTGACAATTTTGAGGCAAACCAGGCGTATTGAATCATGTCTCGGAATATTGGTGACGATAATTGATGGTGAATTATTGAATGGATTTTTATACAATCTTCCCGGGAATTAATTTCACGATTCTACTCCAACAATTCGCTGCAATTTTGCAAGCGCTTTATGAAATTTTTAACTTGTCTGTAAAAGTAAACGTCACAAGGTTGCACCAAGGGAGTGCATTTTGGAGGAATTACTTTTACAGAGCAAGTTGGCATATTTTCGTCATCTTGAAAGATTTCATCATACATCTCTGGATTTGTCTGACCCCCCCCCCCCCCCCCCCCCAAGAGTCAATGAGAAGTAAAAATTTATTCTCCACGACGTAAGTTTTTAAACATTTCTGGAGAAAATCCGTGTATAAGGCTGTCGTTAGTTTTCCGGACTTCGATGGTGTTGCAATGACGTTCGTATATGTATTCGATTAGCCATCTACTAATTTTTGAATACGAAGTCCGAAATGACCGGTCGTCTCTTGCAAACATACGAAGACATGTGGGAGCACTTTTCCGGATAATGTTATAGAATACTGGCTGTGCCCACGGGCTTCGCCCGCGGCACATCTAGCAGGCGCATTTAGCAAGCATCTAGCCTAATATGGTTACAACCATATTACTCAAAGCATAGCTGTGAGTTTTTTTATATCTTTTACGATATTATATTATTTTGACAAAACATCAACTTCAATAACATGATAAATAGTGAGTAACGTAGAAGCGTGTCCAAAATTAAATATTACTGATCCAATATTACCGACCGATTCGATATGGCTGACCGTACATGCTAAAATCGTTTGATGATAACGACAGTTGATAATATTTGGTTTTCGGGGTCGCTGATTACGAATCTGCATCCAAAATTCAAGATGGCGGATTCAATAAGGCGGACCATACATGCTAAAATCGTTTGATGAGGACGAAAGTTCGTAATATTGGGTTTTTGGGGCCGCTGATTACGAATCTATATCTAAAATTCAAGATGGCGGATTCAATATGGCGGACCGTATATGCAAAAATCGTTTGATGAGAACGAAAGTTGGTAATATTGGGTTTTCTCGGTCGCTGATTACGAATCTGTATCCAAAATTGAAGATGACGGATTCAATATGGCGGACCGTAGATGCAAAAATCGTTTGATGAGAACGAAAGTTCGTAATATGGTGTTTTTGGGGTCGATGATTACGAATCTGCATCCAAAATTCAAGGTGGCGGATTCAATATGGCGGACCATACATGCTAAAATCGTTTGATGAGAACGAAAGTTGGTAACATTGGGTTTTCTGGGTGGCAGATTACGAATCTGGATCCGAAATTCAAATAGCGGATTCAATATGGCGGACCGTAGATACTAAAATCGTTTGATGAGAACGAAAATTCGCAATATGAGGTTTTTGGGGTCGCTGATTACGAATCTGCATCCGAAATTAAAGATGGCGAATACAATATGGCGGACCGTACATGCAAATGTTACGTGCAGAAAGCTCGGGTTACTTTATCTTACTATTATCTTTTTACTTTAAGAAATTCGGGATCGGCTTACCTTCGTTCCATACGGGCCCGGGACTCGTCTCAACTGGTTCAATGCCTTAATTAGCAGGAGGGGTGATGATAAATTCCAATTATTTTTTTAAAGAAAAGCAGTCAATTTCAAACATTGGGGTTTTATTTGATTGAGGAGAAAAAAATATGAAGTCAAAGATTCCGCAATTACAACGTTATACATATGATTTACGTTACCGCTCGAGTCGCTCGCGATCTCTGGTTTCGGCCGACGACCACGCTACCCGCTCACACACACACACTTATTTCCTACGTATAGCTTATTTACGGAATTATTGATTTTTATACGATAATAACGCTGGTTTTATTATTTGGATAATATATCATATATAATATATGAGAATAGAGAACGACGGTATAATTATGGTTAAATAGCATCTTTTCGCACGTAAAACAATCGGAGAATTATTAATCTATGCGCACCACCGCCGGCGGAGCTCTTCCATGCACACGGGGGTTCCGTTTAAGTAAACCCACTCTGACGGGAGAATTACGGTCGCCACGATTCACTCACGACTCAAGTGTTGCTCAAACCCCTGGTGAACCCGAGGGAATTGCACTCGATTAGGACTTTATTTTCACGAGAATATACGCACGGGTCTATGCGGAACCACCGATTTGGATTTACGTTTCCGCCGCGACTTGCTACGTTCGGAGCTCGATATCCACCTCAGGATAATTCCGTGACTTGATGGGAACTAACTTCCTCGATAACGATATTCATCGCAATCGAGGCTATTCGGAAATTCATCCTGAGGTGGGGGCGGCTTTCAATTTCTCGGGACTCATCCACGATTGGTTGGAACCCGCATGAGCTGATTTTCGCCTCAGCATTTCCCGAGTGGCGTGAATCGTGGGTCATCAGACCCAGGGCTCGTGCATGCGATGTCGCTATGCGAGAGTGAGCAACAAAGAGCCCTGGTCAGCCTCGAGTGCAGGGGCACCCGTCGGAATGCTCAGCGCACACATGCGCTGACGGTGACAAAAAATGCAAGGAAGCGTTAACGTCACGCCACTGTCTTTACCTTTGGGAGAAAAAAATATTCTTATAGACAGGGTCGTGACACAAAAATCGCTTGATGATAACGAAAGTTAATATTATTGGGTTTTCTGTGTCGCTGATTACGAATCTGGATCCGAAATTCAAGATGGCGGATTCAATATGGCGGCATGCAAAAATCGTTTGATGAGAACGAAAGTTGGTAATATTGAGTTTTCTGGGTCGTCAGATACTGGGTCAACAGCTACCATGGCAACGGTCACCATGGCAACGGTCACCATAGCAACGGTCACCATGGCAATGGTCACCATAGCAACGGCTACCATAGCAACGGCTACCATAGCAACGGTCACCATGGCAATGGTCACCATAGCAACGGCTACCATAGCAACGGCTACCATAGCAACGACTACCATGGCAACGGATACCATAGTAGCGGCTACCATGGCAACGGACATCATAGCAATGGCTACCATGGCAATGATTACTATAGTAATGATTACCATAGTAACGGATATCATAGCAACGGTCAACATAGCAACATATATCATAGTAACGGTTACCATGGGAACGATTATCATAGCAACGGTTACCATGGCAACGGTTACTATAGCAAGGGTTACCATGGCAATGGTTACCATAGCAACGGAAAACTTCATATTATCAACTTTCGTTCTCATCAAACGATTTTTGCATGTACGGTTCGCCATATTGAATCCGCGCCATCTTGAATTTCGGATGCAGATTCGTAATCAGCGACCCAGCAAACCCAATATTACCAACTTTCGTTCTCATCAAACGATTTTTGCATATACGCTCCTCCATATTGCATCCGCCATCTTTAATTTCGGATGCAGATGTTTCGTAATCAGCGCCCCAGAAAACCAAATATTACCAACTTTCATTCTCATCAAACGATTTTTGCATCTACGATCCGACATGTTCAATCCGCTATCATAAATTTCGGATCTAGATTCGTAATTAGCGACCCAGAATACCCAATGTTACCAACTTTCGTTCTCATCAAACGATTTTAGCATGTATGGTCCGCTATATTGAATCCGCCATCTTGAATTTTGGATGCAGGTTCGTAATCGGCGAACTCAAAAACACCATATTACGAACTTTCGTTTTCGTCAAACGATTTTTGCATCTACGGTGCGTCATATTGAATCAGCTGTCTTGAATTTTGGATCCAGATTCGTAATCAGCGACCCAGAAAACCCAATATTACCAACTTTCGTTCTCATCAAACGATTTTTCCATCTACGGTCCACTGTATTGAATCCGCCGTCTTTAAGGAAGTATGATCGCAAATCGACGCGTCGACAGATTTTCTTGAAATTTTTATAACTCAAAACAGACTGCAGCATCTGTCCGCTACTGAAATTTGGAAATATTTGAGCGTTTAGAACCGGAGATAATTAACATTAAAGTTGGCACGTTTAACACATATCGCATATGTGAAGCATGCTGTAGACATAGTCTGTCGCCCTTCTCTCAATCGTAATAAATAAACGTCTCGACAGATTTCAATAAAAAAATAGCATGATCTAAATGAATATTTTTCGGACATGTAAAAGAAAATACTTCGATTGACCGTTTTGAAGTCGAGATATAACAGTAGGAAGATGTAAACTTTTATGGAGTTTTTACCCAGCTGCGAATGGGGGGAATACGATCCGGCAACATTGTAACCATCGTAGTGTGTATGTAGCTATACAAACACACGGGATTTCTTTACTTCAGTATGGTTGCGTTGTCATTGGTATAAAATTATAAATGATTAATTAAGCAATACAAATTTATGTATTGTTTAAAAACAACTTTTAATTCAAATAATAATTATTGTTTATTGTAGTTCAAATTTAATTTTCCTTCTCGCATTGTCCCGATAAATTTCAACTTTTTTGTCAAATTTTTATTCTTTATAAATCTGCCATTATACCTTTCTTGTTTCGACATTTTCGATACCTTTTGCTGGACTCATAGCAGTGATAGAGAAATACCATAAGAATACTGTCATCTGCTCAATGCGGCGTTGCACGATCGTGACGAGAAACGAAATTTCATGGTGTGCGTGTGTTTGTATAGACCGCTTTTCCGTGTATTGTAGCAGTCTGAATACAAGCACGCCCAAAATTTTTTCACGTTTCGCTTAGTCTATCGCCATATTTTGTCCATACGTAATGCGCGTAACTTTTTGAAGGTACTACCGTGAACTACTCGTTCTTCCTTAATTTCGGATGCAGATTCGTAATCAGCGACCGAGAAAATCTTATATTATAAACTTTCGTTCTCATCAAACGATTTTTGCATCTATGGTCCACCATATTGAATCCGCCATCTTGAATTTCGGATCCAGATTCGTAATCAGCGACTCAGCAAACCTAATATTACCAACTTTCGTTCCTAACAAACGATTTTAGCATGTACCGTCCGCCATATTGAATCCGCCATCTTAAATTTTGGTTGCAGATTCATAATCAGCGACCCCGAAAACACCATATTACGAACTATCGTTCTCATCAAACGATTTTCGCATCTACGGTCCGCCATATTGAATCCGCCATCTTGAATTTCGGATCCACCTTCATAATCAGCGACCCAGAAAACCTAATATTACCAACTTTCGTTATCATCAAACGATTTTTGCAGGTACGGTCCGCCATATTGAATCAGCCATATTTAATTTCGGATGCAGATTCGTAATCAGCGACCCCAAAAACCTCATATTACGAACTTTCGTTCTCATCAAACGACTCCTGCATCTACGGTCCGCCATATTGAATCCGCCATCTTGAATTTCGGATGCAGATTCGTAATCAGCTACTCAGAAAACCCAATATTACCAACTTTCGTTCTCATCAAACGATTTTTGCATGTACAGTGCCTGCATTTAATGCCTGGATATGCTAAAATACTAGCACTCTGTGAAGTTGCCATCATCGGTCGATTTTCGACCGAATTTCGGATTGTTGTGTCACGAGTCATTCCTAACCCATGAGGCGATATAACCTCGTGAAGAAATGACAGCGCTTAGGCGTTGCAACTGCAGCATGAAGGCAGGCACCGAAAATGGTTGAAAGGATGAAAATTATGAATGCGAAATTGGGAAAAGAGAACATACAGAACCCGCGTCAGAATAAATATAAAACATACATACGATGGGTAATAATATCCGGAATAACAATAATGATGCACTGAAAAGTGGAGAATAAATAAATTGAAAACATACACGGAACATTTTCTTATTGTAACGACACTTTAAACAGTCACTGCCGAAAATATAGAAATAGAAACTAGACATTAATTTACTGTAAAACAACGTTGAAAGCAATGATTTTTTTAACGTATGTAAATTAAAGGACTGACCGACCGGCTACTACAAATGCATTCGTTTGCAGCTTAATGATTTTGAACTTGATAATAGATTACAACTCATTCAATGTTGAAATATTCGAATTTCCAATTGACGCGTATGGAACAATAAATTTACTGCTAATCCAGATGAATCTAATGTAAGAGATGATAACATGTGAGTATTTTGACTGTTCAGTTCTCAAAACGACGTCTATCATCAGTGGATTCATGTGTCTTGGCGTAATGAAAACTTAGCAATATTTTTTACTTTTTACTGTAGTCTCGTAGATGATACAACCATACTCGGTCCATAAACCAAGTGGATCCAATGTTGAGTGCAATGGTTTTTGCAAGCCTTGAGCAACTAAAACCAGTTTGCCTACGTTGGTTCTTGGATTCATTTGGAGCTATATAAAAATTCACATCATAGGAATTTCATTACATTCATTGTTGCATTCCCGAGCGACAATTTGGAGTAATCGAATTCTATATTTCCCGGATAAATCCAACATAAAATATGATGACCTGTAATTATTTTGATCGGTTTATCTTCAAAATTATGTCAGTAATTGCTGGAATCATCTGTTGTCGAGCATTCAGAAAAAATCTCATCCCAATCGAGTAAATGATACCCAGAATCTTTTAAGAAAAAAAAAGTGAATCCAACGTTGGAGTTAATGGTCTCTGCGAAACATGCTCCTTCAGGAACTGGATCATCTACTCTTGCAGTTGGATTCGTTCGCAGCTTAACGAAAATTCAAGTTGATACTGAATTAGAACACATTCATTTTGGTAATATTCGAGTTTCAAATCGACAGATACGAAATAGCGAAATTCTTCGTTTTCCAGATGAATCTGATCTAAAAGGTGATGACATCTACTTATTTTGTCTGTTCAGTATACGAAAAAGGTCTACTATGAGTGGATTCATCTGCCATAGCGCAATGCAATTTTTTTTCTATCCTAAATTTTGCGCAGTCTCGTTAATGATACGACGCCGCTCGGTCCACAGAATGAATGAATCCAATGTTGAGTGCAATAGTTTTTGCAAGCCTTCAGCACACTAAAACCAGTTTACCTACGTTGGTACTTGGATTCATTTGGAGCTTTATAAAAATTCACATCAATATCGAATTTCATCACATTCATTGTTGTATTCTCGAGCGACACTTTTGAGTAATCGAATTCTATAGTTCCCAGATAAATCCAACATAAAATATGATGACCTGCAATTATTTTGATCGGTTTATCTTGAAAATTATGTCAGCAATTGCTGGAATCATCTGTTGTCGAGCATTGAGAAAAAATTTCATCGCTTCACAACTCGTATCGCAATCGAGTAAATGATACTCTTGATGTTGACCCTTTTAACAGAAGAAAAACTGAAAATGAAAAAATTCATTTCGATTTTTCATTGTCATTAAAGAGATAATCATTGCCAAGGACTAGTATGAAAAATCGTTTTTTCCGTTTTCGCTTATTTCCATTTTGTTGAATGACCCGGTGCCTTGAACACAGCTTACAATAGATAAATTTATCTGATAAATTTCACATATGTGCAGTCGTTTATTTTGAAGTGTCGTGGAAGTCCGTTGATAAATGGCCCAGCCTCAAGAGGAACGTAATGTTTTTGCGAATTATAATCCAGCCGTTCGCGGTAAAATTATAGGCATGCATACGGCCGGAATGCTTCAGAGTGAGATTGCCCAAGCGATCGGCTGTAATAGGAAAACTGTTAGTTTGTGGATCAGAAGTCACGCTGAAGGCGACGCGAATACAGTGGCCGATCACCGCAAAAATAATAAGGGGCCTCTAAAAACCACCCCTGAACAAGATGTTCAGTTGTGCCAATTTGTAGAGGAGAATCCTTTCACCACCATTTCCGAAGCATTAGAAGCGACGGGCATACCGATATGTGTCAAAACGGCTCTAAGCCGCTTGAAAAGTGTCGGTGTTACCGCCCATCGGCCGGTGAAGAAAACTCCCCTTACTGAAAACTATCGTCAGCAGAGAATAATTTTTGCTGAAGAACATTTGTTATGGACTCCTGAACAGTGAGTTGCCGTTATCTGGTCTGACGAGAAGGTATAAGTTGGTCTAAACTATGTAACTAATAAAAAATAATTTTTCATAACTAATTTTTTCGAGTACGGAGTAAAACAATAATTATAGAATATGCATTCTTTAAAAAGTGACCGAAATTTCGAATGGATCCCGATTGAGCGACTAAATTCCCTTACTCTATCACCCCGGTATGTTTAGAAGCATCAATTATTTCATAACGATCTCTCTCCCAATAGGTTTTTACTTCCTCGGCAGATGGGCGTCGGTATGTCTATCGCCCACGTGCTGAAGCGTTTGAATCTGACAAAAGGTATGTCGTCGAGAAGCAATGGAGTGGCAGGATATCTGCTGGCTTCTGGAGGTGTATGTCTGCTGAGGGGGCAATGATTTTATGCGAAATCCCACCACGCATAAATTCCGCGGACTATGTTCAAGTCTTGGAGAACATCATGCTCCCATGCGCTAGGGATCGCTTCCCCATAGATCAACATCCGACGATCCACTTCATGTAAGACAACAGCGCAGTCCACACGTCACGAGCAACAACGGCCTGGTTCCGTGCTCATCCGGAAGTAGAGCTGCTAGACTGGTCCAGCAAGTCCCCGGACTTAAACCCGATCGAGAACCTCTGGAGTAATATGTTCCTTCAGCACCTGCTTGGCTACTTGAATTCACGGATCTATTTTCTTCAATTTAGGGCTAACTTCAGTTTCCTTTAGTTTGTTGGTTAAGCAGGTTTCAATTCGAAAAACAAATGCTTTTCGAATTGAATGTTTAAATTATTACATTCGAGAATACAACGTGCAGTCCGTGATTAATGTTGAAATTCGTCCATCCATTTTTCATCTTCGTTATAGTTACGATATTAACCTCCAGGCGGCCGGCATTTATAAACATTCCTTGAGGTGATGCCGATCGGCATCATCCCGGCCGCCTAGAGGTTAATGAGCACGGTGTATTGTTCCTCTTCATTCGAGGTTTTTTAGCCCCTATCAAATTTAATAAAATTGGAAGCCTTTCCTAACTATAGAAAAATACTTCGGCCAGCAAACTTCATGAAAATTAGACTGTTAACTGTCTGTAGACTATGAAAATACTGAGTTTATTCGAGGATCCCCTTCAATTGATACTCGGCGAATTTGACATAATTCGATGCGATGATCCATGTTTCTATTGACACAAACATTTGATAGTTTGTTGCTCTGATACTTAACACTTAACTTTCGTGTTTTTTTTTCCTGTGCGTGCAAAATGCTGAAGTATGAACTTTTCCAAATCGAATAGGTGTGATGGTCCGAGAATGGGTGTCTGGACAGGACCGAAACAGAGAAGCTCTCACGGCTCACGTCAACCGCGTTTGGGTGCTCAAACCTGGTAAATTCTATGCCGAATATACGGAGAGAATTTTACACGAAAAATTACTATGTTCACATTGCGGCGTGGTACCATGTCGTCACTTTTGAGCAAAATTTACTATGTTTTGAATAAAAAAACATAGTAAATTTCTTCACATAGGTCGACATGGTACCACGTCGCAATGTGAACATAGTAATTTTTCGTATGAAATTCTCTCCGTGTAGAATGCAAGCCGTTATCGACAACGATGGGTATTGGGTCTCGTATTAAACGCAGCTTTTCTGCATTTTGTTTTTTGTTTACAATTAAACTTATCGAGTAAACAATTACACGAATTGTTTCCAATAATTTTTCATGTATTTTTCATTTAGTTCATTTCATGTAGTTTGTATTATTCAAGCTGCACTGAGCAACCTATATTTTTTTTATTATATTTTAAGAAGACGAAAAAATTTGTCAATATGATACATGTTTTACAAACTACGAAGGAAAAAAAAAATTTTTTGGCCTTCCGAAGGCCAAAAACAGCAGGCAATCGATATTCACATCGGATTCGTTTAAATAAGCAGGAAATCGTTCATTCCATAGATGTCAATTTCCAAATTCGTATATTCAAGGGAAAAGTGTTGCTGCTTTTCATCATATAGAAGTTACACTATAGCTGATAGTCCAGGTATAGAATGCGCCAACTTTATACAAACCACTGCCTCCAACTTTCAATTAATTTATTTTGCAGATGAATTGAATGAGATTTGTCTCAACAATTATTGTGATTGTTTTAGGAATAAGATTTATCTGTTACGTTATTCATTGATTATTAAGGGACAACACCACTGTGACGGCTTCAAAAAATTGATTTTTTGAAAACCATTTTAAAAAATCTAAAATACTTTTAAGATTCAAATGCCATTGGACCCAGGTCGAAAAAATAATTATTTTCGTAGATATTGAATATTTTGTGGAGCGGTGCAGCGGTCCGCGACGCTCGGGGTCCCGCGCAGCTGGGCGCCTTAGGGTCGCCGGGTATTCTTCCCGCCTTTCTCAGGTATTCTTTTGGCTCCCTTCACAAAAACCGGCTATTGTTAGCCGGTTAACTATTGTTATAAATATAGTTTCGAAAAATAGCACTTGGTGGCGATAATTGAAAAAATTTCATGGCAGGTATAGGGATAGCGTCATAGCGTCAGTTTGCGAATAGAAGCAACGCTATTCGTGTCTAATCGCTCCGAATCGTTTCGTTTGTGAATATCAAACGCTCCAAATTATTATTTTCAAGTTGAAATGGAGGATAAGAAAGTGTACACGGGGAAAAAGGAAACAAAACGGAGCTATGTGACGAGGAGTCGATCGAAAATTTCGAATCGAAAACCTCCGAACCGTTATAGCTCTGAAAACAGTTCTGCAGAGTATGTGAGCACGTCGGCGAAAAAGTTAAAATCATCGGACGATTTAGAGGTCGGTGTTACTAACGATTTCAGTTATCGTATAGTACAACTTTTCACTGCATTGAACATTATATCCACGTTAGTGAAATGTAAAGTGTGTGATCGTGACATAAAATTCACCGAAAAAAGTTTGCGCGGACTCGGGTTCAAAATCGCGGTCGATTGCGGCCATTGTGAAAAAGTGTTAATCAATTCGTGTCCTATGATTGACAATGCATACGAAATAAATCGTCGGATCGTATTCAGTATGCGTCTTCTTGGCGTCGGTTTGAATGGCCTGATGAAATTTTGTGCATTCATGGACCTACCGCGCCCTATATTTCAGTCTTTTTACGATCGAATCATAAATTCGATTTCGATTGCCACTAAAGCGGTGAGCGCAATGAGCAAAAAAAAGGCTGCACTTGAGGAGCAGAGAATTTCATTGGAAAATGGGGTGGCGGACGGAATTATCGTTTCAGGCGACGGATCGTGGCGAAAGCGCGGTTTCAGCTCGCTTTTCGGTATAAAATCGCTAATCGGCTGGTACACTAAAAAAGTGATTGACGTTATGGTTAAATCGAAATACTGCAAAGCTTGCGAGCATTGGGAAAAAAAAGAAAATACCGCGGAGTCCTGGGAATAGAAAGCTACCCACGACGATGAGTGCCAGGCGAACCATAGCGGCTCCTCCGGAAAAATGGAAGTCGACGCAGCTATCGAAATGTTTCAACGGTCTGAAGAGCTCTATGGCATAAAATATAAATATTATATTGGTGACGGCGATTCTAAAACGTTTCTGGGCATATCGAATAGCGATCCATACGACGGTTTCGAGATAAAAAAAAGAGTGCATCGATCATGTCCAAAAACGTATGGGGACGCGCCTCCGCGAAATCGTGAAAAAAAGGATTGTCTGGCAGAGGAAAGCTCACCGGAAAATTGATTGACGAGTTGAGCACATATTACGGCTTGGCTATTCGGAGGAACAGTGATGATGTTGACAAAATGAAGAAGGCAATTTGGGCAACTATCAAACATAAAATGTCCACAGACAGTGACCACAACATGACGATTGCCCGGAAGGAGCCGAGTCGTGGTGTTCGTGGCAGTGCGCGGTCGCAAATGGTGATATTTCTAAATATCGCCATAAACCGCCTCTTCCTCAGGAAATATTGGAGGCAATTCAGCCAATCTTCGACAATTTGAGCAGGGACGATTTGCTGCAGCGTTGTTTGGGCGGCTATACGCAAAACAATAACGAAAGCTACAATAAATCAATTTGGGCAATAGCCCCCAAGTGCCAGTCCGGAAGCAAAAAAATCATTGATATTGCAACTGATATCGCGGTATTAGTGTTCAATGATGGCCTGAGAAGTTTCATGAAAGTACTGGAGACGGTGGGGATAACCATCGGCCCAAATTGTTTCAACTTTTGCGTTGAGACCGACGCAGCGCGGATCCAGCTCGCGGAGCGCTCGCTCACAGACGCTGCAAAACAAGCGAGAAAAGCCTTAACAAGTTCGAGGAAAGAATTAAGAGACAACGATTTGCTTCTTGAAGGCCAGCTATATGGTACCGGCATCGCTGATTGAAGGTAAATAATTTTTTTTTCAATTTATAACATAAATTAACAAACCTAAAACTTTGAACGCGTTTTTCTCAAAACCACTTTTTTGAGTGCGGCACGCAGCAGAACTCGAGCAATTTCTATCCGATCGACTTCAAATTTTTACTGTATCAATAAAAGTAGATTATCTAGAGAAGTACATAGGATTTTTTCGATATCTCAATAATTATAAAAGTTATAGCCTATTTTCGACGAGAAATTTTGCTCAAAAATCATTCTTTAATTTCAGAGGCGTGCCTATTTTTTAAAAATCAATATTTTTCCAAATCCCTATGTACTTCTCTTCAAAATATCATATTATTAACGAAAACACTCAGTATTTTTTTTCAGATCGATGTTGAAGAGAGTTCTGCTGCGTGCCGCGAACCACTGCGGAGATGACAGCACCTGACGCGAGAGCTTCCCCAGCGGCGCTATGCGGCGTGAAAAATGTGAAAAAAATGTTTTTTGATACATTAATAAACAAGGAACAAAACCCAAAAAAAATGTTTCGAATATCTCTTTTTTTCCCCACAGAAAAAAATTCTTGAAAAATGTGAAAAAAATAGGGGGTCACAGTGGTGTTGTCCCTTAAAACCAAAACAACAACAGGAACAAGGAAAGTGTAAAAGGAAAAATGGTAGAGGAACAGTAATGAAGAAACATTTTGTATTCTTCCAAATTTTTTTATCATGTGTTAAGGCGTTCCAATTCCGTTTTCCGCCGTGTTTTAGTTTGTACAAAGCCGACGAGTGCTTCCTCCTCATTCCCATAATATGCTCGTGTCATGAGCTCGGAATTCTATAACAAAAAATTATAAACTTCATTTGACTCCTTATCTTTTTCCTCTTACTGCTTTCTGTTGTTCATTTCTGATCGTAATATGGCTTCATTTCATTATTATTATGTTTTTATATTCGTTTTCGGCTTTTTTAATACATACAAAGTCAGCTATGTGTATGGACGGAGAAAATAGTTCTGCACAAATATTTTTCTCAACACCCAGACACGCAACATCATTATTCCTTTTTATATTATTGATAATATGTAGTTTTTTTGATAGTGTAATCATCGACCCTATCGGTACGGCAGAGAGCATGAAGAACGGTCCAGTGACCATAATAGAAAACAAAGGTGAGCCGAGTGGGCTCAATCTCGGGATTCTCGCCGTCTGAGTCAGGAGCGCTAACCACTGCACCACAGCCAGCTATATTCTCCCTCTTACGAATCGTTTATTCAAATAGAATACTGCTCTGTCACATTAGAATTGTGATAAATTTCCATACTTTTTTTGCCTGAGTACTTGGATATAATTAAATTTTAATGAACCTCTCAATTCCCTCACGTTGACTTTTGTATCAGTTTGTAGCTTATAGAATGTCTAATAATTCAATGGATTTTTAATACTTCAACTTACACTAAATATGATTACCTCGGCATTTTTTTCTCGCGACTTTGAATTTTCGGCTCCAACTGCTCCTACTTCGTCACTGCGATCAATAATAATAATAATAATAATAATAATAAAAATGTTTTACATGATTAAGATAAAATTTGCAATCCTCTTGAAAATTGTCAGACAATTTGTATCAAATTCATAGTGAAATCTGACCCATTGGGAAAAAAATGTTTCGTAAATAATTACCCAAGAGTTGCGATTCCGCGCTCCGCCATTGAGAGCAGCTCCATTCGAGCCGCCAACCCAATTTCGAAGAAATATGAACTGTAAGAAAAATTCATTTTTAACTTATTACGATTAACAGCAATATACGGCAACAATTTTGACAGTTCTCGAAAATAGTTGGAATGCGGTTCTCGGAGTAAAGAGTCTGAAGCGAACTTTATACAACAAGTGCGAGAAAAAATCTCATAGTGCGATCGTTAAAGCTGTAGTGTAATAATTCCGCAGTATATCAATATCCATCTTTGTAGTTCAATGGTATCTTTAAAATATAAATATTCACTTACTATTCACAATCTTCTCTTCTATGCGTTCGTATTTTATTTGTTTGTATAAAATTATCCAAAACAGATCGATTCCGATTGATAAACTTCCGAATGTAATCACGTCTGTGATGTGATTGCGACTTTGAATATATAAAGCGCAGTAAATTGTCCAGGCGACGCAAACCGATGTTCTGAATGGTGTCCTCTTCTTCAAATATTTCTGCTAGCCCAACTACTAAACGGCCAAAAATTTCGGGCACGTTAGAAATATTTTTTTTGTATTTTGTTACGACTTTTCGGATGTATCCTGTCAATTTGACTAACACGATTACTCAAGGTGAACCTAGCATCAGTTGACATCCCTTTTGATTGTTTTCGGAGTGAAACTTCTATAGGGAGGGTAAATCCGTTTCGGGATGCGACAAATATGAGTCACGGAATGCTCCATTCAGGAATCGGAGCTACGAACATAGCTAATAGCTGAAAATGCTGACTAAAAATAAAAAAAAATAAAAAATTTCCACCAAAACTTTATCTCAGAACGACGTGCTTACGAGATTGGCACGCTATCACCTTCATTACGATAAGACAGATGTATCCACTCATAGTAGATGTTTTTTCGGTTTGGACCGAGTGGCGTTGTATCATTTACAAGACTGTGTGCAAAAGTAAGGATAGAAAAAAATTGCACTGCGCTATGGCAGATTAATCCACTCATAGTAGACGTTTTTTCGTATACTGAACAGACAAAATAAGTGGATGTCATCACCTTTTAGATCAGATTCATCTGGATACCCAAAAATTTCGTTATTTCGTATCTGTCGATTTGAAACTCGAATATTACCAAAATGAATGTGTTCTAATTCAGTATCAACTTGAATTTTCGTTAAGCTGCGAACGAATCCAACTGCAAGAGCAGATCATCCAGTTCCTGAAGGAGCATGTTTCGCAGAGACCATTAACTCTAACGTTGGATTCATTTTTTTTTCTTAAAAGGTTCTGGGTATCATTTACTCGATTGCGATACGAGCTGTGAAACGATGAGATTTTTTCTGAATGCTCGACAACAGATGATTCCAGCAATTACTGATATAATTTTGAAGATAAACCGATCAAAATAATTACAGGTCATCATATTTTATGTTAGATTCATCTGAGAAATATAGAATTCGATTATTCCAAAGTGTCGCTCGAAAATGCAACAATGAATGTGATGAAATTCGATATTGATATGAATTTTTATGAAGCTCCAAATGAATCCAAGTACCAACGTAGGTAAACTGGTTTTAGTATGCTCAAGGTTTGCAAAAATCATTGCACTCAACATTGGATTCATTCTTTCTATGGAGCGAGTGGCGTCGTATCATTTATCAAGAGACTCGGAAGAGTCTCGGGACAAGTACATTGACAGCTCTGTCGTCTGCTGGCCCGAAGCTCGCCAAGACTATATTTTCTCCTAACAAAACTTTTCGCGGTGGTGAGGGTAAAATCGGAATGTCATTTCGTTTGTTTACGAAGCTCATGAGTCATTTGAGGCCTCGAAAATTGAACTGGAGATTAATGAACAAATTATCTTTCGAATAAGCCCGAAATCAGCATGATTCGTGGCGTAATTCCTGAAAAAAAACTTTGCACGGGCTTGAGATTATACGAAAGTTACTAACACATTTAGGAACTTGACGTATCAAGAGACGCGGTAGCGGCTCGACGCCAAGTATTAAAAG